>CM045455.1:9255281-9626943 GCA_024666655.1 Dascyllus trimaculatus | reverse complement strand
TCATTATTTTTACCAGTAGCACCATACAAATACAAGACAAAATATGAAATGAAAAAATATGTAAATATCAAAAATTTGAAAATATGAAATAATAAAATGAAACACTGAAAGGAAACAGTCAATAAAATCACAAAATCATACAACAAATGTATTTATTACTTAGCTATTACAAGTCTCTCTGGATGATAACAGAACTGAAAACACTTTAAATAAATTTAACTCAATAATTGAATTGTAAATAAAGTTGCATCGTCTGGGTTCATCATAAGTTTCTTACTATGTAGTGAAGATCAGTTATTGGAAAATTCCTCTCAATGTGCAGCATGAGTGGTGAACCAACCTGAAGAGAGGGAAAATGTAAGGGGTTATACGTGTGCGAAATGTGATTGAAAAGAATTTTCTTGTTCAATAAAATTTTCATAATTATTAAAGAGAAAATTCAGATACTTCCAAGAACATACAAGATACAAGAATGAAAACATTTGACAAAAGGACATAGTACATTGCATCATGTCACTGCGATGTCCATCAGTTTCATCTGAAGATTATAATCCTTCCTGTGAACAGCAAGTTGTAGCATGAGAAACTTTTCTTGATTGTTTCCAAGGTTTTTCACAAGTGCCATTCTCCAGGGCTGAAAAATGAAGTTACCGCCACAGTGCCAAAAGCTGCAGTTCCTCCACTGACCACTTGAGGCTGACTCTAAAAGTGAGTCAGTCATACAACATACAGCCTGTTACAATAAACAGTTTGGTCACTATAGCAAATGTCCTCGTTCATGACAGCTGTACAGGGACTGACAGCTACATAGCTCACCAATTTGATTTCTGTTAAGACTTCAAGATATGCACAATTAAAGGTGAGGCCACTGTGAGAGACAGGTGGATGCCATCACAGGACAGTCCATAGCCCGGATGCATTTGCATGGCCCACTTCAGCTCCACTTCTGCTTCACCTTTCTGCTCATTTTTGGACAAGTCAGGAGTTAGAGGGAGACACTGCTAAGATGGTTCCATTATACAGCTAATTGCTGTAGCCCACTCTGTCTCCATTGCTCCCCTCCTCAGCTCTAGAAAACAAGCCATTGCTAGGTAACATTAAATGCAGCACCAGTATAGGAAGGTTTCCACTGACACTGGATTCAAAACTCTGCTCTACTGTGAATTAAATACATCTACGTAGAGCTGATACACCTAAACAGCAGTGTGTGAACTTGTTTGGTTTAAGTATAACATTCATTTATCTATAAAAGTCCCGCACTCTAGCTTTAAATCCTCAGGTTTACCTTTGCAGGTCCGGAAGGTTTTTGAATCTGCAGGTAGATCTCATGGGGGGATATGTATTGTCTGTAGAGCATTAAAGTGTCTTCGCTGTCCTCAAAAGAAGCCTGAAAACAACCAGCACATGAAAATTACATAAATTCTCAGTAGTTCTTCTCTCCTGATCCTAAATAATGAAGCACAGTATCTTCTTTGGCATCTGGATCTGACTTAAAAATCTTGGTTTGTTTTTGTATTTTTGTTCTCTTCTATGCAGATGATACACAATTTCAACTAATCCTATCAATAAAGGCACTGCATTAAAATTAGTAATTCCATGGTTGCAATATTCATGGTGCATTACAGCCCAACACTTCAATGCACGTGCACATGCTATTTCTACCAAAAGGAAAAAATACAGGCTAGGTAGCATCAAATGAAACTAATGTTTGAATTGTCTTTACCCATCATTTAAAAGGTTTCTGGAACTATATAACTTAATGGGTGAATGCGGTGTGAGAGCGAGTGGTTGGTGGTGGTCGGGGGTCTGATGGTGCAGACTGGCAGCCTCGCCTCCGTCAGTCTACCCCAGGGCAGCTGTGGCTACATACATAGCTTACCACCATCGAGTATGGAGTGAATGAATAATGCAATGTAAAGCATCTCTGAGTGCCGAGATGAGCGCTATATAAAACCAATGCATTATTATCATTATTATAAGAATGAAATAAAAGCTAATGTGATTGGAAGAAAAGGTAAATTTTAATCAAAGGAAATATTTGTTTATAAGTCATTTATAAATGTATGTTAAATTTTATGTTTACCTGGAAGCAAATTTCACATTTTTGTGTTTTTTGTTGAGCAGTGACTGAAAGACTTTTGCGCTTATGACAACAGTTCACTGTGCTCCATAATTAGTACCAATCCATAAAGTTCTTTCTAGTAGAATTTCAAGAAAATTAGTTAAGTTCCAGACCTGTAAAATAAAGACTTTCTGAAGATGTTTTACAAGTAAATAAACTGTAAAGAATATGTTTACAGAGATTTACCAGTTAGAAAAATCACACTAAAAACCTTGAATTTTTTATCCTACAAACCTGCATTTTAAAGTCTCCTTTATGTGTAATTTGTGACTTACATCAATACTGAGTATTTGTGTTTTCTGGTTGATCTCAATGTGGAGCGGTATGACTCCGTCTGCAGGGACAGGAAGCTGCATTTCTTCAGGTTCCACTTCCTCTGAATCCATTCCAGAAGAATCTGTAGCATTTAATTTATCAGGCTCTACGTCTTCAGTCGGATACATGCTCCAAACCCACGGAATCTTCTTGTGCTGCATCACTGACACTTCAACAGTCTTTTGCTGATCCTCCAATGACAGTGGTTCGCCATTGTATGTAGATACTTTCAGCTACAAAATCAAGAAAACCATTAACAATATGCTTTTCAATTTGAACAAAATGTGTTTTCATAAAGAGTGTAATTTAAAACATATTATGTATTGCAAATAATTTTTATATACATTCCTGCGGCCTAGTGAGCAGCATATTTGCAACCATAGTCCCAACATAACTAAAAACAGACATTAAACCCAATAAAGAAAAGCATTTTTAATTTGAAAAACATGAGAACATTAAAAAAGAATGTTGCTTTTCTTACCTTGGCAGTGAAAGGTAAATACGGCCTCAATATTGTGGGATACTCTTCAAAGGAAAGTTTATATCTGCTCTTTGCCACTACCACCTTCACCGTACTGCTATATGTGAGACCTGAAAGATGAGCAGCGTTCATAATAAGGCTGCAACTAAAGATTACCTTAACTGTGGATTATTTTCTCGATTATTCGATGAGTTGTTTGGTCTGTAAAATGCCTAAAAGCTCAAAAAACATCCTCAAAAGTCTTAGTTTATCCATAACCCAAATATACTCAAGTGTATTGTCATAAAAGGGAATTGAAAGTAGAATATATTCAGTCAAGAAGCTGGAATTAGAGAATTTAGACTTTTTTCTCTTATAAAAATCATATAAATCAATTTGTCGATTGATCAGTATAGTCGTGGATTCATTCAGTAGATGACAACTAATCAAATAATTGATTAATTATGCAGTGCAACAGTAATTCACAAGAGTAAAGAACATACAACATCTAACTGAATTTCAAAAGTAGTGTGGATGAACTGTTACACCTACTTTTGGCTTTAACAGGCCTTAAATGTTGCTTCTCAGCTTTGACATTGCCACACGTAAAATTCTGGTTATCGAATCCTGTATTTATGAATTTGCACTGTTTGATGTAGTGAATATGCTGAAGCTTAGAAGGGCAGGCATTAAATTATAAAATATAAACACTGGTATATGAAATGTAAATAAATCAACAACCAAAGACACAACATCAGAGCTGTCACTGACTCAGTTTACATTTATCCATAAAATAGAGAAATAATTACCTGTTAGGTGTTCAGTCACATTAACCACAATTGTTATATGATTTGCATGAAGAAGCTGGTAGTGGGCCAATCTTTGAGGTCCTTGGTGCACTGGATGATTGTTAGGAACATCAAACTCGAAGCCTTCAGTACCATCAATCTAAATAAAAGTAAACCTTCAGTCTTTAAGGATATAGTTAACCAGTTGGATTAGTTGAATAATTAGCTTGCTGAGAAATAATTTTATTTGTATTGATTTAAATGAGTAAATTAGTAGATCCTAAACTTCATAATCATGCAACAAGTATATATTTTTTACTTTCGCTTTATAAATTACTTAATTTAAAAAAGGGCAGGCGACTCAACAGGACTATAATTACTGTATGTAACAGTCTGCTTCTAAACCACAGCTTCAAACAGAATTACAGACCTCTCTGTGTTCATGGTAAACCTCATCCATGCCATGAACATGATGAATGAATGTTATATTCATCCATCCCTGCACAGGTTTGCCGTACAGGTACCTGAGGATGAAAACACAATCGTCAGTAATTCTCATGTTCATTCACAAACAAGATCATTATTAAAAAAACTGGATGAAAAAAAAAGGGTCTCACTTTGCTGTGACGAAGCCCTCCAAAGGATCCTCGTGATAAATCACATCCGGCGCTTTGATCATGACCTCAAACTTTGGCAGAACTGCAGTCACACACACACAGTGAATGGAGTTGGGCTTTTATTGTATATTAAGATGTTTTACATGTGATATAGGTCAAAGAAAACATATGTACCATAATGAGCCACATGGAAAATCTTCCAACTGGAGATGCCCTGTACAACAGACAAGAGATTAAAGAGTTTTTCCCCATGCCAACTCACGTAGGGCCTCCCAGTTGAAGTCATGAAATTCATGCTAAAACATCTATCTAAACCATAGAATATTGCAAAATCCCACAACTCTACTCTAAATTCTTCATGAGTTATGGATTTTTGAAAATAGAACGTCTGTGTTAAATTTGATAACTTCAGCATGGGTTCAAACACTCCTTTGTAAGGCACACACTGGTTGGACTTTGTAAGGCATAGCAGACTTACTTGGACTGTAGCGGTGATGACCCAGTCACCCAGAGGAGGGTTGTCAGACAGCTCAAACTCTTCGGAGACGACGCCAAGGACGCTGTCTGCAGCCAGCCACTGTCTGATCAGATATCCCCGCGGATTCTGGATCAGACAGAACATGGATGGAGAAACAAATGATAATATTACAGTGCTGTGCCAGCTTCAGCTTGATTCAGGCAACAGTACTTAATTTACCCTTCAAGAAAGTAGTTCAATCAAGAAAAACAGTATTTTCAATTTTGTACTTAATTCTTTGTAAGTTTGCAACTCTGTAATGTGTTTACTGAAAACTTTCATTGCTATTTTCTGCTTTTTTGACACCAAACAACTACTGCTTTTGTTTTAGAGAAAGAAGCCATGAGACTTTATCATCTCAAAACTCACTGACTTTGCCAATGTCACTAGCGTTCTAAGGTTCAGGCTCATCACTAGCATCCTTAGGCTAGCTACAAGCACCCCTAAGCTAGTCATTAGCATCCTTAGGCTAGCTACAAGCACCCCTAAGCTAGTCATTAGCATCCTAGGGTTACTTACAAGAATTCCTCAGAATATTTACTAGCATCCCAAGACTATAGTCATTAGCATTCCTAAGCTAGTAACTACCATATGTAGGCTATTCGTCAGCATCTCTAGGAGAGTTAATAGCATTCCTAGGCTAGTTACTACCATATCTGCGCTAGTCATTAGCATCTCTAGAGGAGTTACTAATATTCCTAGGCTAGTGACTACCATGTGTAGGGTAGCCATTATAGCGTCTCTAGAGGGATTACTAGCATTACTAGCTAGTTACTACCATATCTACGCGAGTCATTGCTGTCTCTACAGGAGTTACTAGCATTCCTAAGCTAGTTACTACAATATGAAGGCTAGTCATTAGCATCTCTCAAGGAGTTACTAATATTCCTAGACTAGTTAATACCATATCTAGGCTAGTCATTAGCGTCTCTGTAGGAGTTACTAGCATTCCTCGGCTAGTTACTACCATATTTACGCGAGTCATTACCATCTCTAGAGGTGTTACTAGCATTCCTAGGCTAGCTACTATCATACATAGACTAGTCATTAGCATATCTAGAGGAGTTATCATTCCTCGGCTTGCAAAACAGTTGTTAGAAATATATTGGATTTTTGTAATGATGCCATTTTAGCTTAATTTATATAATTGAAACACAATACTTTCTCTTTTTTGTTTTGCTAATTGGTTAAAAATACTTCTTTATTAATTTATAAATGTATTTTTATTTGTTGTCTTCAATCACCACGCTCTTAGCTTTCACCCAAATAAAAAACAATGCTATAACAAAACAGCATTTTGTGCTTTTTAAAACTAATTTGTTAGAAGAAAATAAAAATAGTAAAATACCATTTCATAATAACCAAGCTGATTAATTTAAAATTGTGGCCTGGGGTGAATCATAAACTGTGTGGACTGCATTGTGATCATAACAAAAATGCACGTTTGATCATCGTCGAACTGACATGGAATAAGGCAGAATATCTGAATTGTACGTTTTGAGTGTTTAATAATGTCAAATGTACATATACAGCAAATGAACAGTGAGGTCGGACTCACTCTGATGGTGATGTCCACTGGACTGATGCGAGGCCTCCCGTCAGGGTTAATAGACACCACTCTGATCTTCACCACCTGCCCAGGCAGGTAGTTCCGTTTGTCTGTTTGGATGAAGATGGAGAGGCCTTTGAGGTCGAACTGCAGCTGCGAGGAGTTTGAAAAAACCTGGACATTCCCGATGTGACCTTGGACCACAAGCATGTAGACGTGTTTGTAGCCAGACTCATCTTCATAGATCTGCAGGGCACAACATGGAGAATGCTGAAGCACTGTAATTAACATCTGAATGACAAACTTCTCTAGCACTAAAATATAAATAAGCTAAAGTGTGACTATTCTCTCAACAATGTAAACCTGAGATACAAAGAATCTGTTTAAAGCTTCTCAGGTGTCTGTATACTAAACTATGGTGCACTGAGAGCTGGGCTGTGGTCCAGATGAGAGGGTTTAACTGTGAATCTGCTCCGCATATGTCGGAATTTTACACAATCGTATCTGTTGGTGCTCAGCAGTATCAGTTTACACTCCTCCTCCCTGCCCTGCTTTGAAAACAGACAACTGGAATTGCTCTGGTTTCATTTAGCAAAAAACGCCTCACCACAGAAAGGACAATTTAACCAACAATACACACAAAAGGGTAACTTTTTTTTTTTACCAGAAGTCACATGTTTCGGGTCCCTGGGGTTATGAAACCACCAAATGTCTTTGTCGCAACTAAACGTGACGGTAAATGAACAGAAAAGGCTTTTACTGATTTATTGTTGTGTACTATTTTTTAAAACTAATTTTTATTAATTAAGTTAATTTAAGTAACTGTTTTAGCACAGAGGATTTGTTTGATTTTTTAAAAAGAGTTGACGTTATGCATATTGCTGTATGTATGTGTTATGGCCAAATGACAGCGGTTACAGTTGCCAACTTACCTACAAACAAACACACACAAACAAGTTACTAAGCCAATAAATTACTTTACCTGTGGTTATGGAACCATTTAAGATCCCGGACGAGCCCCCACTTGTTGCACTCAGCTATTCCTAGAGGCTGGGTCGTACCAGTATATTGACAAATTTGTCTGTTATGTTGTTAATAACTGGAGGTAAACCATAAATTAACAGAAATTTTGATTACAGAATAAAGTACTAGGCCTAGACTAAGAAGCTGCCAGGATGTTTTTTGGTATTTTATGTATTTATTTAAAACTTGTGCATTTTTATACTGTAAGTACAGCACTAAATATCAGAAAATGTCCTGTTATTTGTTTTACAATAGTCAAATATCTTGTTTAATAATGTAGGTATACCATCAAAAACAGAAAATGACATGTATTTTTTTTTTTATTGCAAGCACAATGTTAATTTACAGAAAATTTCCATTGATTGATTATAGGACAAAGTCTGGGTAATGAGCCACTCATACTATTTCTATTATTTTACAGATTTATTCCCCATAGTGTTTCTTATATCATCTTATCAGAGCCTATTTTTTAAATTAAATGTGGGACAAAATTTAAAGCTGAAGAATGTTATGTTAGAAACGCTGGATATTAAGATTTAAAGAGTAGCTCTAGATACAGATTTAAAGTTTAAAGACTCCTCTAGCATAATATTATAACAAAACTCAAACATTTCAAGAGTGACTGGCTGTGTTGTGCATTTTTTTAAGTACAAACTGGTGCTGATGACACTCCTTAAATTTTTTTGGATGGTTCTTAATGAAGGAATATGTCATTTTTTGGACGACAGCAGAGCCATGTGGCAGTCAGGAAAGGAGATATGTTCATTGTTGGTTCCGGTCTTTTATGGAGAATGAGTTCTCCTTTAACAGACATATGTGTTGTACTTACAGGTGGCAGAGTCAGCAGTTTGGTCAAACCTTTAAAAAGAGAATTTGACAGTGATATTAAACCTGTAATTACAAGACAAGCAATCAGTAATCGTGTTGATGTCAAACTGATGATGTACCTCTTTCAACTGTAGAAGAATTTGAGGCCAGAGTCTGGTTTGTTCTGCCATGAACAATGCGAGCAGACACATAGACCTCCGACGTGAACCGGACAGTGACTGATACTGATGTTGGGACTCCAGGTCGGAGGACTCTGGGAGCCAGCAGCAGGTAGGAGGGCCAAGGATCAGGCCTGACAACACAAACCAGGGTGAGGAACAGGGGAGTCAGGTCAGATACAAAGATCTAACACACTCTCAGAAACACTCAGACCTTCGATGGAACTGCTTTGTGTTAGAAATCAAATCAAATAAATCAAATAGGTTTTTCATAGCATTAAAAATAACGTGTCCATTAATCAGTAACAACAAAGAATATTTATTATATAAAATCTTTTTTGTTAACTGAATAAATAAATTGTGTAAAGTATATTAATGGTACAATAAATTAAAAACTATTAAAATAAGAAAAAAATCTTCTTTATTCCTGTATTGTAGCAGATTTTTTGGAATTAAATTTTTTTAATCATTTTATGGATGTTTTTATTTTGATATGAAAATTATTTTTATTTCACAATATTTTTTTCCCACGACATGTTCATTTCATGTCACTTTTTTAATATTAATGTCACTTTTCATGATGGTGGTGTTGCCATCAGTCATCAGGCCCTCACCTTTCAGCCAATCACAAACAAAAACTGACAAAGTATTATGATCGAGAACAATGGAAATACATAATAAGTCCAGACTTTTGAGAATGAACAGTTTAATAAATATATTTACAATATTTTGTTAGATTTTTGGAATAAAATACCTTTTCATAATTATGTTTTCATGCTGTTGAATTTTTAAAATTGTGTCTCTGCGAGTGGCCCGAAACTGACAGCAGGCATACATATAAAGAAGTGGTTAATGGTTAATTATTTTTTTTTAAATTTATTAGCTAAATTTGACATAAATTTTAATTTAAATAAATCAACGAATCAAATTGTGGAATTATCTAAAAATCATTTTATTATTTTTTTCAATCTACATTTCTATTTCAATATGCCTGTTTTCAGAAGTCTGTTTGATGTTACAATGGTATTTTCCCCTATGACACTTTGATTTCATGTCACTTTTAATTCCATGATGTCACTTTTTATGACATTGACTTTGTCATCAGTTACCACAGCTTCACCTTTCAGCTAATCACAAAATAGAAAGTGACTTTAAGGAACAAAAACTGATTTTTTTAAACGTATTGAAGAAATATTTTTCTATTTCTGAAATGAATAAAACTTGCTGTTTAATCTTTACAATCTTACTACTATGAAAACCCAAAAGTGACACAGGGAATAATCACATGAATAAATTAATGAATGATTGATTCAAAATTAATATTTCTTAAATTTTGCAAAAATAAAATGATCTATCTTCAGATTACTTAATATATTTTTTTACCATATTTATTAATTTATTTCGTATCCACTAAGGTTTTATCTTTACTGAATTGATGCAGATGTGTGAAGCAAAAGAAAAGAAAATGAATAGAAGAACTGAAGAAAACTGAGCAACATTTAATTGGATTTGTCAGTACCAGGTTTCAATACTTAAAACATTTTACAATTTAAATAAGCAGAGCCCTTTAAACTGTCCAGGTGAGGCTCTACCTGTACACTCACACGTATGTCGTTTCCTGGGCGGCGGTGAGAACGATGAGGCCGAAGAGTCCCCACAGCTGGAGACGCTCCATTTGCATGAATGAACCTCACTCCACAGGGGTTTGCTCAGAGCTGGAAGCAGGTGATGTCAGCGACTGCCTTCATACCTGCAGACAGTGACCACACCCTCCTCCTCCTCTTCCTTCTCCTCCTCCTCCTCATACAGTATCACCTGATGGACTGAACCAGTGTCAGTTTACATGAATCCCCACAGGGAGGCTTCATTTCTCGGTGTTTCTGCTCTGATTCAGATTTTTCACTTCAGTATAAGTGCAAAGATAAACAGGTACACGGATTGGTGTGAATCTGTGTACCAATGTCTAGACGTCTTCCAACCTTGCCTTTTAAACTTTTACATTGTGTCTTGAGTATTTCTCAGCATCTGAGTCACTCATCTACTCAGAACTGTTGCATTTTACAATGAAAACCAGTATTTTATTTGACCTGGTGTCCCATATTATTGATAGCTATCTGACATTTGTAACTAAACAGAGAGCTTGAAAACTGGTTGAAAATTCTTACTGCAATGTAAAACAGCAGCCAGTGACAACCTAATTTAACTCATTGACATCTTAACAATTGCTAATTAGAAATAACCACAGTATTTAATTGCAGTAGTAAATAAAGTGGGTAATGATATTTCAGCAACATGTGGTGGTGACTGGAAGGATTATGAAATACACCGATCAGGTATAACATTATGACCACCTGTCTAATATTGTGTTGGTTCCCCTTATGTGCTCAAAAATGCTCTGAACCATTGGGCATGGACCAGAGGACCTCTCAGGGTGTCCTATGGGGTCTGGAACCAGGATGTTGGCACTGGATCCTTTGGGTACTCTGGCTTGTGCAGTGGAGCCTCTGTCAATCAAACTTGTTCCACTGCATCCTGTTGATGCTTGATCAGAATGGGGTGTAGGAAGTTTGGAGGTCAAATCAACATCTGTGTCATGTTCCTCCAGATGTTCCTGATTGTTTGATGTTGTTGCCACATGGTGGGATGCGTTTTCCTGCTTAGGGTAGGCCAGTGACATTTGGGATTTCCATTTGCATGATGGAGTGTGCTTGTTGTGGGACAATGTTTATTTTGGTGTCTAAGTCTCATCAACATGGATGTTAAAATCCAAGGTTTTCCATCAGAACACCATATGGTACCAATGTGATCAGTGTTATTGATCTTCATCGGTCAGTGGTCATAATGTTGTGGCTAACTGGTGTGCAGAGGTGTGCATTACAGAGAACAAACAACCTAGAGGTAGTAAAAATACAAACATATCATACCAGAGCTGGACTCAGACAAGAATATCAGCTTTGTCATCTTGACCCCAGTCTCAACTCACCAGGTCTGGCAGCATCTCACTATCACTGGATAGGATCAAGTTATTGGATATTTCTATCTAGAGCTTGACAGGGCAGATGTTTTGGCATATCATGTTGTCTGAAACTATTTGTTAAAAGACATATAATGCAGTTTTAGAACTAACTGATGTCAGCATCCAGCATGCCTGTTCTCATCTTTCTCTTTCTCGTGTCATTAGAATAAAGCTGCATTTTAAGACTGAATTTTATAGTTACTGATAAAAGGAGTGTCTGTGTAAAGTCACATTATCAGATCACTGTCCTTTAAAGCCACACCTGACCAGGGTTCGGACAGACTTAATGGCAAAGTTTGAAAAACATCTCATTAAGTCTTTGTACACAGTTACCTAAATTACACCCTTTTCTAAACATAACATAAGAAAAAATATTTAAAAACCCATTCACATGCTGCCTTTTTAATTTTTACTCAGTGTCAATAAACTAACAAACTAACAAATAATAAACTGCTAGTTGACTTACCATTAATAGTGATGAATAGTAGTTTATAAAATAAAGTTCTTCCAATAACACTAAAGTATCAGATCCACAATTAGAGATAAAACAGGGAAAACAAACTGCAGGTTTAGTTTGCATCGTAGCTAACGTCCAAGTTAGCCTGCAAGGAGAGCACTGTAGCTAGCTCAGACAATTAGCAAACTTTGCTTGCTGTTAGCCCTATTATGTTAAGGCACAATGAATAAAGTACTATCTCATCTTAATTTAAGAGGGCCAGCTTGCTAACAGCTAGAAAATGTCTGCTAATTGTCAGAGCTAGCTACTCTGACAGACTATTTTTGCTGTTGGCGAGATTGCAAACTAAACCAGAGGGCTAGCTTGCTAACAGCTAGCAAATGTGTATTAATTGTCAAAGCTAGCTACAGTGGTCTGTTACAGGCTAATTTTGCTGTTAGCGAGATTGCAAACTAAACCAAAAAGAAGCAAACTAGCTGAAATAAAACAGAGCAAAGCTGCAGAATTAGTTTTATGATAACATTATCTGCCTAACATGGCAAACATCAACTATTTCTTTCACCACTAGCACTTTCTCAACTTCTATTAGCTTTTGCGTGCTAATGTTTACTAGTCTCCCTCCAGTCTCACCTTCACTTTTCTCCTCATCCTGTGCCCATTATCATCATCATTATCATCATCATCACTCCTGCTGAAGAAGGTCCTGCAGCAAACATGGCAGGGATTTTTAGCAACATCTGCCTAAAAGACTTTTTTTGTGCCTCTCTGACTTTTTTGTTTGCAGATGTGCTCTTTAATGCCAATATTAAAGGTCTGCAGCAAAGTAGGCTGCAGTTTCAGAGCCACACTTTTAGGACCCATGGCTGCCTGCCAAATTAACGATTGCTGTGAGTCCACGACACTAGAGTGGGTCCACCCGTGAACTGCCACATCTTCCATTAGTCCAGTCCATCTCTGCATTTGCATCAATCATGAAACTTTTATGTTTCCTAAATAGCTATGTAGTACCTACTTTTGTCGGCGGGGGGCGCTCCTCGTTTTCCTTCTGCCTTTTAATGTAAGCCCACTGCCTCGCTTCCGGTGTGAGGTCAAAGGACACAGCAAGGCAGCAAGACAAGATGACAACACTGCGACCGTTCACCTGCGATGATTTGTTTAAATTCAACAATATGTGAGTAAAATCCTGCCAGTGCGATAACATAATCTGTATTTATCGTTATCAGCCAGATGTCCGGTGTTTATTTGTTAAAGGAATCAGTGATAGTCTGTGTTTCGGGGTGCAGCAGCATTAGCATGCTAACTAGTAGACTTCCACCCCGGTTACTGCTGATGGAAAGAGTGTTGTGCCAAACTCCATTCAACAATTATACAATTTAGTGATACTTTAACATATCCTCACTTTTCATACTCGATTCAAACATGATGTGAACAGTAGCATCTCTTTTAAAAATCGGCGTAATTAAATACACAAAAGTATTGCTTCAGTAATCAAGCTATCTTGCTAGCTAGCTAGCTAGTTAGCTAGCTACGACATAGAACAATTAAAAAAACAGTTGTAATCATGTAATTTCAAACGAAATATAGGGATTTAACTCGAGCACATAGTCATAGGTGACGTTAAACTAGGACATTTTCCATTGTTAGAGTGATTTATGCTTTAAAAATGTATTATGAGAACATTGAAAGATGAATAATCTTTTGAAAAATGTTATTGACTTGGTTTGATGCATATAAATATTTTTAAATGTAACAGCTAACTAATGTTTGTGTTTTGTCCAACAGAAACTTGGATCCTCTGACAGAAACTGTATCCTTGATTTTCTGTTTGTGTATTTCATTTCATTCCATGCATATCTTATTGCCATGTCACAGTTTAAATCAACAAATTTCACCCTCTTTATTTCTCAGGATCTGGTATTTAAGTTGCACAATTGCCAGTTTATTAGACTAGTAAGTCCTGCAATAAATATTTCCGTCTTAAACCTCATAACGTTAAGAGGTGATACTGTGATCTTGTAATAGATGTCTGTAGTCTTCTTTAACATTTGACCTCCAGTATGGGATCCCATTTTACCTTCAGTATCTTGCTCACTGGCCGGAGTACTTCATTGTTGCTGAGGCTCCTGGTGGTGAACTGATGGGCTACAGTAAGTCCTTCTACTTTGTCAGATTTTGCAGATCACATACACACGTTGCAGACTGTTGCAGTTGTTTACAGTCTGAAAATCCACTTGATCCCTCGACCATCATCACACTTTTCTGCCTACATTGAGATTTGGCACTTTAAAGTAGAATCCATTATTTAGTTCAAATTTAACTTGCAGCACAGAACCTAAAGAACAAAAAAAATGTGCGTCTTACCTTGTGGCCTTGACTGGATAAGGTGGGCTTAGTATTCTTAAAAAAACACAGATTAAACTTCATCACCGCACATCTCTCTGTTGCGGTTTGATGCAATACACACTTGTGTGACTTTAAGCATGTGGTTGACTTTCTTACAGTAATGGGGAAGGCGGAGGGATCTGTGGCTCGTGAAGAGTGGCACGGTCACGTCACCGCTCTGTCCGTCGCTCCGGAGTTCAGAAGACTCGGACTGGCTGCCAAACTCATGGAAATGCTGGAGGAAATCTCAGAGAGGTTTGTATCTTTATAAGATCTGTGTCCAGAGTGTTATGACAATACTGTAGATCTGACAAATGTGGTAGCGTCGCAGGACTGCCGGACACTTAACTTTTCATTAAAGAAACCTAGTAGCAAGTAACAAAAATCATATGGATTTTATTGTTCAGTGCACCTTTGTATGTTTTCCTTTTACAATAATATTTCTAGATTGGTACATCAGGCCTCAACTCAAATCATTCAACAGTCTAGACTTATATTTCCAGTGATCAAGCAGCTTTTACAGTGCAATGCCTCCATACCACCCAAAGTTCTGCAACCCAGTGTTTTTGAAGGTTGCGTAAAACCCAGCTCAGTGTTTCCTTTCTGATTAATCAACAGATGATGAGCTGATGACTAGAAGTATTTCTTAATCACAGAATAAGTACGATGACTTTCATTGTCTTGTAGGAAAGGGGGATTCTTTGTGGATCTATTTGTGAGAGTGTCCAACCAAGTGGCGGTGAACATGTACAAACGTCTGGGCTACAGCGTCTACAGGACGGTGATAGAGTATTACTCAGCTAGCAATGGAGAACCGGATGAAGACGCCTACGGTAGGATGAATTCAAACCCAAATCAGAGCCCAGAACCCACTTAATTGTTTTACAAGTAGCAACAGGTTTTTTTTTGTTTTTAGATCCTGTTAGTTTACATTTAAACTTGTATAGTAAACATGTGAAGTGAGCGCTGTTCTTCAGTCTTGTTTTAGGGACGCGATAAGTAGTTCCTGTTTGATATGTAACCTTGGATCTAGAGACCGTTATCAATTATGAATCAGTAATTTATTGCTGATTATTTAAATTCAGTGGCGTGACACAATAAAAGGGCATCTGTGGAGTTCTACTAAGCTAACTACCTTTAGCAGGAGTTCAGCATGTTTTTTTTTTCTTTTCTCCATCACTGACTGATTTCTGCTGCCTTATTTAATAATGTGAAATAAGAAACTGAAGAAGCAAAATGTCAGTTCAAAATCAATAACGGAACTTAGTTTTTGCTAATGTGAGCTGTGCCTGTGTGAGCAGCTTTCTTTCTTTTGATAAGACCTCTGACCTGAACTGTGTGATCAGCATTTTCTTTGACGTTACCCGTCTTTCAATGGCAGAGTCCAGCAAGTATGCAGATGTGTATTACAGCACACAGATAACCACACCAGAGTGCAGTACCAAGACACAATAATGTACTATAACTACACATATAACTACATATACTGTGTTTTGTTACTGTAGCTCGTTTTTTTTTAGTTGTGCCTTTGTTGGGCAGTATTCTATGGAGCCCTGTGCGGCAAACAGCAACATTTTTAGATTTGCATTACCTCGCAACACTTTACAGATATTTCAAAAAGGAGAGATGTTGCGACCCTTGATTTTATTCCTCATTGTTCACTATAAAAGACAAACCCTGACAGTATCTGGTGAGAGAACTGTTGTGTAGTTTTCTCACAAACTTGTATCTGAGCAGTCACAGCTGAGGATGCAGACTCTGTAGCAACAGAACAGCTAACTGTGGCTGTAGCCATTATTAGGATTATTGCTGTGAAGTGTTTGTTTTTAATGGTTGATTACATGCAGCGATACTTTGAGGGTCTTTTCTGACCGAGCGTTGTACTGAAGCTACTGTAGTCCTGAACTCCTAAATGAACACATCTGTTAAAGAAGCACTGCAGATTTATAAAGTAACTGCTGCACACATCTGTAGCGCACCAGTTGATGCACAGCAGCAGCAGAATTCTGATCAATAAGGTTTTGAGGGTCTGTAGTTTTTACTAAGGAACACATTTTTCAAATCCAGCACAATAAAATGTAAATGGAGTATTAGAAATATTTCTACTCATCATACTTTAGGTGACTCTTTCGTGAAATTAAATGGCTATTGTAACTGTAGACAAATAGTATATACAAAACCTCTGCTCTCCACTTTTTTTTTTTGAGTCGACAGGTTGGAGTTTTATATTAAACACAACCAAAGGAGGGAGCTGTTCCTCCAGGACAAATAGCTGATGAAGCAAAAACCAGACTAATAAAACTAATAAGTTTCTTGTGTCTTCCTGCAGATATGAGGAAAGCTCTGTCCAGAGACACAGAAAAGAAGTCGATCATCCCGCTGCCACATCCGGTCAGACCAGAAGACATCGAATAACAGTAGACTGTGGCTCTCTGACTGTCTGCCCCCTTTATCCTGATTATCAGCTGTAATGTTGTGATTGAGGTCCTGCTCAGTGACTTTGTACATAGTTGAACTGTCACACAGGCTGCTTACCCCATTCTCATTGCTCATTAGTCAGAGAGCCACTGATTGTACAAAATGCCCACCCTAGGTGAATTGAAAAGTTTAATTTCCTGTAAATTCTAAATGAACATTTTACTTAAGAAAAAACACAACAAGTGAGTCTGAGTTGATGTATGTATAATGGCACAAAGAACACATCCAATAAAGACTGCTCATGAGCTGGTTTTGTTGGTAAAAAATAGACAAACAGTAGAAAAATCAGAGAGACTGTCCGGTTCCCTCGTGTCCCTGAACGAGGAGTCTAATCTTTATCTTCCTCACTGCTCCTTTTCTCCTTCTTCTTCTCTCCATCATCATCATCATCATCATCATCACTGTCACTCTCGCTGCTGCTGCTGCTGCTGCTACTGCTGCTGCTACTGCTGCTGCCATCATCGTCTCGGTCGTCGTACGGTCCCTCCTGTTCTGTCTCGGTCACAGCGTTTCTGCCGGACTCGTTCTCTGGCTGCTTTTCAGGAGCAGCTGCAGGTTCTTCAGAGGACGCCGATGTTGTCTCTTCGTCCGCTGCATCTTTTTCTGGGAGATTCTCTATCTCGTTGTTTACCTGCTGCCTCTTCCACATCTTGGCCATGGCAAGCAGCTTAAGGTTGGGCTGGTTAGCAGCATCTTCTGGAAAGATGTAGTCGTAGTACTCCTCCCAGCCTGCATCCGACTGAGATCAAAGAGAGACTGTGATTAAACCTGAGGCTACCATAAGGGTTATTTTTGTTGCCCCCATGTCAGTGGCTATTACAATTTCCCAAAGCACAGGTTGACATTTTAAAATTTCTTTCTTGTTTTGTCCAACTGACAGTTTTTTATAACTTAAGTAAAGAATTGACCCCCAAAAAATCAATTTATTCCCCAGTAGATCAATCGAAGACTAAGGCTTTATACTTCTATTATATTTTGTTTTGATCTTCTACATGAATTCACTGGTGCTTGGTGGATTCTCTGCATGTCATTCTGCTTCTGTCCTCTTCTAGATTAATTTTTTACATTTCTGTTTTTTTAATTAAAACACAACAGAATAGAGAAATATAAAGTAATGTAGTCAAATGCTTGTTTAAGAAGTTCAGAAAGCTAAAATTGTCTTAAATCTGTCAATTATTTACAAGTTTTGGAAAAAAATATCTAAAAATTAACAAATCCTGGCTGATTATTTTAACTATTTCAGTAATAAAGTGATACACAAAAAAAAACATTTGGTGAGGAAAAAACCAGGCAGAAAGTTTTATTCCACTTTGCTGGTTGACACCCAGGTCTTACCCCGTCCTCAGCCGTCAGCTTCCTCCTCTTCTTCACCTTCTCTGGCAGCAGCTTCCTGACTCGTTCTCTGGTGGCGTCGGAGCCAAACTCCTTCTCAAAGTCCCTCCAGGACTCGAGCAGCATCAGCCGCTCCTCCTTCTCCTCGCAGTTCCTCATGCTTTTGTTGGCCTCTTCAAAGATCTGTCGGCACTTCTGCAGCCGGTCGGGGCCGTCGATCGACAGCTCGAACTTGGCGTAGCTGATCCAAACCTGCATGAGAAGACGAAGGTAAGGGTGCTTTTTGCTTTTCTTCTGTAAATTGTTCTTGGGTTATGTTAGAGGCATAACATGTTTGTTTATAATTAATATAGCCATATTTTCTGGTCTAAATGCCTAAATGCCTTGCATTTACCAAAAATGATTGGATCGTAAGAAATTAGGAAATAAATTCTTCATTAAATCTCACTTTATTAGTAGAATAAAGATCAGATTCACACTGTTTTCAAAACTGAGAAAAAAATGTATCTAAGATTTGAAAAGTGATATTTGTCCCTCTACAATCGGGGAGCTGCAGAGCGGTTCTCACCTTGACGTGTTGAGTGCGCTGCAGCAGCCTTTTGTAAAGGTTTCTGGTGTTCCCAAATTCTTCTTGCTCAATCTCAAAGTCGATGTAGGACTTCCACAAAACCTGTGAGGATAACAGACATGAATACACTGACAGTTTAAGCACTCGAGAGGTAAGAATTGTGAAAGTAGAGATTTTCTTGAACAAAAAACATTATCACTTTCCACAATTTGATGTTTAAATGTTGTTGAATTCTACTTTACTGAGCTTCACAGACACTGGTTGTTCACAATAACCCATAAGCCAGAATAAGACCAGAATAAGCTGTAGAAACACTAGAGATAGTTTCCAAATATTAAGTTAAGATTTTTGTTTGATGATGATCTGATAATGTGAGGCACTGCACATGATAATAGTTAAAAGCGTAAGACTCGAGAGTGAGAAAAAGGAAAACAGCTAATGCCTGATAAACTGCCTGACAAATGTTGCCTTTATCTATAATTATTCTGATGTAGTGATAAAATAAGAATGTAGACGCATCGACTCTGTGAGGAATCCTGACTGGAATAAAGTAGACTGATACTACTTCATTCCTACGTTTGTTAAAAAGTGATTTTTGGAACACAGGGAGCAGCAAAATGATCTGACTGCTAAAAAAATCTGACCAATATTATTTCTCACTTTATAGCGAACACTACTTGTAGGAATGAAGACTACATATACAGTTATCTGACAAGCTACCACAGCAGTGGAATTTTTTTTTTAAATATTAAAGTGTTTTAATTAATCCATATTCTGCAGCTCTGAACAAGTAGCTATATGATCAATACTGTTCTCTATACCTCTGGCATGTCCAGACGTGGCTGTCCGATGGCGAGTTCGAAGATAGCGCGAGCTCTGTCGACGTCTCCCAGGATCGTCTCCAGTTCTGCAAACTTAATCCAGGTGGTGCAGTTTTCTGGACTAAATTCGAGATATTTCTCGTACAGCTTCCTGCAGCGGTCAAACTCTCGCAGCTGAAGCTCCAGCTCGATGTAGCCCTTCAGCAGTTTGTTCTTCGGGCATTTACCGATCGCTGTGCCCTGAGAAGAGAAGTGCTAATGATTGAGAGGCGTGTATGAATCCAGTCAAAATCCATCTGCTTTACTTGATTTAGCTTTGGGAACCCATCTGTTGATGCATCTTAACAGGACATTATTTACAGTGTTTCTATGCTGTCCTCTTGGTCTCCCTTGAAAAAGCCTTTAGCACTTTGGCCTGGTTAAACTCTAGTAAATCTGCAGAGAATAATGGTTAAACTACAGTCTTCAGTGAGTCAATGAATGTATCATCCATTTATCTTCCACCTATTTTTCTGTCTCTGCATCGATCTAAATGACAGTTATACACAGTATCATTGTTAAATCTCACCATGACTTTCCTGGCTCCCTGCAGGTTCTTCTGGCGGATCTCAAACTGAGCGTAAAGCAGCCAAATCTTAGCAAATGTGAACTGAAACAAAAACAAGATGGAATGCCACAATCAGGTAACAACAGCAACAAGAGTTTCACGGTAATGTTAACCACATTATCAGCATTCTGGATTTACTGAAGTGATATTGTCTTCGAAGAGTAAACATGTAAATTACCTTCTTGTGAGGGATTAGATCCAGGCAGGCTTGGTAAACCTGCCTCGTTCTTTCAGGATCCTTAAAAAAAAAAAAGGAGGAAAAATGTTACTGCAGAGTTTGTCTGGTCGGCTAAATGATACACTATTTTATTGGTTTTCCCTTTTTTGGTTTGAATTGTTCCATCTCGGCAGCATTACAAATATGTGGTAAAATGAAGGGGGATGATGAACTAACCTTGACCTCCAGCTCCTCATACAAAGCGTAGTTGATCCACAGGTAAATGTATCGCCTCCAGTGTCTCTTCTCCTGGATGGGGGGGATGTTGGCGATGGCTCTTTCATAAACTTCTCTCACAGTGTCGGGATCAGCATCGCTCTCCACCAAGCGGAGGTAATCAAACCAGGCATCGTAGTTGTGTGGGTTTGCCTGGATAATTACGAGACAGATTAAAATTTAATTAATTGGTTGGTGTTTACCACCACCTAAAAATCCCCCTCTAATCCCCAGTATCCTCTACATCTTTGCCACTACACATTTTTGCTGGGAGTTATGACACCGAGCAAATGAGGTAAAACATTAATTACGCTGACTTCTCTTTAGTAGAGGTTATGGGATTTTGCTGTGTTCAGTAGTCTTATGGTTTGTGGTAAATTATAGTGATCCCATTACAGATCAAGATAAATATAATTATCATAACATGCTAGTACCAAGAAAAAAGGCAATAAAATCTCTAAACATTTCCCCTTTTAACCTAGTTTTGTTTTAAGAAAACTGAATGTTAGTACCCAATAATATATACATAGCCACTACCATAAACAGCCAGTGAAGCTGTTTTTTCCCCAATGTAAAGGTAAGACAACGGGAACAAAAACCAGCTTCTGCTGGTCAATGGATGACTATTTCTTCAAATCTAATGCAAAATTTATGAGGACAGGCCAATTTTACGGCCAGAAATCTGGTTATGACAGATTTATCAGCCAGCGTGTAAATTGGCAGATATATAAAAGAAATGGCCATGTAACTGTGCTGTTTACAGCTGCACTCGCAGCATCCTAATGTACATTCGACATAAACCGCTCTTAGTTCATGTTTAGTTTGGCTTTGTGTCTTTAAATTTAAAGTTATTATTATAAAAATGATTTAACTTAAAGCCACGTTTGTTGTTGTTACTGTCATTGTATGCTCAAATTTATATGAATCTGGAAAAAGAAACAGGGCCTCCTCTCCTCATTCTAACTTTCTACACAGTTCCAGACTCAACAATTCCATAGCTGATACCTTCACTTCCTCTTCATACTGGAACCTTCGTTTGCTGACAATGACGTCCTCAATTCCTCTCCGGTCTCCAAACTTCTTCTCAAACATCGTGTAGTTTTTGAAGAGCTCCTGTGCCTGATGTTTTGGAATTCTGTCCAAAGCGTACTTATAGATCACTCGAACACGCTCAAACTGTAAAGGAAGCAAGAGAAAGTACCGGCCAAAAGATAGTCCAGCAGATTCAATTCAGTTTAGTCTTGGAACATAAATATCAATAGGTTTAATAGCTCTCCGGCAGCTAATTTAAAATTATACAAGAAAAATTTGTTTTTATGTCTCACCTCTTTCTGTGTTTCCTCAAACCTGGCAAAGGCCACAAAGAGGTTTTCGTCCACATGTTCCTCTCCGAAGAACTCCACTGCCCTCTCATACACCTTCCTGCTGTGAGCGATGTAACCGTGCTTCTCTTCAAAGCGAGCATATTTAATCCAGTTCTTCACTTCAGGGTGTACGATGACAAGTGCAGAGGAGTCAAGGAATTTTTACATGACAACTATTATCACAATGCTGCAAAACACAAAAGCTGCCCTCAACAAATGTAAGCTACTCATAGGTCTGCTCTCAACTGAATTGGAGGTGGAACAAATCACCAGTATGAATATTGTTCTACCCTTTTTTTCCCCCACAGTTGGAGGTTTTCTGTGCTGGGTCAGACAAAACAATGTGTCTGAAAATATCTTCTTGGGCTCTAATCACAGCTTTTTGGATGAAGCAAGTCACAGAAAATAATCTGCATCTTATATAATGATGAAAGTTAGTTGCAGCCCTGATGATGATAAACCTGAGCTTTTTTCTGTTTATGCTTCTGGCTGAGTGGCATTACTTCTCATGAACACTAAGTGTTCAAGTGTTCATTATCAGTTATCCTCCTTGTGTATTATGTTTGCTTAACCTTTCGTTGCAGCTGACTTATATCCCGGTATACACATGAAGTCATGGATTTGGCCTTATACCACAATCAACAGCTCTACTGCATCTAGTATAACAGTAAATATTGCTCCTCTATTTCGATAAAAAAATTACAACAGAAGGATATATCGCTCATAAATAGTGCGGGCTTTGTCCACTTCCTTGTAGCGCAGCTCAAAGTTGATGTAGGAGTGCCAGGCCTGTTCTTCGGGCTCCCACTCCATCCAACGCTCAAACGCCTGCCTGCAGCCAGCAACGTTCCCCAGCATCTCCTCCATGTAGGTGTACTTGTACCTGTTAAAAAGACAAAGAGTAAACATGTCAAAAAGCATATTTACCAAATGTGAGGTTAACATAGTATGTACAATACATAATGTATAATTAATAATCAAATACTCATTAAGTGAATGAAGTGCATCAAATATTTTTCTCTATTTTTTTTACATTTTAAAAAGTGCTTACAATTATGCTTTGCAACTATATTTTTAAACAGGTAAATTATTAGTTCGAATTAACTAATTAAGCGATAAGCATTGACATCCCTATAGCTAAACGTGAAATACGGTAGACAAGATTGACTTTACAAATCTGCACATTTTTCTGATCATTTTTGGTACCCTATTTGGTGCATAAGAATTTTTTTTTAACATGTTTTCACTTAATCCTTTTAATCAAAAAGGAGCATTCAGTCATACTTCTGTTGTTTTTACTTGGCTTAGATTGGAAGTGTGTGTCAGGAGGTCATTAAAATCCGTCCTACCAGAACTGATTGACTCGTGGGAGGATGGTGATGGCTCTGTCCCAGATGTTGCGGGCGTGGTTCACCTGGCGGCTCTTCATCTCCATCTCGGCATACTTCAGCCACAGAGTGATGTTGCGGTGATCTACGTCCAACGCTCGCTCGTAAATGGAACGAGCCCTGAAACCAGAAGAACCAGTGATGAGAAAAAACTGGACAACAGGATTAGAAAGCACCTAGCTGTTTTGTCCAGCACAAACTCAAGGTAAACTGGGTTAAATTTACCTGAAATGTCAAAATAAGAAGATTTATTCCATATATTTCAATAATGACAACAGACGTGAATTTCTAAACCTGACAGTTTAATAAGCCTGAATTAGAGCTGGTTTTTGCAGAATAAATATCCTCATAACAAGCACAGTACCTCTGGATCTCCTTTAGGCTTTCCTCCCATTGTGCGTATTTAATCCAGTTGCTGATGACAGTGCGATTCTTCCTGATGTTGTCCTCAAACCCCTGAAAAAAAGACAGAAAACAGTGTGACCTGATGCCAAAGAACTCTACAAGTTACTCGTTTATTCCCTGAAAACACTGTCTTTGTTCCTGTCTGATTTAAGGTAGAAACACCTACGTATGACTGAGCAGGAGAATTACAAGTACAACCAAAGCATCTTAATATATAGGGTTATATTTTGGTTTTTTAAACGTATATAGGAAAACTTCTCCTTTAAATCAAGTAAAACCAGTCTCAACACACTTCTACACCTTTAAATTTAAACATCCTTCCAGTGAAAAAAATACGAGGTCAACACTTACCTTCCTCTTCTTCAGTTTGTAATCATTCAGCTCTTCTTCATCTGTGATCTTCTGTTTTGGTGGCGGGGGCAGAAGTTCAAGCTCCCTCTCTTTGGCTTCCCTCAGCAGCTGCTCAGCAGTGATCTGAACCTCTGCAGGAGCTTTATTCTTCACCTAAAACACAGCAGAAAGTCCTTAAGAATGAAGGTTGCTCCAATCATAAGCATTATGTTTTCATGTATTCATTTTTCAGGGACAATGCAGGTTAATCAGCATCAGCTGTATTTAACTGTAGTCTCTTTAGCAGATTTTAAGTAAATCACTAAAACAACAACAAGAAATTTCACTCAGTTTATTTAGATGCTTGAGACGGGCTTTAAGATTATAATTTGAGTCAAAACAGACCCCAAATCAAAGGTCTAGAGGCAGGCATATTACTGACTATGGCTGTGTGTGACTCGTTCTGCGTATATATATGAACATATGATGTTTCAACTATAGGAGGGGATGACAGTATGTTTAAGGAATACATAGAGAGATCCAAAAGTCTAAAAGCATGTCAAAAATCTCTAATAATAATTAGAAAGTTTGAGAATTTAGAAACATTTCAAAACACAGGAAGTTCTGACATGTAACTTGAAATAGAACAATTTCAGGTTCTGCTTTATCTCTGGGTCAGCAGCAAACTGAAGCAGAACAGCGGCACTGACCATGTGAACCAATTTGGACAACAGTCAGATTTCCTCACATTGTATCGTTCAATTGAAGCAGCATTGTACATTAGCTGATAACACTTTACTGTATTTGATCGACTCAAAAGATGCCTGCTTAACTGAATCAACCTGCAACCATTGTTCACCTCTCAGAAATATGTCTGTGCCTCAAGTTTCCAGCAGAACATTGCCCACTATGTAGCACTGTGATAGTGGGGAACATGGTATCATAATTATGTGAGTTTCAGTAGTCAGAATCATATTCCGAGCAAAGAAAGACTTTCTCAGTGTCACATTGTCTCTAGACTGAATGTTTCTAAGAGGGCTTGTGAATGTTTTTTGTTCATTATGTGATTATTTGAAAATTATATTTTCCAGTAAAGTGTGCATTTTTGTTAATTTATCCAGTTTGGATGACAATGCAAGGCAGGCTTAACTAATAGAGCTATGGAGGTGAATTAAATGACTTAAATAACTTTGGTATTTTTCATAGTTAAAACTCAACTGAATATCGTTTCTAAACCTCTCAAAATATTATTAGTTGATGCTTTTCCTTGTCACACTCTTAGAGATTTTTCAAGGATGGTCTGTGGGAACGGGAATTTCTCACTGTTTTTTAGCATTTCGTAGAAAAACTGAACAATCAAAAAGATAACTAGACTAAGCGATCGTTAGTCGTAGACCCCAGTGCGTAGAAATCAATGTGGGCTTAACTATCAAGTGTGTTACATCAATAAAAAACTACTACTCTTCCTCCGCAGAATACTACAATCTTATAAGCAACCAGCTTATATGTCTGAGACTTTTGAAATAATAAGAACATTTTCAGAAGGGCTTCAGAGGACTTTAGAGAAGGACATTTGCACATGCTGTAGTGTGTCCAGATTTATTATACATGTAACTTTACAAACACAGGGGAACCAAAACAAAGCAGAGCACAGTGAAAATATAACAACTAACACAACCTTTAGTTAGCTTCGCCAAGGAAATTAACTGCCCAACTAAATTGGTTTCCGTCTGGCTAACGTTGTACCTTTAAAACACTAGTGTAGATACTATTTTACTGTCGTTTACTGTTACAGCTATAAAGTGTGCACGTGGATGAACGCAAACATGAGCGCGGTCGGGCGCTTCCTCCGAAGGAGCTCCGTTAAACTTTAGCGCTACTTGTTAGCATTTACTTAGCCGCAGTCAGCTAATGGCTCTGATATTTGTGTTTTGCCTGCTTACCTTCGCCACCTTCGGTATCCGCTGTTTGCCTGCCGCAGTAGACGCCATTTTGCTGGCAGGTTTGTCCAAATACTCCTTTACCAAACTTATTTAAACTGTTACGACACCAACCAAAGCTAAACTGTAACGAAACGTTTTGGTCTCAAACAGCGAGCCACCATGACAGTACCCACAATGCTTTGCGACTTCCCATTAACCCTTGAAGTGCAGCGCCGTCATATTGCTATGGCAACAGAGTTTGTGGTAGTGAGAACAGACGGCAACGAAAATTAGCTAACTAGTTAGAAGGCGGACAAATAAATCGCATCGGAAAGTAAAGTCTAGAGGTGTATTTGTATGGTTTATTGGAAATTAATCTCATTAAGGTAAATTATAATCATTCTAGCTTGCGTGAGGAAATGGTGTTCATTGCAGTTTAATTTTTTTACGCCAACGTTAGCTACATCATCACCGTTGTTTGAGCTATAACGGTTGACATGATTCTGTGTGTTTGCATTAAAATCAGTCCAAGTGAAGATGAGGACTGTAACCTCAGCCAGCGGCCAAAAGGAAACTGTCATCGTAAGAAGAAGTGAGTCGGTGGATGCTCAGAAGATTGACAGCCTCATTGGCCCCTCGGCTCATGCGGTGTTTGGAAGAGTCAACGTGATTGATCTTCTGTAAGAAAATATTTCCTTTTAATGTTTTAGCTATAGAGTTCACATAGTCAGCAGTAAGCTGTGTCTATATGCATGTCTGCATCATGGCTCCACATGGAAAAGAATTGCTTGAGGAACTGGAAGATCTGATTGTGAGACTTAACAAGAATGGAAAAGTATACAGGAAGATCACTGACCAACTAAAAGTTAGTTGAAACACAGTTGCAGTAGTAATCAGGAGGTATAGAGGGAGCCATAGTACCACTAATCAGAGCTGCAGTCACTGTTCTCCTAAAATGACACCACAGCTCCAGCTCTGAATTACGGACGGGCAAGTGCTTTATCCTTGGCACGGGGGTCATCAGTGGAAATTAGTGTTTCTGTGACATTGTAAAGGACAATTCATAATGCCATCTATGGACAGGATCCAAGAAAATCACCCATTCTTACTTTTCAGTATAAAACTAGCAGAGTTAGCCATGCAACATGGAAAGAAACACATTGAATACAGAGAGCACTTGCATTGCCTAGATGCAACCAAGATAAATTTGTTTGACTCACATGGGTACCAGCATGTTTGACATGATACTGACCAGGACTACCACAGTGAATGCATTGTCCTGACAGTGAAGCACAGAGGTGGGAATGGGATTATGTGGGGCTGCATGAGTGTAAAAGGTGTTGAGAAAATGACATTTATAGCACCATGAATGGATATACCAAGACTGACAAGGTGACTCCAAGTCTGCAAAAGATTGGCAGATGAGGAACATTCCAGCATAATAATATTGCAAAGTTTACTTAGTTTCTAAGAGGGAAAAAAGTGAAAACTATGACCTGACCACATTTGTCATCTGACTTGAATCCGATAAAACACCTTTGGGGTATGTTAAAGAGAAAGATTGAGTGACACAACCCTTCCAGCAAAGAACAAATGTAAAAAATAGTCTGTGAAGAATGGCAGGACATCTCTCTGATATCCTCCATGCCGAGAAACATTTAGGCTTTAATAATTCAAAAATAATGATAAATACCTGGACAATACTAGAACTGCACATAGAATTTACTACAGTTTCCTATTGTTCTTATTGTGTGTTATGAATGTGCCATACCTACACTCAATATATTCGTATTTATACTGTGTACATTTCGCAGTCTACTCCTCACATTTATACATACAGTATCTGTATGCACCCAGCTATATGACAGAAAGTTAAATGTTATTAACTTGCAGTTTAATGTAATCTAATGTGATCTAAAATGGATATTGGTAGTTTATGCCATCACAGAAAACAGTAGTTGTGGTGAGCTTGAATTGATGTCTTAAAGTGGATTCTAATCGCGAAAGTTTGAGTGGTGGAAAAGTACATAAAATGTCCATTACTTCTGCACCTACTGCTGCAGTATAATGCCCTCTTTAACTGTTCATCTGCATGCTTAGTTCATGTGAAATATTTATGAAGGCAAAAATAATGACTCACAGATGACCAACAGAGATTTAGATTATTCATGCCAAGTGCGGTTTGAGATGATTTTATGAACATTTTGCTTAGTTTTATCCCCACAGTGAAACCAAAGAACCACGTAGGACAAGACAGCTAGCGAATATGACTATGAGTAATGTGAAACATCCCTGAACTTTAGTGTCTTGTTTCATCTCTGCTCTCCTAAATTTTGCAGAGAGAAAGCCAATCTAGCCGTGACTCTGACCAATGAAAGGGACGACATCCTGGCTCATGCTTCCTTCTTCGATTACCTAATTGGAGACTTGGTGGATCAGGCTCAGTGGGAGCCTTTCCTGCAGAAACACTTCAGTGCTGGAAAATGCACAGTCTGTATCTTCCATTAATTAAGACAAGTGCTGACGCAGTTGATTTTAAGTTACATACTGCTGTAGTTTTTTTTTTTAATATACAGTATCTCAACAGAACTAACTGGGCCAAATGCCAAGACTTTTACAGTATTTTAATTCTGAAGTAAAGCTACTTATATCAAGTGTAATGAAGTGAACTGACATAAGTACTGGAGGAAACTGGTTTCTTTGTCTTCCCTTTACAGCCTCTCAACACGCTTTTCCTCCACCTTTTTGTCGCTCAGACAAATTTCTCCAGAGCAAGTGTAAAGGAGATAATGAGGTATTAAGATGTAAAAGTTGCCCGTTTAACTTTGGAATTGCTGTTGTTTGAGCTCTAGTATTATTCCATAAGATTGTACATACTTATTTGTAATGAATGTGTTGTGTGTAGTGTTAGGATTATGGCAATGACCCACATGACACTGTCAGGTGACAGCTTGAACATCATGAATTTTAATGAATTTTGCTACAAGATGCTTTGGTTAGAAGCAGCGACAGAAAATGGATCCTAAAAGGTGAATGCAACTTTTGCGTAATTGTGATCTCTTTGTTATTCTTCTTTCACAGGGCTGTCTTTAATGCTGTTTCTGAGCTTGAATACATCTGCCTGGTTAGCCCAAATCTTGGCGTTTTAGGTGAAGGATGTCCTCAAATTCAGTGTTACGTTCAACATTTAGTAACAACATAATTGTGAAGAGACTCAGCCTTGTGACTTCTGTGTTTCCAGAGCCAGCGCTGAATGAGATATTTGAACCATTGCAGCGACGGACTGATCAAGGGCCTCAGTGTTTAGCACTGATCAGCCGCAGACAAGAGCACTTTCCATGCCTTCATGTCCGCCCAGCCAGGTGATTTCAGCTCATTCCTCCGCACTAACCCAGTGTTTGGCTAGAAAATAATGGCGCTGTATAGTCCAGTGAAAAGACTGTAAAGATCAAGGTGGTGGGTAGGCATGTTAAAGCTGCACTGATTGACTTTTTGGCACTTGGGAGCAGAAAAATTTGACAGTCCTGGCATATTATCACCTTGCTAATGTGTTGTGAAAGAATTTCCTAATCGCACATGCAAAAAGCATAGAGTGGTATTATCATCCTATTTAACTCATATATTTCATTATTTGATGAGTTTACACGAATAATCACTCTCCTGTTTGCTCAGATTTGGTCTCCACCAGCTCCTGACAAAATATCTGACTCTTTTTCAAGACCTTCCTTTTTTCACTTGCCTGTTCCAGTCTTCAGCTCCCTGCTATTGCTAGCAATGGAACAAATGAGAGCATCGAGAGGAAGCTAGTTAGTAAATGTGGTGTTAAACTAAAACTATGATCTAAAAGTGGCTAAAACCTTTGTACAGCTATATGTGATGATGATTATCAGTGAGTTAAGCACTTTCCATCCTACAGCCGAATTTGATCCATTGTAATACAAAAACATCTGATTTGTGTTGCTTTAAAGCTTTTTGTATTTTACAGAGTGGAAGACCATGATGACATTTTGGCCATATTTGAAGAGCAGAGAAAGCAACCGGTCAGCTGGTCACCCATCTTTGACCAGCCATACTTGATGGCAGAGCTCCTTGAGGCCAAGTCCGAGGACTATCACAGCGCTGTTTGTGAGGTTTGTTCTATCTTAAGCTTGAATTTAAGCTTAATTTTAGGTGAAATGCTGATGTTACCGTGTTCCTGAAAAGTGACCGCTAGCGGCTATTAAAATGCATTAAGTTCATCCCTCCTGGTTGTGTGGTCTTATGTGAGTTACTGTATGCAATTCAGTCATTTGTTTCACTGTTCCAGTCTAAAAATAATGCATTAGCAGCTCACTGGTGAGGCTTTGACTGATTGTCAGGAACCCTGCTGGGGTTAATTCCCTAAGGACCTGGGAGATGACAGATCCCCTCTCTCCTCCCCACCAGTCGGGCTGACATGTGTTCATGGCAGCATATGGCAGATACGAGCTGATACTTGGCCAAGACATGCTCTCACTGAACATATTGTGTCCAGACATCTGAAGCATTTTGGGCTTTTTGTCTGATTATGTTCAGCACTCAGAGAACAAACAATCCAACAATATCCCAGAGGGTTTGTCTGTTCAGGCTACTGCGTGCCAGAAACTATTTGTGAAGCAATATAATGTGTTGTTTAGATATTTTTTTAGTTATTTTATTATCCTGTTAGATGGTCAGTTAGAGACACAGCATGTCTACTTGTGTTTTATGTGTCATGAGAATTAATTGGTGCTTCTAAGCTCAGTTCCAAATAATGAAGATCTGAGGATAATCACTATCTAGAACAGAAAGCTCCATTTAGACACTCTTGAAGATCTTCAAGTTCTCAAAAAAAAGGAAACTGATTATCTTCAGTTCCATTACAACAAGTCCAGCTGCTGAGGAAAAGCATGCGATGTGATTGAAAACTCCAGAACCAGCTAATTAATTACTGTCTGAAGTCAAGGGTGAAATTTGGACCACAGTATTTTTGCTAAAACTAAACACAAAAGCTTATATATTTGTTCAGGTCACAGTGAGTTCACCACTGGTTACACCACTGGTATTCCTGCAGATCCAGAGATCATCTATCAATCTACATAGACAGGGAGGCTGTGGTATTTTATTCTGTTGGCTTTCTGCTGATGCAGTTTGAGTCTCTGTTGTCTTCGTTCCACACAGCTCTATTTCAGTTGATTATTCTTAACAAAGCAAATGTATGAATGCTAATTACCTAATGCTAAGACCTGGTTGGAGACTTGTGGAGACTTGTGGGTTGTGGACATACAGTATAATGTATTATAAATGTGTTTCCTCCACAGATTGATGGAGTCGTCGTTGGCTTCATCAGTATTACTTCTGAAGTGGATCTAACGAAGCTCCAAAGCAGCTTTGAGCTGAGTGAGTTTGATGGTTTGTGCAAAGTGCAGCAACCGAAACCGGATGACCCTGCTCAGTCTGACCCAAATGAGCATGAAGAAGAGCAAACACAAACTTCCACTTTACAGCAGGTAACTGAAATGATGGAAACACCCACTTACCTCATATCAGAGAAATGTACACTCTCATGGACAGCAGGTGTCCATCATGTCAATGCTACCCCTGCTAAGAAAGTTAAAAAAAAGAAACAGCTCATCAATGTTCATACAGTATTGTGCTGGTTGATGTATGCCAGAATTTGAAATGACTCTGTTTGTCCTTTTGGTTCCTTCTCCACATTTATTGATTATATGATATAACTCTTTGCACCCCAAAAACCATTAGCAGGTTTAAAAGGTATCTATAAAAAATCACCAAAATAACACCATTTATTAGAGTCAGAAACTGTACAAACTTTCCAACAACTCTTAAACTGATCATGTGTGATGTGCAGTTTCATCAGTAACAATACCCAAATCTAAGTGTTAACTGCCGTGCTTTATAAAAAAATGGCTTTATTCTACTTGTCTCGCTTAAAAGTTGCCAAAAAATAAACCACACTTACCAATAAAACCATGGCTCAAGAATGTTATACAGAGGAGGATTGCCAGTAAATTGTTGGAAGGTACATCCAGCATGTTCAAATAGTTCTAGTTGATGCGCAAAGTAGTGTGAAAAACATCCAGTTTGTGGAGGTTGTAAAAAATGTAAATAGTAAAATATCTACAGTATTGAGAACCACTTGTTTACCAATGCTGATAACACCTGTGGAGACTTGGAAAAATGTTGTACATGTTGATTCAAATTTTTGTAAAATATATAGTCAAAGAACTTCAAGTTTCGTCTTTTCTTTTTTAATGATTTATAGCGTTGTAACCTTGTTAAACTGCACAAAAGACATTCCTGAGGTGTTTCTGTGCTGCTTCCATAGAGGAGGATTTTATTTTGAACTAAAAAATGAGCCGACAGTGAGTAAAAATGTGACAGGAGCAGAAAACACCTAAAAACTCCTTGATGTTCAAAGGGTTGAGAACAGATTAAGCCACTTGTGTAGCTTTTGGTCTTCACCTTGTGTTGGTTTTCACTGTCACTCTCATGTCAACAGGAGGAGGCACAGATCACCGGAATGATTTCAGAAAAGTCCAACGCTTTCTGTATTCAGCTCTTCGTTATTGACAAGAAATACGAGACGAGGTAAGGTGTCTGAAATGAAAGAATAAAGCTGTCAGTTATCTGTATTTACTTAGTGGCATCAAATTCAATAAAAACACGAAAATAGAGCTCCATTGTTGTCCAAAAGCTATTAAAAACACATCAGTGAGCCACACTGTTGCACATTTATTGGTATGGACACGCACGCTGTAGTTTCTTCTCAATCAGTCCAACATACACCACCCTGCTGCTACTAATACTTACTAGAGGACCAAATGTAGGTTAGTTCGCAGCTAAAACCAGTCCCTAACAAAAGCACTGCTTACAATGCTGTAATTGTAAAAGTGAAACCTTATTTTCTGTAAATTTTGCAGAGCCATTTTTAGAGAAGTCATCTGCAGAAACCATAAATTTAAGGCTGAGAGTTGCAGATCGGGAAGAGAATCCAGAAAGTCCTGAGAGCTGGGTTGAAGTTAAAATATATAATAATTACAGTTGTATCCTATGAATGCATAATATTTAAAGACTTAAAAACAATACCTTTAACTGAAATTGATGTATTTTAAAATGTTTAGTAGACATTTTTGATATGGATTATGATTTGTGGGCTAAGACAGAGTAACTTTTTTAGTGTATTTTGAATGTTACAACATAAAAGTGAAATAAGATATTATATGATTGGATAAGGCAAATAGAAAAAGGTGCAAAGAGGTGGCAGGACACAGAATGCTTTTTTAAAAAAATTAATGTTCACAGATATCGCTGTTTAAAAAGACCCTTTATTCAGAAGTATTCCATTATAAGTTCACATATTTTTCCCAGTCCTGTACATTTTTGAGGCGGTAACTCGGCAGCAGTGGTGGCAGCCGTCCAGAGCTACATCAGTCATATGCTGAGTTAAAGCAGGGAGAGTGACTGTTAGTTGGCTCCTGCTGCGCTCCTCTCACCACCGCCTTACCTCCCAGCTGTTACTGAATATGGAACCGAGTCGCTTCCTGCCGAGAGTGAGCATGTTATTAATGAGAGCTGCGCTTAAAGTGACAGAGAGTTGAAGGCGAGAAGTTGGGCTGGAGGCTGCGGCCAAATTGGTTGGCCAGTTGTTCCACCACAGTGAGCACCAACTTGGCACGGACACGTATTTTCACTTAACTTTCATTTCTTCTTCTTCTTCTCTTACAGATCAGTGGACTTTATTCCACATATATTCAAGCTTTTCCCTGTGAGTATCATCTTTGCATGTTGTATTTAAAGCACTGTCTGATGTTCTCTGTCAAATGACTGACTATAAATACGTCAGTGATGACTATATGTAGGCAGGAGATAAAGAAAATACTCCTGTGTCCCTGAATAATTAAAATGTGCCAGAATTAGGTCAAATAAAGAAATAAGTTTCAGTATTTAAATGTACAAAAACTGATTTTTTGACACATCAGGAGGATTTTTTTTATTAAATAGACATGACTCTCTGAAGACAGTTTATGGAATGGGAAAGATTTTTTTGGAGTACACATGGACTTGTCTCAAATACCGAGACATTATATAATAATGTTATAATAATCCAATGCAATGCAATACAGATGATTATATATTTTGGCATTTTTGGCATTACTTGGTAGTCGATAGTGTAGAGTGACAAGTGACAGGGGCAGAGAGAGAAGAGGTAAACAAGCAACAAGGGTCCCCTGTCAGTAACTTCATCATGGACATCACAGCATGTTGTTATGCACCTTAACCATTAGGTCAACGCATCTAGAGATTCTTATCCATCACACAATACTGTCAGGGAGGCATCTGATCACTCACAAAATACAACAAACCTAAACATTCAGTCAGGGTCATGAAAGACTGTGTTCGGCCTCATAAGGAATCCTGCAGCAGATGGTCTGGACCATGCAGGATCTCAATATGGTGGAGTCAGTCTGGATGGCATGAGGAGGCAGAAGACACTAAGACAGAACTACCTGGTGCTGTTTTAATCTGTTCAGGGTTTTTCCTGTTTGCTGCACTTGAAACTGACAAAACAGAACTACGTATTGTATTACTTGAGTAAAGAATCCCCACTTTTGCACAGAACTGTAGATTTGCTCCAAAAGATATTACCAATAATTAGAAGTTAAAAGTGTTGAGATTTCTTCAAAATGACCTTATGTGTGATATACATTCAGTATATCTGCTTTGTGTGGTATAATTCTTGGTATGTTTTGTCCTTGTGTCTTTCAGGACCTGAACTTCAGCATCATCACGGTTCCCTCTGTGGCCCCTCTGCTCCCCTTGTTGCAGAGCTTTGTCAGGATGCCCTCGGGTCCCACCAACTCGCTGTCCTGTGAACTCTATGTCTGTCACCGTGCTGTACTCAGGTATGTCACTTTGTATGATTCCTGAGATATCATATTTTGATAGTGTTGGCATTTAGGGAAGTTTTCATACATGAAACATACAAAACCAGATTCAAGTTATTTACCCTGTTTGATCTGTTTTAAATGCACGCAAAGAAAGATGCTCTCGCAGTTCTTTACTTACTCATATACTGTACAACAATGAAAATGATGCTTCGCTTCCAACACTTGTAGATTTACAGGGTGGGTTCTCACAAGATAAAAGAGAGGCTCATTTCAGTAGCAGGGTCATTTAAAATAGGAGGCAGGAGATGGAGTAGAGTAGAGTAGCCTGTTTTACCATACCGCATCCAATAGACAGCACAGTATCAGGGTACTTGGCTTGTTGTCTTGTCTGGGAAATGAGATGCATAATTTAAAAATGATCATTTAATTAGGAAACTATTTGTTCATCTTATATCAATGGGGAAAGAACTATGTACACATTGGCCCCTGCAATGTCAACAAAGACCACAAGGGGTCCACAAGTCACTGAGTATGAGCTGCCGGGTCATTTATTCACAGTAAAAAACTTCATTCATACATGTTAAAACTCGACACGCAGCTCTTCATAGACCAGTGCTCCTCTCAATTTGTGGACGTAATGTTGTTGTACTTGCAGGCGTGTGGATGTGAGGCCGGCTGTGCCTGCAGACCGGCCTGCTGTCTCTGGCCTGGTAAAGGATGTGAGTCTGAGTGAGCTCCTGCTGCAGGACCTGGACCGCTTCTACGAGAGCGGCAGTGATACAGTCAGTAAACACACTGTGGTACTAGCACACCTGGAGCCGGCTGCACAAACATACACGTCGACTGTGGCTTAGATTCAGCAAATACTCTTAGAAATTTGAATTTATCTGTTGCACAAAGCTGTTTAGCTCTCGACTGAGACTAATTTTCTATAGATACTGGGTAAACTAAGACCTTTTCTAAATCATCTTATCAATTAACTTTTGTTGAAAGGATGTTTTATTGCAACATATGTAACAATACAGTTTTTTCTCAGTGTGTGCCATTGACACAGAGGTCTCAGTTCAGAGTTGGCCTGAGAGATGGATGATTGACTTGTTTAGGCTTCAAATAAGCCCGTTTCAACACTCAGAGTCATTCTCTGCACTTTTTTCCGTCATTGTTGTTGATAGAACAGCTTTCTTTTAGAAATCAATTATTAACTGTATCATGTTTGAAATGTAATCATGTATCGGACAAAACTGAACCTTCCCCCTGACTTTATTACATTAATTTAATTTCTACTCAAAGAAAATAATTTCCTCACAAGCTACACTTTGATGGAGATTAAGGCCTTACAGATGGTTTTAAAACGTCCCCCTCCTCTGTATGATTCTCGAATAAAAAGACATTCACCTGAATGTATTTACATGTTGATTTGAGGTCCATTTTCTCCTTAGAAGATGCTAAAGCTGTACTAGACAGTGAAAGATTTAACACTTTCTAATTTGGGTCGACTGATCGACTAGTTTTTCACGGCCGATACTGACACCAGTTATAAGAAATCAAAGAGACTGATAAACATTTGCAGTAAAAATGCCTTTGTTTATTCGTGTTTCGTAACCCTATAACCAATCTGATAATTCTGTCAGCAGGACATTGTTTGAGGGAGTGAAAACTGCAGATAGAGAGAGGGGCAGCTGCATCAGAGCAAAAGCAGGACATTTTAAGATTTATTTATTTTGAAGGGAATCAAGGGAAAAAAATATGTAAATAGTCTGAAAATTATGAATATCAACCATTAATTGATGAGGGATTCAAGAACTCACAACGTCATTGTGTTTCCTGAAACCTGGACCAAAGTTCCATCCTGATATTTTTTTTAAACATACAAATATATTTACTTTTTGAAGTTTACCAGATTGCGTATTTTCTTTCATGGTTTCTTTCTTTCATAAAATAAAACTAAAGTAAGAACATACCGTTATATATGCGGCAGCTGTGTTTGACATTAGGCATTTTCTTTGGCCAGAAATTGGCCTATAAAGGAGTTTTTTAACTGTTAATATGGAAAATTTTAAGGTTGCATTACTTTTTTGCTCCTTTTAAATTTCAAAATGAGATGATGATTATTTTGGACCATCAAGTGTGACTGGAGCCGGTACGATGATTGTCTTGGAATAACGAGGAATATCGCACGTATGCCAGGGAACAGATTGGTGAGAATTCAGTTGAACGGATTTTCCTCTCTGACTGACACCCCAGCTGTCACTGCTGCAGCTCCAAAACTGATAATTACTTCTCAAATGAGAATGCAGCCACTTCATGTGTATTCATGGCACTGGACTCAGCTTCGTGCAAGAAAAAGTGAGTTCGGCTCGTAGTCCAGCACACACATGCAAATTTTACTTATTTTCTTTTGTTCTCTCCTTTCTCAGAATGCGGTGCAGCTGCAGGCCTTCGTCGCAGAGGCGGGCGGCGAGGTCGTCGGGATGCTCATCATCAGAGACGAGCAGGTGAGTGCAGTTTAATAGCTTTACGATCTACCTGAAATTCTGCATCCGTCTCTGAGAATCAATAAAAGCACACCATAACATTTCAATGCTTTTTTACATTAAACTTTCATGTTCACAAACTTCTTTTTTTAAAGGTAACTCCACCAATTTTACACTTAACTGTCATTTTAGTTATCAGGAAGACAGCTGTAATAAAAGAATGTGTTGCATTAAGGGGGAACCATGAGAAAATCTGCCGCACCAGTTTTGATTTCTGCATTTTTCATCATTTAATGTAACTTTTAAAATGTGCAATAATAGTATAATAATAATTGTAGTCATTCAGGCAGTGCACGTGTTCATGCGCTTCATGATTTTCTCTCATTTTTTTGTTGTTTGACACTATGAGTTCAAGAATCACTATGAACAATTAGAACCTTACATCCCAACACAATCAGCTCTTAAACCCATGTCACACTCTGAAAAGATACACTCTGCTTCCTTTTGAGACCTTCACTCCCTTTTTCCTCTCATTTTTTTAGATTTCAGATCCTTCAAAGCCTCTTTCTACATATTTCTAAAGACAAGATAGTAGCAGAAGCATGCTCAATAATAACTTTAAAATAACACATTGCAGATAGAAATTTGGACAATCAGCTTTTTCCATAAAGCGCTGCCAACTCTTGAAAGTTTTTTTGCACACATCACAATGAATGTATTTTGTTGTGAGTATTTCATTGTACTTCCACGTCTGGATTTTTTTTTTTGAGAGTGAAAATTTTACATTTTAGTCGTACTGTGAAAGTAAAAGCTCAACAGAAACTGAAAATGAACAACAGCTTTAAAACTCACATCAGCTTCGTGCTCTGTATTGGAACTGCATTGTGTCTGTCTAATAAATACTAATTCAAATTCAAAATGCTGGAGTAATTAAAAAATAGGGAGGCCCTGATAGCTCAACACAACCTGAGAACACACACTCGCGCACAGACACAAAAAACACACAGACTGAAAGAAACGCCCAATTTACACAAATACAGAAAGCAAGCAATTACAGACACAAGCTGCAAATAGCACAGATATGGAAATGGAAAGTCTGTGCTATTTACAGTGTATTCACAGCATTTTCCCCCACATTTTTCTTTTTCTAATTTGTCTGGGTTTTATCTGTTTACTTAGGTTGCAGTGCATTGAGCTCTCAGGGCCACTGTAACAAAAGAATGCGCTTTCACCATATTATATGTCAGCCTTACATACAGTATGTAATTTGTATCTTCTTTTAGTGCTGAAATGATCACTTGGTCTTAAATGTATCTATTATTTTATATTTATTTAGCCCGCAAAATAAAATCCAAAACATAATTAAAAAAAATCATGACAATAAAAGAATTAGTTGTCGCCCTTTTCATGCCTTATCACATGTACTGCACATTAAGTAAAATGTAAAAATACATTTAGTTATGACTGGTATTCCAACACAAAGAAAAGCATTGCATCATTCTCTGTACACTTTACTCATTCGGTAACTTCAGACTGATCTTTTGTAAAACTGTGGGAACTTGACGGGCAAAAATAAATAATATAATTTTAATTAAACAGCTGAATTGAAATTTGTTTGCTCAATGCTTTTAAATAAAAATAAGTCTGCATGTGAATTTATTACTAGATTTATTAAATAATTGAGCCCATTAGCAGGTAAAATATGTACTGGAATTTAAATTATTAAAAGATGTTCATGTTTATTTTATGCTTCAGGGAGCAACAGCTTTTAATTTTCATGTTATTTAATGGAAGCAATGATAGGAGAACTTAATTAAACAAAAAGAGAATAAATGGAGAAATATACTGAACGTCGAATACAAGTATCTATCTTGCAAATGTTCTTCTGTCACGGAGAACTGATCTGAGTCTGTCTTTGTCAGGACATCGAGTACATCCGTGCTCGCTACAACATCGAGAACTTCATCTATTTCAGCCATCACCGCTACGAGGAGCACGCTCAGATACGCCACTTCGTCCTCAAACCCTCCTTCCAGCACTTCGCCAAGCACTTGTTTAAGGAGGTTCTCCGGCTGGCTCACAAATCCTGCCTGTACCACAGACTCTATCCCTCCTGCAGCAGCCGGGAGGTGAGTGCACAGGGACCTTCAGGCCCTCGCTGGCCCCTCATCACCGGGCCCCTTCCAGCCTGTGTGCATGCCCACTCAGATACATGTTGTCATTAATGCAATGAGCCCCAATTCACACACTGCAAGAAATATCCTTCAAGACAAAGTTGATGGTGATGCGTTGATTTCACTGTGACACTTTTACATTTAGAAGTTTCTGTCCTGAAACAGACACAAATCACATAAAACAGACTCCAAGAGAATTCAGGAAAACTGATATTTAGTTTCCGGAGATGAAGAGATTACCCTCCTTATATTTAAGACAACTTCCACATTCTTCTGTAAATATCTCCGGTGTGGTTTAGAATAGTTTCTGCAACATGTCATACTTCTGTAATTGGCCAGATTGCATTTGTGACCTTCAAAGTAAAATACCACTGACATATTGAATAGCTTTTGTTTTTAAACGACGACTTTATTACAGCAAGTTTATTCTTCTGCTGCAGCTTTTCTAGCTGGTTTGTTACAGCCTGTAAAAACTCACAGTGTCAGACGATTTATCTGTCTTGAATGTTTGATCAATAAAGATCACAGACCAAAGTTGAAGTAAAGAAGTGAATAAAGCCTGACTGAAAACGTGTTTTTAAATTTTAGGGGCATTTCTGGATGTATTCTTGAGTTGCTGTAATCTGTTGGTTGTGGTTTGAAGGCCTGAATGATGGTTCTGTCAGACTGCAGGCTGCTGTGGGCGTGTGCATGATCATGATGGTAAAAAAAAAAAAAGGCCCAGCCAAACCTTCATTATTAGTACTGTCCTGTTTTTGTTTTGTATCTGCATTACTTAAAAACTTAGTGCAGGTGCATTCACTGTTTATGGGGAGATGATGCGAAAAAAAGCAGTACATTACTACAGAATAGACACATTTGTAGTTGAAGCTTAAGTCCAGTTTGTCAAAAGTGACTAAATCATGTGTAGTATTTGCAGACCACACCGATATGTGTCAATGTTTAATGTAAAGCTCTGTAATAGATTTCCCTATTTGCTTCATCCCTCTTGAATAATGCTTGTAAACCAATGAGAACTGGTTTTAAAAATAGAAAAACTTGAATTTTTCCTTTACATTTTTCCAGGATTTACTTGTAATCCTCCAGAATTTTCTAGGTGCAAAGAGCAAATCAATATCTCATGTGTTGCAGATGAAAGTGTGTTCTATCAGAGAGGCGGGTTTGTTCATGTAAAAGTGTCGCATCTCCCAGCAGGTCATTTTTTGCAGAGTGCGGCCCTCAGCAGGCTGCGGTCCCAGGGGTCGGGGCAGCAGGTGTCGGCAGCGCTGCCAGCTCCACCTCTCCACACCATAATAAGACATTTCCTCAACATGTAGAGGCCTCCACTTCCTCTGCTAATTACCTTCCACAAACAAGCACCAGATTGGGAGATGATGATGTGCAAATAGAATAATGGCAGAAGATAACCAGAGAATTAGCTCTGTGGATGTTGCACTGGGCGATGTTTTCAAGTCATAACCTTGCATTACTAACCTCCTCACCAGAGCTCATTATCACTGCGCAGCCTTCCAGTTGCCCCCTCAAGCCCCCAAACTGATGCTGTTTAACCTCCGAGGGGATTTTTTTCTCTCTGAGCTCACGACACTGTGCCCTCTTCTTCTGCACTCAGAATTCCTGCGTCCACCATCTGGATTGTGTCCTCAACTGTGCGGTCCCCGTCCGCCCACGACGCCAGATCATCTACCCACTGGAGGAGCTTGGCATGAACGCCCCGTCCAGGCGGCTCACAGAGGACCAGGTGGGCACAGCAGCAGCTGGTTGACAGGAAGCAGCCTGCCAGGGAATGTAGATGAGCTGAAGGCTGCTGAGGGGCCACAGCAGGGTGTGCATGCGGCCACTAGACGGTGCTGTTTTAAAAGGGAACAGCTTGTAGTAACACTGATCCACACAAAGGTATGGAAGGGAAACGCCACTACTGAAGGACGATGGAAAGCACAGTATGATGGAATGAATGAAGGCTGAAAGTTTACCTTGTGCATTTTACACCAACAAACAGTATTTCAGGCAGTTTTTGATCGCTTCGGAGCAGTTTTTTTACAACCCCTAATATAAAGACATTATACATCAGAATTCTTTGTTAAACAGCAAACTGAAGTCACAAATAGTTAAGTGTAAAAGCTTTAGAGTATGCAAGTAAGGTGAGGATACCTTTAAGATATCCCCATGAATAGTTTGTATTTATCAGTTGGCTTCATGCAGTAACACAATACAGTAAACAGAATCTGAATCAAATAGTTCTTCTGTCTCTTTGTGTAGAAGACACTGAGTTCATGATGCTGAGATTAGAGCTGTCATGATCCAAACAATTAACTGAAAAACAAAAAAATCTCAAATGAAGGCTGGAATTTAGGGTATTAATTTAAAAAATAAATGCTCCAAATACATTTATTTATTCAGAGCAGGCTGAAACTTTCAGTAGGTTAGTTATGTTTACCCGTTGATCAGTGTATGCTTTGTAGTTCAGGCATGCATGCCGTGGTTTCACTGACGTAAGTCCAGTCACATTGTTTAATAGCCTCATACATTTTGCATCGCATCTGACCTAGGGTTAAAACTGAGGCATCAGTGGTTTCATAAATTAATGTCTTTCTTGTGTGGCATGACGGTGTCTCATGTTCACATTACCCATTTTATTAATCTGTCACACAGTGAATATTTGACTAAGGCGTGACTTCAGAAACATCTTATTACAAATCAGATCACAATATCTCTCAGAAAAATTGCAATTAGCTGTTTTCCTAAAATCATTCAGCCCTGTCATGGAGGAAGACATTTCTTTTTGACTCTGGCTGGGTTTTTGGGCTCATTCTCCTGCTGCAGAACAAATTTTAGCCCGATCAGACGGCGTTGTGTGAATGGAAAAGAGTCTAAACATCCAAAAACTTTTGCACAGCTCTGTATGTGTAGAAAATTGTGCAGTTGGCTCATTTTGTTTGAAATGCATTCATCATTCCATACCCAGATATTCACAGAGAGGTGCTTTTTTTGCTTGTTTTTTAGAAATACATCCTGACAATTGAGTGTCATGAATCTGACATCTGGTAAAACTTGAATTTAAAAAAAAAGTTTAGGTACTTTGAACACTTTTGTTCATTTTTGCTAAAAGCAGAAATATTTTAAACCTAAAATGTTCAGTATAGTTCATGTGGGACTAACAGACGGGCCCTCAAGTATGGTTGTTGGAACAGCTTTAAATACTTTTGCCTTAACTGGTTCATTTTGAGCCTTAAAGTCATGTTTTCACCTCAATCCTGACTATCTGAGTGCTTCTAGTACGTCAGTATGTCACCCTCTTTTAAGGCTCCCTGAATATTTCTAATTCACCAGTATATAGGGCCACTTTGACAGCATGTTAGGTAAGAGAGTGAAAAAGTAATGATTAGCAAACACAATGTTTTTTCACTCTTGTTTAAATCCTACCATAAGTCATGCTCTGGTCTTAAATCTACAACCCTGGCTGATCATAATGTGGCTCTGATTCATTTTAACGTCCTGTACTTCAAATATTTACCACGCGTCCAGCAGCGCTCTTTGGACCAGAGGTGTCACCGTGTACGCTCACATGTTCATTTCGCTCCATCAAACCCAGAATACCCCTCTCACCCTCCCAACCCCTCGCCTCGGTAACACGCCAGTAATGATTTCCATGCTACCGCGCAGATAAGAGCCTCGCCTCCGAGCTTTGTCTCAGCCTCGTCCTGGTGTCGGCCTCGGGATGATTAATCAAATTTAAAGCACCTGTTCCCTCTCTGTCAATACGGGATCGTATTACGCAGCGCCGTGGTCATTGTGTGCAGGAAAGGTGAGGCAGCTCCAGCGTGATAAGAGCCGCTGCACCTGCTCCACCTCACATGCAGATGAGAAGGGGGGCTTTGTTCATCTGATTACCTCATCTGGTTAATTCCTGCAGTATTCAGATAGATGCATGTAGGCATTTCATTTTGCTCGCATACAATAAAAAATGCCCGGTTTTTACATATAAACTAACACTCAGTTTCAATTAGTGTCACAGTGCAGCATCTACATGTCACATCAGCTGGAAAATCATTGTTTGTCTGATCCATTTTGAAAATATTGTTTGGATTACAGCTGCTTAATATGTAGAGGGTTTGCTCCTCACTGGTTGCTCTTACACAGCATTACCCAGCCAAGCTTTAACACTCACATTTCAGAATATTTTATTTTTGTACAGGGGAAAAATGTTACAGAATCCATTGCGCAAATTACAAAGATTTTGTGTCTGTGAAGATTCTCAGTCATCCATGTCATGGTTATCCTCGTAGTTTCAATCGTAGCATCTGGAAACTCAAGCAAGTCCAGATGATATGATTGAAACTACAAGGATATTGTAAAAGCGAACTGCTGAATACTAACAATGATCTGCAGCTTTAGCTCACACTTCTGTCTGTTGGATGTTTTTCAAGCAAAACACTTTTTGATGTCACATCAGCTGCAGAATCCTTGTTAATCTGATCCATTTTAGGAATATTGTTTTGACAAAAGCAGCTTGATATATAGAGAACTTGCTTCTCCCTGGCTGTTGTTACCCAGCAGTAGCCCAGTCAAGCTTTAACACTCACATTTCAGATGCATTTTATTTTTCTGTATGGGGGAAAACATGTTGCAGAATCCGTCACTCAAATTCCAGAGATTCTGAAAGTGAACTGCTGAATATTAACAGTAATCTGCAGCTTTAGCTCACAGTTCTGTGATTGGATGTTTTTTTTTTTGTTTTGTTTTTTTTACCAAAACACTTTGGAGAGTTTGGAGAGTGGTTAAATTGTCTTTCCATGTTTTCCACAGATTTGAGCCTTCCATATTTTCAGTTTGGTGTTAAATTTTCAACCAGGGGAGCTTCACGTACAGAAAATGAACAGGATTTAATGGAATATCTTCATTATCAGCTCTATTGTGGCTACTTACATGAAGACAATGTAGATTTTACTGTTTATCTATCAGCGTCTAAGTGTAAGTAGACGCTAAGCTAATGTACATTTATTATATAAAATAACCCAACACTTGCCTCCTTTATTTTCCTTCCACAGTCAAACCCCGAGCCAGAACATCTCTGTGTGTGTGACAGATGTCGGGCACACAGGCCCTCATGGAAATTATTTGAATATCACACAAAGGTTAATTCCACCCTTGGGTTTCCCCCCTTTTTGCTCGTTGCTGTTTTCATCCAACAAGGTGCATTGTGGGGCCAATCTGCCTAATTATAGAAAATGAAGGAGACATTAGCTGCCTCAGATCACAGGGAGAGGACCAGAGACGATCGGAGGAATTGGGGAAATTAGAACGCTGTGTTCCGCTAATTCCTGTGGGACGCTTTGGTAATTATTGTAGCAAAGTGTTCCTTAACTGTCAGGTCACACAGTTGATCCCTGTGTTTGAAAGCTGGAACTGCACTTATTGCCTTCGTCCTATTTTCCTGAATGTGTTTATTTATTTTAGAGCATATGGATGTAGAGAAAATGCCTAATTAGTACACGAGCTGCAACAGACAATGAGATGGAATTACACCAACCAAAACGATTAAATGTATAAAATGACCAAATACAAAAGGAGCCCTTTGTTCAACACAACTACCTCAACTAACCACTTTTTTTTCCAAAAAAGTTTCCCATATTGTCTTCCAATTAAAAAAAGAAATGCTTGTACTACTATGTTTCCAAAGACATTTTAAGGGATGAAATGCTGCAAGTGCAGAACTCAACATTTTGTGACTCAGTTCATTGAAAACCTCTTTCATTGATTTAAAAAAAAAAAAGTTCAGGTGTATCTGTAAGTCTGTATGCTGTTGGAAATTATTTGTATAGAACATAACTTCCTTTGTCTGTCCAACAACAGCATTAGAATTCCTGAAGATCCTGGTCTGCAAATACTATGTTTAATGCAGAGCAAAATTTCAAGAGGGGGAAAAAAGTCAGGGAGTTTAAAGATGCAAAATTCTTTACTGTACTTGAGATAAGTGCTCTTGCTTAATACAAATATAGAGACTGAAGTCCCCTTCAGTCAGCTGAATTTTGTAGTAAGATATGTAAGCTTCTTTCTGTGGTCTTTTAGAAAATCTGAATATGCCGAAAAAATCTTTTGAAGGACAATTCATGGGCTATAATAATTCATTTAGCTGCCTTTATCAGGCTGATCTCACATGAGATGCCAGACATTAAAGTTACTGGATGGAGTTGCAGTGGGCTAAAGGGAGAAGAATTTAATTGAAAGTTGAATATTTAAAGACAGTGTAAGCGCAACAATGCTCATTCCTGACTACATCCAGTCGTGCCAAGATAGTGGCCAAATAGCCAAAATAATTACATCTTGTGTCTTTTCCTAAAAACTTTGCCTTGACTTTGAGGAAAGACGTAAAGGAGATGTCATGAAGCCATAGAAAAAGACAACTGCAGTGCAAAGAGAATACAACTGCGTTCACACTGGGCTACGTAATCATGGCAGTGGATGTTGTTGATGTGGCTCCACTATAGATGGTGCGTTACTTATACTGTTGCCCACAAGGAACTGTGGGATGGCATTACCACCTTTCATTTGGTTAAGGATGGTGCAGTGCATCCTTTGCTTAAGAATGGAAGCACTGAAGTACATTTACTTAACTTTTGGAGAATTCAACCAGTTTTTTTCACAGCTGCCACTTAGATCATTCCAAATCATTTCACTCTGTTAGGAACTTTCCTGAGAAGACAAGACTATTCCAACCCAAGAGTGGTCAGAAACAGACTTGTAACTATTAACCAGAAAGGGCAGCAGACACTGCTTTTCTCCGTTTATTACCTGATTTGGATGATATACCATATAATAGACTTTACTGGCTCCCATCATTCTCACACAAACATTTAGAAAGTGGCCTGCTCCCCTTTCCATGATCATTCCATTTATTCTTATTGATCTTTCACAGGTTGCAAATGCACACATGCCCATAACAAAGAGACGTGACACGAAAAAATATAGATTTGTACAGACAAAAAAAAAAACGACATAAAGGTTAAAAAAAAAGTCTCTGTAAAAAATAATGCAAAGGGTTCCAAGATCTCAAAAGGTGGTTCAATTTATGTGTAGGTCAGTTTCTCCAGTACAAGAATGGAGCTTTTATATCCATATATGTGACTACAGCAGCAATATATACTGTTCAGTCAGAAATATAAGAGCTCCTAACAGAGATTTATTATCTGCACTAAAATAGATGGAAAATAAGTCGTATGAAAGAAGTAAAAATCCTGCTTTTGTGCTCAAATTGAGGTACATTTTGGAAAAATCACATTGCTAATCTTGACCCAATGCTCAGGACCGCGTGTTGCCCTCAAATCACACAATAGCTGCTAAGGATCATAAGCTGCGAAATCTGAATAGAGTGTTAAGTTGCTTTTCAGTGAGTGTGTGAGGCCTACAAGTCTCCTGTTTTTTTGGAAAAAGTGTGGTTTGCAACAAACTCTGAAGCAGTAAGTCAAAAGTGCAGATTTCAAACTTTTAAACTTCTGTATTGGCCAATCAGAAGTCGAGGATAAATACTAATCAACTGAAATCACAAACTATAGTTCATTTGGGGTTGTGGCGTTCTAAAGGTCTGAACATCAACAGTTAACCACAGCATCCTTGATTTGCATTCAACCAGGGATCTTTGCTCTCTTCTCATGTCATCCCTTCTCTCTATATAATAAATGCATTAAAATTCCTCCAAAAAATAAAAACACACTATTTTGGGGGTTATGCAAATGCCAAATTTATTGAGCAATAAAGTGTAAGAATGCGGAACCCTTCTCTCACAGTCACTTGAGATAAGTGCCTCGTCTTAGTACGTGTCCTTAAAGTTCCATTCTGTTCTGAATTCTGCTGTGAAGTGTCTCATCCTTGAACTCAGTCTGCTCGAGCTTCTACAGGTGTTTTGAAAAATCAGAATTTGCCAGCAACCTGTAAAAGGACGGTCGGCTGTATTCAGGTCATTCAAGTTTCTCTCGGCACAAATTTTGGAGATGTTGGATTTGGAAGAGGCATTGTTTGAATGTTACGGACTAGAAATGATAATGGCTGAGAGCGTGCACGGTCTCTTCAGCAGGGAGACTAAATGTCTTGATGAAATCTGGTTCCGGGGAATTTTAAATGGGAAAAATTGGACACATCATTAAGTGAAGCTTTTAGTAGGTTGATAATAAGGGGTGCGCAAATTTGCTGGATTATTTAATTTTCAGAAAATGGCTTCAGTCGTTTTAGGAGTGACAAATTCCCTCCAGATGGAAATAAAACCAGCGAATCTGACGGACTTCCATCTCCTTTTTTTCCCCCTCTCAGGCGCCATTTGCTCTCAGCCTCATCAGCAGAAAGTTAACCATGGAGCCAAAGGTCACCATTAACGCCAGGATTGTGGTGGTGGGGGCGTCAGACACGGGTTTATCTTTCCTTGAGGTGCTTTGTTTCTGGTGAGTCTGCTTCTGAACAAACTCTACAGCGTAATCTCTTTTCCTGGATGTGCAGTAGATCGTGTATATACAGTACTGGCCTTTTATAAATTTGTATTAGTGGTGACAAACAATGTTTTTCTTCTGTCACCGCAGCCGGATTATCTGATAGGGGCCCCGAGGCAAAAATTTGTTGAAGCCCCTATTAAGCCCCTCGCGCAAACCTCCCCACCATCTGTGCATTGTGCATTTAACTTATCTTCTCCAAGTTCCTATCAAGGAGAGTGCACACAGCAGACTACACAGCCTCATTATTTGCCCTGAATCTCACTTTTATGTCCAGATGAAACCAGCCAGTCCCGAGATTTCCTGTGCGTTGGTTAGTTAGTGGTAATTACATTAAAGGACGAGTCTGGTGATGTTTTTCATTTTCACATTCCCAAGAAATCCTATGAAACCAAGGCCAAGAACAAATGTATCCTAATAATAAATATTAATGAGACAGCTCATTCATCTAAACCATAGAGCTCCATTGTTGTCCAAAACACACTGAAAACACATCATTGAGCCACACTGTTGCTCTGGGTCACATGAGCCTTCATTACCTCGAACAATAAATATTTTGACTCGGTCTCACGTGCACCGTCCTGCTGCCCCAAATACTCACTAGAGCACCAAATGTGGATTAATCCGCCTCTGAAAGTAGTCCCCAGTAAATGCTCTATTTCCTCCTGTGTGAGTAATGTTTAAATAGACATACAGCACTCAGCTGTTAAAGGCAATTGAGGTTTTAAAAAATAACTTATTGTAAACCTGTCTGTATATTTGTTGATTAAACCCCTAAAACTCATCTGTGTGTGTCATATCATGCATATTTAAAATTTTCTCTCCATGAATATAATCCCTCCCTGCCTTAGATTGACTTAGATATAACTCTACACCAGTGTCTCCTCTAGAATGCGTTTACATAGTCCCTGCCTCTCTCTCCACCCCTCTCCACTCATTGAAGCTCGAGCACACCAGCTCACCTCTGGTCAAACCACTGTGAAATTACTCTATGCTACACAATGGCCATTAGTGGACAGTAAGAATAACACAACACCAACTTTATCTTTCATTTATGATAAAGTAATAAGCAAGCATAATGTAAACTGTAATGATAAATGTCTTTAAACTGGATTTTGACACAGAGCTGTCTATAAGAGAGTCCTACAGGCCTAATTAATAGCTGATGTTGTGTTTAGGTGGTACAATTTCAGCAAATAATCAAGTTCTCAGCAGCTCAGTTGAGGCAATGGCAATGTGTGTTTCTAACATATCTGTCAGAAGTGTGCTTATCATTGTAAATGACACCAGGAATCCACAAATTAGCACCAAATCAGCATATACAACAGCTTCTTTAGGTGGTGGAAACATTGTCTGAATCAGCCAGTGTCTGCGTGCAACACAAACACTTAACAGATGGACAGTCATGTTATCTCGAAATGCCAGTGAACACAGGCAAGCAGGTTCACACTACATGTGGTAAAAGCACAAAAGAGCCTCCCGTGAAGAGCACCGGGATGATGCAGGAACTATAATAGACATCTGGCAGCTGTTGCGATGAAAAGTATTCATGTGATCATGTTTATCACACACTGATAAGTCTGACAATCCCTGAACCCAAGGAGAGCTGCCCCACACTGAAGCCTTTTCTTTCATTTCTTTATCACCTTTTATTCCAGGAATCCAACCTCTGCAAATGTCACTTGACTCCAGGTCGGACATCTTATGTATTTGCCTTCGTCCTCACTTTGTGAGATTAACTGCTCCAGCAAATAATACGAAGCGCGGGGCTGCTGATTCAGAGCCGGGTGATAGCTGCCAGGCAACCAGGGTTGCTGTTTTGTGTGAGTGAGATCTCTCAGAGCTGGTGAGGCTGGCATGGCGGTGGTGCTGGGGTGGGCGCACACAGCTGTCTGAGGCCTGGCATTCAGCAGGGCCAGCGCTGGCCCCCTTTAATTAGCCACTCCACTGTTCCCCCGTCAGGGATCTGCTGCAGCGATCTGTGTTTGCTGTCACTAATGAGTTGACTAATGAGGCAGTTAGTGTCCGCTGAACTAATGGTGAGGTGGCGACGCATTCAGAGGGTGAAAGATGGGTCAGTTTCGGCCTGCTGGGGCCCCCCTTATCAGCCCTGCCCAAATGTCCAACCCCCCTCCACCCCTACACAGATTTCCTTGTGCTTATTGAATCCAGCCCAGTAGCACCAGCACCAGCACTCCCCCCAACTCCATTACTGGCTGGGACAGGGTCAGACAGATAAAGAGCTCTGTGGCGGCTCGGCCCTCTGCTCGCCACGGTCAGGCTGCAGGGTCACCATGGCCGTCTGTCACCGGCTGATAACAGAGCAAATCCGGAGCTGCTGATTCAGTCACATCCAGACACTAATAATGGGCCTTAATGCTTCAGTGCTGCGACATAAATCCATCTTCTGGCACAGATTAACAAGGAAGTTTGGCTGCAGTCATTGTCTGATTGTTGTTGAGATTATAATGTTATGACTGCTATGTGCTTGTTTGCGTCAAAATCAAGGATCAAACCACTGATGGCACAAAGCACAGAAATGATTTTTGTTAGGTCCACCTGCAAATGTGTTTATTCTCTAAATCTATGGATCTTATTTATCTTATTTTCATTTTTGTACTTGCTCACTTTACGACTATGTGAGTGATATAACTTTTAAATAAACAGTTTATCAGGTAAACCAACTGGCTCATCAGCAGTGAACTTGATAATCATTTAAGTCATTTGTCAAGCAAAAATATCAAAAATGTTGCTGGTTTCATGTTCTCAAGTGTAATGAAAATATTCTGTTTTCTTCAGTTTTGTATCATTACAAGCCGATAGTTGGACAACAAGAGTAAACTCGTCAAACTAGGCTTTGGAAAAAATGGGCAGTGAATTTCATGTCATTATGTTCTGACATTTTACACTTCAAGATTCATTGATTATTTATTTTAAGGCAATAATGAAAATGCTTTTCTTTTTTTTTTTATTAATAAAACATGTATTATATGAGTGGACATTATGGAAGAATATTAATAGTATACAGTATTCAACTTTAGGTCAAAACACTGTAAATTGTACAGTACATTTTTTGGAAATGTAATAAGTGAAAGCATTTACAGAGCAGACAGTCACATGGGAATGATTGTTTTTCTTTAAGTCAGTGACCTTACATCTGTTGTTCTACTGCATTTTTTTTTACAAAGTTTTACAAAATCCCCACTGACCAGTATATATCAACACACTACATAGACCAGCGGTACCGCCAGAGAGTAATATAAAACACCAGTATTCGTATATGCAATCCATTTCCCCACATTTTGGTGTCTGTTGTTGTAGATGTGTGCCGCTGGGCGTTAATTTAGCAGGAAGCCGAGATAAGAACAGAGCAGGAGGTGATCAGAGCGTCGGTGCGATAAGGCTGGATGCTGCGAGGTACACACTCTGCTATTCAGCCAGCGTAGGAGCTGGAGCTGCTGTTATCAGCTGTGCAATGTCCTGTAGGCCGCAACAAAAGAGGTCATTTGCATCACAAGAGATGGGTTATACTGTCGACAGTAAAAACGCACAAGCTGTAGGAGGCTGTTGAGGATTTTTCATGCTCAGGAACCAGAAATGCATCAGCAGGCTGGAGAACTTCCACCTGAAAAGATTTCAAACACTGATTCGACATCTGGCGTTTTGTAAATAGATTTACAATAGATAGAGTAATATTATATTTGTTTTGTGTGAGGTCCACAAAGCATTGAAATCAGTCATGTTGAAATGACAAAAAACTTGTTGAAACTGCCAACATGAACTGTGTCAAAAGTTAAACAAATAAGCAAACCAAGAACATGAAGTACATGAAAAAAGAACTGGGGCATGGTCCTAAAAGCTCTCCACATCCCAACAGGTGTTTTCAGTGACACAGTTAAGTCTGATTAGACCTGCACTCTGGGTAAAGTAAGGGAAAGCTAATCTGCGTGCACCTATCAGTCAGTATTTACACTTGTACAGAGACCAGGGAAGACGTATAGAGTATGTGAAGCTACCTGTGTGGGTGTAATCTTTCCAAACATGGCAGTGTTTTTGACCATAAATATAGATCTTTTATCCACTTTGCCTCTGATCTTTCTGCTTATACAAACATTTTGAGTCAAGACAGAAAACCAGACTTTTATATTTTAGCTCTTTTATTTGCAGAAACCAGAGTTTTTTAGTTTGGAAGGTGTGTCAAACTGTGAGTCCTAAATACATGTAACATTAGTGTTAGTTGGACTCCTGTTATTGTTATAACGCATAGGGAGAATGGGCTTAGATGCTAACGCCTTAGCTTCCACTCAACTGACAAACTTTGAAAGTAGCTACTTGGTTTGCTAGCTAGGTAATGTAGCCAACAAGTGTAAGTATGAGTGACATGAGAGTTGTCACAAGAGACGGGGACATTGTTTATTACTTTTCAGTATTACATATGACCAACTAGTACATTATTGACTTGATATTTATTATTAGATGACAACGTAGCGCAAAGTCAACACTCAGCAGACTCAGTCCACCAGCCGCACCATCATGCTAAATGCTACATTACTACAATGTTGCTCCTGACAAACTATAGCCAGCTAGTTATCCTAGCAAGCACATGTTATTGAAGCATAAGTGACATGACAGCTATCATGGGCACAGTTATGTTAGAGTTATATTGAAAAAGTAAATGATGTAGTCTTTGTTCAATAATTTTCCAGCTATATATTTCACAAACTAATTAGTACCGTGATTATTGTATATACAAAAAAAAATCGTACCGCAAAAAAAAAAAAAAAAAAAAGTTGTTGGAACCTGCTCTGCTGGATAAATTGTGGGATGAAACCTCTTTTTCTAAATAGGCAGATAAAATCGGGCAGGCTGATAAATTAATCAAGCTTGAACTGGTAGATCAGCCAAAAAACTGTCAGGGACACACGTGGCTAATCTAAGGTTTTGATCCAAATATTATTACTCTTTTTTTCCCCCGCAGAATAGAGAACTCCATGTCTTTAATCCTTGATCTTAAATAGACAACTCCATGTCTCTAATCCTTGATCTTAGTAGACATATCTGAGTTTTTATTTTAACTCGTACTCCTTTATTTTCAACAGGAATTACTAGTAGCAGCAGCTAATATCTAATGACAGCGAGGGCTAAACATCTTTGTGTCTGTATCACTGTATTAATGTATGTCTCTGTGACTTTATTTTCCTCTTGACATGACTGACATTAGCCAGGCTTTCCAAATGCTTTAACGCATCTCTGGATGAAGAACATACTTGCTGTGGAAACTGCAGTCCTCCCCCAGAGAACATTCCTCTCACACTGTGTGCTCTATGTGTTTACTGTATTATGTGGAAAAGCACTCATGCTTTTCACTGTTGTTTGTTCTCTCACAGCCCTCACCTGAGGTTCAACAGCCTGACCCTCATTTCGACACATGGTTTCCCCGGCGACTACACCCACGAGGACGTTGGATTTTTGTCCACAAGGTGAGTGAGTGAAACTGCATCAGGGTTGAACATTGAAAATGATGTTGTGGTATTCTACACTAGTATGTTGGGTGTATATCAGCATACCATTAGACAGTTGTAAAAACGTCTTCTACTCCAGCTTTTAGGAAGTAACCAAATTATTGTCTCATGATGTTAAGTTTTTTAATATAGATTTCATTGGCAAATGTATATGGAAAGTTGTATTTTAATCTCCAAGTACTGTAGATTTATCAACACACATTTCTGTTCTTTTATGTACTTCTTTGATAGTCCATGGTACATGTTTACATATACGTACTGCATTTGTTGTTTTTTGTGTATGTGAATGGTGAGTCTCTTTATTGATTTTGTGTATTTTTCTAAACAACTCATATACTAGCAATATGCACTTTAACTCTAGCACTTATAATCATGCACTTTGTATTACTGATTGATTGTATTGTATTATATTTGTGTACTTTTAAGCCTTATGAATTAATGTTTGTTTAGTCTTGTGAGCTACCAAGGGACAACAGATGCAAATTAGCATTTGTGCTAACTGTGGCGCATTTACAATTTTTTTTTTCACATTTGTTCATTAATGTGCAATTAATAAATTTAAATAAATACTTAAAAAAAAAAAAATGTATGTAGCCATGCTGGCGGCTCTTTGAGACTGCAGTTGAACAGTGGTGCACCAGCATGCTGACATGATGACGTTTGAGATGTACAATGCACTATTTTACCCATATTAGCATATTAACATTTCCTAACTACCCCTGACTACAAAGTATAGCTGAATCCAGTGGGTATGTGATTCATTTTGTCGGTATTTAGTCTTTGAGCCAATGGAAAAACTGGATGATATGTCAGGAAAATCATCAAAGTCAATTCATCATTAGGGGAACACAAATATATGAATCAAGCTATAGCTATATCCAATCTTTATTAAGACATTTCTCTTTAAAATCACATGTCCCACCTCTTGTTGGCACTGGAGGAAAAGTCAGGGAATCAGACGAGCCCTTGGGAGTCATCCTCTGGGCATCGTGAATATCTGTACAAGATTTCAGGATTATTCGGCCCATCGTTGTGGAGATATTTTAGTCTGGACCACAGTGTTGTCCTGACTGACCTACAGCCAAGCCAGACTGTGGGAGGAATCTGGACCACCTGCAGAAAACCCACACCTGCTCAGAGAGAACAAGCAAAACTCCACACAGAAAGGCCCTAGCTGCACCTACAATGCTACTAATATGGCAAAAATATTGGCTTAATAAATGCAACCTAAAAGTCCATGGTCAGCTGACAGCATAAAATTACACTCGTAGTGTCTTGGAGATTTTCAGTTTCTTAATCCACATTTCTTCTTCTGTGCTACTTGCAGTCATGCATACAGCAGCAGAGACTTGGCCCAGATGCCTATACATTCCTGTATCAGTGTGGTGACAGGGAAAATGGTGGGCATCAACAAGAAGTCCAAATACGTCCAGGTGTCTAGTGGTGAGAAGGTGCCCTACGACCACCTCATTCTCTGTACAGGCCTGCAGTACCGGGTGAGACGATCAGAGAGTCAGTGCTCTTCTTGTTCTGAGTGTAGTGTTCCTAATACTTTCCTGCTTTCCTGGTTGCACACAATATTTGAAAAACTTTCTATCTAATGCAATCCAACAAAACACCGCCATCCAGTATGACCTCAGTAAAAAACATGAAGGACAACTGTCATCTTTCTGGCAACTACATAAAAAACTGTAACTGTTGTGTTGAATTGCATAGATTTGAAATGTGTAAGTGCACAGTGAGTGTGTTGAGAGTTTGTACACTGATCAGGCACAACATTATGACCACCTGCCTGATATTGTGTTGTTCCCCCTTGTGTGCTCAAAAATGCTCTGAACCATTGGACATGGACAAGAGGACCTCTCAGGGTGTCCTATGAGGTCTGGAACCAGGATGTCGGCACTGGATCCTTTGGGTTCTCTGGCTTGTGCAGTGGGGCCTCTGTCAATCAAACTTGTTCCACTGCATCCTGTTGATGCTTGATCACAATGGGGTGTAGGAAGTTTGGAGGTCAAATCAACATGTTGGATCATTGTCATGTTCCTCAACATGTTCCTGATTGGTTGATGTTTTTTTCCATGTGGTGGGGTGCGTTTTCCTGCGGGGGTAGACCAGTGACATTTGGGATTTATATTTGCATGAGGGAGTGTGCTTGTTCTGGGACGATGTTTATTTGGGTGTGAAAGTCTCATCAACACGGATGTTAAAATCCAAGGTTTTCCAGCAGAACACCACATAGTACCAATATGATCAATGTTATTCACTTCACATATCAGTGGTCTTAATGTTGTGGCTGATCGGTGTATGCAGACATTTATTTGCTTCATCACTGTTTTCCAGGAGGTTTCATCCTACATCCAGATCTCTAGTCCTCCTCAATTTCTGACTGAAGACTACACTATATTTCCTATGTTTTCTAAAAATGCACATTATGAATGAAATTTGATGTAATTGGGCTGTGTGTGGCATGTGATGCTGTAGGTGCCTTGTCCCACTGGTGTGGATCTGAGCCAGCCTGTCACAAACAGCCAGCTGCAGCTTACCACTCACCGCAGATACTCTGGGCCCGTCCCCTCCAACCTCTTCACCCTCAACGACCTCCACGACTGCATGGCTGCTCGCCGCTGGCTGCTTGCCAACTTTGTGGAGCTGGAGGGTAAGTGAACACACACACACACACGCACGCACACACACACACACTCATGCACACACACACACTCACACACACACACACACACACACTCGGAGCACCTAAAATTAATCTGTAGTAGTATGCCATTACTCAGCCAGTCATTGCTGAAGTGCCCCGGTATAATTAGCAGCTAATTAGCTGCAGAGAAATCTTTCATCTCTGTGAATCAGGTCGGCCTCTTCCATCCATTTTCCATTATCATATCACTTTCTGAGAGCCAGGCTTTTCAGAGCAGGGAAAATACACAGTGTCATTAAGCAAAATTAATCTGCTCTCTGAAGGAATTGTGCAGTGATCTAGAGTGAGGCTTTTATACATACTAATTAGCTGATCCCAGTCATAAAGGAAAACCATTAATAAATGCAAATTGTGGTAGCAGACGTTTGCAGATATCATGTTTATTTCCATATTTTAATAATAACAGCAAAAGGAAATAGAAAGTGTATGTAAATTTCAGTCCATAGTTGAAATCAGTGGGGTGGCATATCTGTTCTAGTAGCTATCAAGAATATTTTTTTCTTACTGACGACAAATCCCATGAAAATACAGAAAACCTGCAATTTCTGAGTTCTTTTCTCAACACTTACTAACCTTCCTACCCTGTTTGGGATTCTCAGCTCCAAGACCATTCACACTGATGAAAGTCTTTTAAAAAACAGCTCGTGAACACACAGTTAAATCCTTGAAAATATATGTAGTAGAGACGATACAAAGCAGTGCAAACCAACCAAGTGACATAATAGCAACTTAGGACATACACAAACAGAGCAATTGATGAGGTCTATTTTCAGCGGCAGATAAATCCCCATTTGTTGACCTTGTGAGTATCCGTGGCTTTAGGATGGTTTCCATAAGATTTATTCATATAAACTATGTTGTGTTCATGTTGATGAAGGAGTATGTCACCCAGTGCGGCAGTGTGGCTCACTGATGTATTTTCAAGTTTTCGGACAACAATGGAGCTCTGTGGCAAAGAGGGCAGTGATATATGGGGCTTTTTTAAACATTTCAAATGGGAAAAAGGTTGCAGTAAAAACAAAATGAAGTGCCTCTTAGATCTAAACAAGTGCTCCCTGTGTCGATAATCCATGTTCAGTACAAAAGAGCATTACTTCACCAAAAAAGTCGAGGCACTCTGTTTCATTAAGGTTAAAAAATAAACCTGGATAAAAGTTTTCTACTGTTCGTAATTTCAGGACCTTGTGGTTTCTTACTTTTTTCCTCATTAAAGAGTTTTCTAAGGAGTTCTTCTTCATCTAAATAAGTCGTCTAAGCAGAGCTGGTTTAATTTGCTGTATAGATAAGGTAAAAACCCCGAGGCAACTTTATGATATTGGACTACATGAATGAAGCTGGCTTGACTTGACTCTCCTCTCATTCAGCACCATGGACAGAGACCATGAACTGCTGCCTCTGAAACCTCCAACATACCCACACTGATGTTAACTAGACTTAATCTTGCATAGCCAGATCTGTCCCCATAGTCCTGTGTCAGTGCTGGAGAAAAGTTTTTTACAACTCGTTAAAATTTTGCTACAGAAACAATCTTGCTTGTTTGTATTTCTTTGAACCAATCACAGTGGTCTCAGCCAGTGCTAAGTCCAGGACGGTGTCCCTGCAACATTGTGAAGCTGATTTGATGAAACAGTTGCCATTTTCAGCATGTAGTTTGCTGATTGGGGGTCATTGTTGTTGTTTGCAGCAAGAAAGGGGATTTTGAAAATGGTAGCACACAGATTGCAGAAGGGGAGGAGAATTCCACATTAAATTTGCCTTTTAAATAACAGACTTATACCCACAGTCAGGAAATGGAAAGAGCCTACCCCTTTCCAAAATGTTCCCAAAGGTATTGCTGTTCTAGGAATATGGTGGATAAGAATAGTTTTTTGGCTCATCAGAATAAGTTTGGTTAGAAGAGATCATGGCCAGACATTCAGGCTTTTCTCCTCCATGTCATGTGTTCACTCAGATCGACATAACTTCATGCACATATTAAGACTCAGTTTGGACTGTCTTTGTCTCAGACCTTTGGAATAGCATCTCAGCTAGTCCAGACAATGTCCTTTAAAATTGAACACAATCAGTGGAAGATGAGGAGTGTATGTTCTGTAAAATATGAAGAGGCTTCTCTGAACTGAAGAGTATGCATCAAAGAATGGACTCGCTCAGGGAGAACTCATTCAGATGCTCATCACATTTACATTGTTTGATTTCATATTTGTCTCCGTGCATCTGTGGTTCAAGCTGAGGGCCTTTGAGGGCCTCTGAGGGCTGGGAGCAGATCTGAGCAGACGGAGCTATTGTGGAATAATTTGTATCATGCCTCTATAACGAGAAAAAGAATGTGTGTGTGCGTGCGTGTTTGTAATAATGTGTGAATTATTTGAAGAATTTTCTATTTATGTTTATTAGCCCTGCTGTCAACGCTAAGTTAGTTTGTTGGCCACCCGCTTTGATCTAGACTAAAATATCTATGGCATGGTGTGTAATTTAGTGCAAATATTTATGTTCCTTAGAGGATGAATCCTACTGACTTTGGTGATCCTCTCACTCTTGCCAGAACAGGTCAACAGGTCAAGTATGCGTTCCTATAAAAACAGAAAATGTAAAAAAAACCCTACAGCTTTGCTCTTATTCCGCGCCGCTCTCTTATTACAAAGTAAGGTACTATTGTTGTTGTATTGGTTTATATCGTTTCAATTGTGAGGCTTTGTGCTTTCAATCTACACTATAATTTCTCAAATTTGATTCAGAATATTCCAGTGACATTCAAAGTACAATATCAGAAACTTCACTTGCGCCATATTCCGGTCAGGGATTGTTCAGGGGTTAAACTACTGTTATTATTCAGTCACAATCCAGGGCTGAATTGGTGATCTATGCAATAATCAACTATTTCCTACATGATGAACAAAAAAATCTTTTCAAAAAAAGAGGCAGCTGTTTGTTTCCTGGCAGAGTTTACTCTGTCTGGTCCTTCTCCAAATCAATCAGACACAGAAAAGTGAACTTTAGAGTGAACTTTGGTACTCTGAAGTCATTAATACTGTGTCATTTCTCAGCTGCTTAGTGACATCTAGTTATATTTCTGCATGCATACAACAGAGCTGTTATACACCGATCAGGTATAACATTAAGACCACATGCATAATATCGTGTTGGTCCTCCTTATGTAGTCAAAAATGCTCTGAACCATTGGGCATGGACAAGAGGACCTCTCAGGGTGTCCTATGGGGTCTGGAACCAGGACGTTGACACTGGATCCTTTGGGTACTCTGGCTTGTGCATTGGGGCCTCTGTCAATGAAACTTGTTCCACTGCATCCTGTTGATGCTTGATCAGAATGGGATGTAGGAAGTTTGGAGGTCAGATCAACATGTTGGGCCATTGTCAAGTTCCTCAACATGTTCCTGATTGTTTGATGTCTTTGCCATATGGTGGGGTACATTTTCCTGCGGGGGTAGGCCAGTGACATTTGGGATGAGGGAGTGTTCTTGTTGTGGGACAATAATTATTTGGGTGTCTAAGTCTCATCAACACGGATGTCAAAATTTAAGGTTTTCCAGCAGAACACCACATAGTACCAATATGATCAATGGTATTCACTTCACATGTCAGTGGTCTTAATGTTGTGTCTGATCGGTGTATCAGCATGTACTGATACATTTGTGCCAGCACTTTTTGCTGCCACACTTCCCTCCAACTCCCCAATCTCCTTCACACGCATTTAGTATTTTTGAGTTACTAATAAGAATAAATCTGATTTTACTGAGGGGCAAGTTGTTCTATTAGCAGAATCTTTCTAGACAACAGCGCCTTTTCTGCCAGATCTGAATGTATTACAATTTGCTGTGTCAGTTGCTTGGCATTAATGCTTCACTCGAAAACACTACAAAATGCTAATTGTTTCTTCCCTGCATCTTTCCAGATAATGCTATTGTCTACGGAAACAGCATTGATGTCTTCACCACCGTAGAGACTTTGCTCAGTCTGGGCATCCGTGGATCTCGTATCCATCTAGTCCTCCCTCCTCCCGAGCCTGGCATGTCCTGCTTCACTGACTCAGCCATAGAGAAAGCCGTGATGAGGGCCATGGAGTGCGCTGAGGTCCAGATCCACCATAACTGCGTGTTGGCTCAGATGAACAACGGAGAACAACCCGACCCTCTCACATCGGTGTCGTTCACCACTGACGCAGAGCCTCTCCATCTGCAGTGTGGAGTAAGTTTCTGATGACTTTCGAAATCCTCTGGATGATTTCCGTGCTTACCCAGCCAGTTATTAGTTTTTACAAAAGGAAACAATGTCCAAACAATGGTGGGGCCCTCGCCAAGGTGCCTGGTGGAGCTGGAAGAGCTCAACAGGCTGAATTCACCAGCGTGTGGCTGTTGGTTGGATGGTAATTTCCCTCCTGGAAGCAAACCGTATTTGTCAAGCACAAAATAATTTTGGTGTGTTTCCCATTTCCATCATTTCCATTGTCTCAGATAGAGGAGGATTCTGCTGTCTGCTTTGTGTTGGTGTTATCTTTTCACATTTTACTGAAGGTGAGGCCCTGTTGCTGTTATATTATGCATTTAAGTATTTTATGAAGTGCGACACAGTGTTGCAAAACATTCAGAAAAGAGGCTTTGTGGATGTTTTTTTTTAGGAAAGAAATGTATTCAACATATTTGTAAAGCCTCAAGGATGCTTACAATGTTTTTGTCTTCATGCATCCACTAATAATAAATTTAACTTGGTAAAAATGTACAAATTTATTTCAACTTTACTATACCAATTGCCAAGTTTAATTTTTTCATTTAGTTGGTGGTTTCTCCAGGTTTAATCCCTGGTCTGTTTTAAATTACTTTCAGGTCTGTCTCGGGTTAATTCCTGGACTGTTTAAGGCTGGTTTCTTATTTTATATCACGTTAATCTCTTGTGTGAACAAGATAAATCCCTGGTTTTACCTGGGTTAATAACTGGTTTGTCCAGATTTAAACCCCAATCTGTTTTACGTTAGGCTCTGGTCTGTCTCAGGGTAATCTCTTATTTGTATCACGTTAATCCCTGGTTTTACATGAGTTGATACTTGTTTCTCCAGGTTTAATTTCTGGTCTGTTTCATTATAATCCCTGGTCTTTCTCAGGTTATTACAAGACTCACTCAGGTTAATCTGTGCTAATTCTTAATTTGTTAAAATTTACTCCTGTTATTCACCAAACTGTCTCAGAATAATCCATAATTTATCCTGAGGTAATCCAATGATTTGTTCTGGTTTAACTCTTGGTCTGTTCCAGGGTATCTCCTGGATAAATTACGTTCCTGCTTTAACCACTGTTACAGGTTAATTCCTGCTCCTTCCTGGATTTACACTGGCTTTTTACTAATTAAACAAGACTGAACGTGTTGACTGGGGAACTTTGGTGTATTTTGGTAACTTCTGAAAGTTATGGGCAAGCAGTTACCTCCCTGATCCCAGTTTTTACACTAAGCTAAGCTAGCTGTCCCCTGGCTCAGGCTCATATTTAACAGAAAAATTAGAAAGTAGCATTGATTTTCTTCTGTCAGTCTTGGTAAGAAAGCGAATAAGTAGATTTCCCACAATGTCAAGATTTATCCTGGACAAAGGAATGCTGAGGAGGGCAAGTAGCAACAAACAGGAACACGTTAGAGATGTGAATCTGGGGATCACAATAAAGAATATTGATTTCATGAATTTCTTTTTCTCTGTGCAGGTGTTTATCAACCTCTCCAATAAGGGAGTCGACTATGATGCCTTCCAGAGCATCAAGAAATCCTTCCTGGTCTTTGATTACAGACTTATTATAAACTCCACATTCAGCACCAGCGGTCCATCCATTTACAGCGCTGGGCCTCTCACTAAATTCTCCCGCCGCTACCACACAGAGGAGTGGTCCCACGCCAACTTCAGCTCCAAGGAAGTAGGCCAGGAACTGGCGGCCATGTTGCTGCATCTCTTTGATCCGACACTGGTGCCTGCGGAAGAGCCTCCACCTGAAATGGATCTTCTCGTACCGCTGTACAAACAGGCCAAGATTCAAGGTAATAGACTTCAGCTTTGATTTGCTCTCTGTGATTAATAGAGTGCGAGAAGCTGCTGGTTCCCAACAATGAATTCCTGTGTGAAAACTTTCTTTTAACAATATCCTCAAAGTTCCATAGTCTGGATAATTTAAAGTTTTGGTGGAAGTTGGATTTCCTCTAGAAATGCTCCTTTGATTTTGGGTTTGCCTCGTGTCCCTCAAATTTTGTTCGTGATTTGTACAGATGATTCATCTAGGAGAGGTTCATGTCTATACTAGACATGAAGTACTTAGAATGTAAGTCATTTAACAATATCTGTTTCTGCTTTTCCTCCTAACAATATTTGGCTCCAGAACTCAATCACATTTCCATCAACTATTTGCAGAACTGTAGTATAACTCTGGAGTTACTTGAGCTAGTTATGGATATTTCACAGATGCAGACAATGAGGAAATCGAATGGTATGTAAATTGCTTTGATTTTGACAGACCTTCTTCATGGTCACACAAATAAAAGAGAACTTGTCAGTTCTGAACATATGTATTTTTGGTGGAGATGTTCAGAACGATTCTAGAAACTAGAACTGAACCACTTCTCTGTTGAGGACCTGTGAATGTGCCAAAAAAACAGGTTTGTCATAAACACAAAATTCCTTCACATTCATCGGTAGATCTCAGGCTTACGTGTATTTTCAGGGTTTGTCAGCTCAATACTCTCCTCTGTGTCCTTCTTCCTATCCATCCATGCTTTTGTCTGATTTTATCAAAGAGAATTTGCACTGCCAATATTTTTTTCATTATGCTTTTGTGAAACATTTTCCAATCTTTTACCCACCCACCCACTGCCGTTGTTATTGTCGGGGACACTTAAACCTTAGCGGTACGTAACAATGCTGCATTGTGCTGCAGTGCATTCACCGAGCACCCAAGGCCACTCCACAGGTTACATAAACACAACAGCCACTCTGCTTTGCCCTTCTCACAGTGATGAAACACACATGAACTTTTCAGAGGGATTTCAATGTTCAGCGAGAGCAGAGATGCCATATCACTGCCTGTTACCTGAGTTCATAGCTTCAGTTGCTGACACTAAAATGTATGTTATGTTGTTTCTGCTTTTTTTCAGCACTAAAATTAATCATATTTAAATATCTTCTGCACGATGAAAGTATAATGTCTTCAGTTTTATCTCTTATATTATAAAATGTCAGTGAATTGCCAGTTGTGGCTCTCTGAGCCAAAGATCTCCGAATGCTTTGTTTTAGAAAAACCTACAGTCAAAGATCAAAAGATAATCAATTGAAATCCAACACGGTCATTCCACACAAACTCTGTGACAAGCTCCTGACCCTCGGACTGACACCCACCCTCTGCAACTGGGTACAGAACTTTCTTACAGACAGGCCTCAGTCAGTCAGAGTCGGCAGATGCACATCAGGCAAAAAAAGTGTGAGCAGAGGGACCCCCAGGTCTGTGTGCTGAGCCCCCTGCTGTAGACCCTGTTCACACACGACTGTGTGGCCTCCCACAGCAACACCAGTATCATCAGATTCTCTGAGGACACATCAGTGATGAGAATGATCACTGCGGGGGATGAGACGGCGTACAGGAGGGAGGTGGCAGATCTGGTGGCCTGGTGTCAGGACAACAATCTTTCCCTGAATGCAGAGAAGACCAAGGAAATGATTGTTGATCCGAGGAAGAGGGTGGAGCAGCACACACCTATAAACATAGGCAGGACTGAAGTGGAGAGGGTGAAAACCTTCAAGCTTCTCAGTGTTCACATCAGCGAGGATCTCACCTGGTCCCACCACACACATCACTCCATAAGGAAGGCCCAGTAGCGGCGGTCCTTTTTGAGAAGACTGAGGAAGTTTGGTATGCCAGCCAAAATTCTGTCTGTCTTCTACTGGGGTACAGTCGAGAGTGTCGTGAGCAGCTCCATCACTGTATGCTACGGCAGCTGCACATCTCAGGACAGGAAGACTCTCTAGCGAGTAATTAAAACAGCCCAGCTCATCTCTGGTGCAGCCTTCTCCACACTGCAGGACACCTCAAAGACAGATCACAACCTCAACACAGGCTCTTCACACTCCTGACGTCAGACAGGCGCTACCGAAGTGTGAAATCCAAAACAGCTAGGCTAATGAACAGTTTTTGCCCACAGGCTATCAGGCTTGTGAAAGACTCTCTCTCACACACTCACATTGATCTGGACTATTTCACTGAACTTTATACACACACATCATGTATCACTATTTACCTCATTGCAGTATGTGCTTCATACTACTGTAATCACTTTACCATTGCAATAGTCACTTTATACAAACCAAAGTTTACAAATGATCAGTGCTCAGTCTAACTCTGCTTACTTATTTAGTAATTGCTTTAGTTTTTCAGACAGTTTTATACAATGTGTACATTTGGTTAAGGAGGATCAGCTAAAAAAGAATTTCATTGTACAGTGTCACTGTCTGGTTTCTGGGCATATGCCAACAAAACCTCTTGAATCTTGAAATTGATACAAAGCAGAAAACCTCAGAAGCTCCTTATAACAAGGGATTATTTTGATGACAGTAACCCTGCCTCACAAAGTTGCATTCACTCTATGTTATTCACTCACTCATAGATTCCTTAATTCTATGAGGTTTTTTTTTTAATATAAACCACTTTAACCTGTGTTGTGTGCTCTACCTCTTTCTTCAGGTGGAAAGCTTCCTGGAAACTATAACTACCTGCATGTTACCAAACCAACTGCTTCCAGGCTGACAGGTCCTGCTGTTAAACATGTAAGTTCTCAGTGTTCGGTTTGAGCATGTCAACTCTTCTGAAATGATGTGAAAAAAAAACCATACAATAAAACACCAGAACGCAACACATGGTATCACAAAAGGGAAACTTTACAAATGACCCAACCGCTGACAACACACACAAGTGCCAGTTAATAGCCATTTTTCTCTCACCAGTGTCGTGACATAAACACTCATACATGTATCAGAATCAGGACCATACTTTGTCAAAACATCCAAAATCTCAATGGTATGTGTCATGACTTTTCTAGTTTTGCATTCACATTGTAAATAAACAGTTTTGAGCCACATTAGTAAGATGTAGTTCCCAAAGAGACTAACTGTATTATTCATTTATCCATACAAGTACTGGAAAGGTATTTGTTTTTAAGGATAAGTCTTGTGATCTTTATTTTTATACAATCAGTAAATTCTATAAAAAGACCAAAACCAGCGCTGAATGCATGATAACAACAAGCATCTTATTCTTCCGCACCACAGAGCTCTGTTGTTGTGCAGCAGCCGATAAAAGCCCATCATTGAGCTGTGCTTTTGCACTGTCTGACATGTTCATTCAAACCATGAATGCACACACTGTAGTTTGTTTTGCCTCAGTCCAACATACGCCATCCTGCTGCCACACACATGAAACCAAAATAAGATACTAACTAACTTGTGTGTGTAAAGTTGCAGGACAGAGGGCTTGTGACGGGGCGAGTGGAGACAGGCGACTACTTCTGTTTGCATCTCGACTGCTACGAGCAGGTGGAGACACTCACCTGCTTGTCCCTGAAGCCCCTCCCCGTCTCCAACTACCTGTGTCTGTACGGGAAACATGAACAGCTGCTGGGCCAGCTGCTGAGACGCTATCACGAGGGCCTGATCTATGACCTGTACAGGTGGGACGGACACTTACTGCTTTACCGATATCTGTAGATATTTTAAGGGAAGAAAATCCATGTGAATCACATTTCTACACTAAAAAGCATCTGTCAATATTTCCACCTTGTCAACAATAAACTTAAAAAGCAAGTCCAACCAGTAAAACTCTAAACCTCCAATTCATAGTTTCTACCTCAGCATGTGTCTGCAAGGCTCTGCAGAAAGTAAATTCCATCATCATCCTAAAATCTGAGACCATACAGACTGTCCACACAGCAAGCTGAGCCAAGACAAGAAAACTTGACACTTGTCTGGTGTACTGTACGTGCATAAGCCATGATGAAATCTATCTTTATTGTCACTGAACAAACACTCAAGGACTACAGTTGGTATCTACCCAGAAGTGCCATAAGGCAAATTATGCAAATGAACAGGTTGTAAATTAACAGTATAAATTGTGATGTTTACATTGCATTCCACATCCCTGGGAAATGTTGGCACTACAGGAGCTCTTTCTCTTGCTGTCAGGAGGTCACCATCATGTTTCCTAGTGCTCATGTCCAGAACATGGTTGTGTATGCCGACAGCTGATTGTAGTTTGTAGCAAATTAAAGTCTGCTGTTGTGTCTGTCCTGGAGTACTGTTAGAACTCGATGTAGTGGACAGCTGCTTGTTTTTTATATATCCAGCAGTTACAAAATTCAGTTGGAGTCCTGGTTGTGTCCACGTACATGTAAAACTGATATCCGCTCTCTTTTAGCTCTATTTTTGGTCTTTATCAACTCTTTTTGCCTTGTGAGGCAAAAAAATCGAGCTGTCCTTGATCGTAAACATTGCATGGAAAGCAGTTGGTAAGCTACAACAACAGCAACTTGGTGAAGTGTTTCAGAGTGCAGTAGTCAGGAAGGCCAGACAGATATCTGGGGACTCTTCACACCCCTTAGACTCACAGTTTGAACTGCTACCATCTGGTCGCAGATTTAGAGTCCCGAGGGAGAGCCGCAATATATATAAAAAATCTTTTATACCACATGCCAAAACTCTGAACGCCATATGAACAGGACAGCACTGTACAAGGTGATTCCCCTCAGAGGGATACAGTATTTACATCTGCTGTTGCCGTCTTTTGCCTGTTTGCACAACTTGCCCTTTCTTTTTGTTGTATATTGTGGAGTGTCTCGATTTGTCCGGTGTAATTTGATGTCTTGGAGAGGCCGAAGACAAATTTCCACCACAGTGGACAATAAAGTTATCTAGTCTTATCTTATCTCCTAAATGAAATATTTGGATTTTCATCTGCTAAATGCTCTGCTGTGCTCACAGGCTTGTCTCTAACTATGCCAGCAGATACCGTATAGTTGACTTTAAAAGCTTCTGAACAGAGAACAAGCACCTGCTGCAACTAAAAATGATGCTGTGAGGGCGTTAACCAGCAGCCAAACAGATGAACAATGAGCTGAGGGTCACTGTGAAGCCGAGAGGAGCTGCAGATTCAGCTGAGATTTCTCTGTGGGCTCATCTTTTATTAGAGACACCTTTCACACCATCATGTTTCTGCTGTTATGTACTGACCTTGTTATTCTCAAATATAAGCTAGATCCACTTCGAAGAAAAACTTCAGTTTAGTTTAATTATAATAATAATGTAGTCACCATGTCAAATGCTGAGAACTTGCAATCATGGTTTTCCCTGACTCATAGTGGGCCTTTGGGGACTGTGCATGACAGTAAGCATGATTGTTCCACTTTTGATAAAGCAGTGAGTCTGTGCTGCCTTGTTGAACTGAAATCTACGAATTTTCCTGGTATTTCTGACCATCTGCTACATAAAAATGTCTATTATTTATGAGTAGATGAAACCCCAATTAGCAAACCTGGATTTTAAAAAATTAACTACTTTTTTTCTTATCATTTTGGCTGTGCTGATTTTCCATTGGGGCCGGCTAAAACCTCCCCGGGGGTGCCAAAAATTCCTCTTTGCTGGAAAAACCCTTCTAACACCATGAGACCACTGAGATTCAGATGACTTAAAAGCACTTCATGCGAAGGTCAAGCTAAAAGTGAGTGCTCTTGAAAAAACTGGGTAAAAATGTGACTTTTCGCCTTCATTTCCTCCTCCAGAATGAATTTAGCCATCCTTTGTGTGTTATTTTCAATCTGTTACCAATAGCAGTACCTTACAGAACTGTTAGAACCTGTTAGTAAACCAGAATTATTGTTTGATTTTCATGCCCATGCTTTTATTTCTCCTGTCCAGGCTGTTAAAACATGTTCTGGGAGACATAATCAATCCTTAGCTTTAGTTTACTTAGATCATACATGTGAATTACAGTTCCTCATCAGAATAACAGTGTAGGAAGAGATATTTTTCTTTAATATTATCTTTTCCTGAGGTCTTTTTTCATTGATTTAGGAGGTAAACAAGCATCAAAGCTGACAACTTGCACTTCCAGCAGAACAGAAATGATCAGTTTGGGGAATGATGTCTGCTTTTAGTTTGTTGACGACAAAATGACAAAGCAGCTTCACTGCATTGGTGTTTTCTGCATTGTTACGGTGTTTTTGACTGTGTTTCTGTTATTTTGTCCAGTCCCTGCAGTAGTATAATTTCACGTAGGCAAGAAAACATGTTGCTGTTTTTTACATTTTTGGTCTCGGTGCTGAAACGAGGCAGACAGCAGGTGGTCAAGCCCATAAAAACAGATGTTTTCATTATCAGGTTGTGTATAAAAATGAGCCCCTTTCCATGTTTCTGGAGGAAACTCTTTCAGAAAGCTGCAGGTAGTGAAACTTCCTCACATCATGGGTCCGGTGCTGACGACTTCAACAGTCAAAATAACACTTAAGATGAGTGAACAGAGAGAGATCTGCTGTCTTTTGTCCTCTCGTTGTCCGTGTGTGTTTGCTGGTGTGACTTCGCCGTGTGTGTGTGTTTGTCAAACAGCGGGTGACCTGCTTCTGAGGTTTCAACACAAATGACCCCCAGACATGGACGTCTATTGTCCCTCCGCCTCCTAATCTGTTTATGCAGCTCCCCAATCTGTCTTTGTGGCCGGTGCAGGACGAGACAAAGCCGGAGCCTCCCCGCTGTAGAGGCTGATTCCTCGTCACGCCGCTCCCTCAGCTGACTCGTAAAGTCATTGTGGAGGCTGACGGAGCATCAGGAGCCGTTAAAATAATTGATTGGCCGTGTGTCGGCTGGGGGTTATTCAGTCAGCGCAGTCAGTGCTGCTTCTGGATGCTGGATCCTTTCACATAAAGAGCCAGCTCACACAAATTACAGTGAAAGTTTCCAGTCGTGGAAATTAACAAAGCGCACTTACTCACGTACTGTGGTGGATTACAAATCTGTGGAACTTGTACTTTATATAAGTGTTTTGCTTTCACACCACTGTTTAACTTTCCAGTACATTTCAGTGGTGAATACAGTCCTTTTTACATCACTACATTTGCCTGACAGCTCTAGATTTTTACATACAAAACACATTAAGTGTGTAATATTTCATGCACAGATGCTAAACATTTCAGGGTTTGTGCTTCTCAAATGGGAGAATTTGCTGCTATTTCTTACATTTTTACAATTTTTGAATATAATATCTTATTATTCTGAGGTTCGAACTATTGGCAAACCCAAACAAGCCGCACGAAGGACATTTTTGAACCAAGCAATAATTGTTAACCATTCTACTTTTGATACTTCCGAGACATTTTTCCCATAATACTGCACACCTTAGCTAAAGTATTGCAGGATTTTTACTTATTTTACAGGTTTGAAATTCTTCATCCACAGCCGAACATCTCTTCCCTCTGCCCCTTTAAAAGCATCAATACCACAATCAAAAATCACTGGATTCTTGCATGCCTGCCTACATAACTTAAGTTATAGCAGCAAAATATACTTAAAACATCAAAAGTAACAGAAGAAAGACTTAATAAATCATTACATAAGCACCATATCACTGTGCCCTCTACGCTTTAGTCCATTGCTTCTTAACAGAGAAGTCAGGCTGCTCCAAGACACTACAAGATAAAGAGCAGTTGGGAAAATGATAACAGAAAAGTTTTGATACACATATTTATGTTTTAATTTTGGACTTTTCTCTCATTTTAGCTTTGACAGTGAAATGTTGGAGAGTTTTAACTCTTATGGGACTCCAGCAGTTAAGTAAATTGAACTACGATTTGTTGGCTGCTTTAGGGAAGCAGCCAACAAATCATAGATGTGTCAGATGTGACCAGGATCCTCAGCTAGATTGATTTTATTTAGAAGAGTGACAAGCAAAAGTTGGAGCCTCTGTTTTCATAAATAATGAGCAACATTATTTATTTTTATTGTAACGATTTTGAAATGTTTGCAAGTGGGAATCTTGCTTCTGCCACGACAATAGATAGTAACTGAATTTATCTTTTTTTTTTTACAGTTTTGCAAAGAACACATTTCTAAAGAATGAACACATGTCACTGTCACCTGCTACACACCACTAGAGGTAGATGAGGACACACTGTATGTTATTCATCATCACCTGCTAGAACATGTCCTGTAATGTGGTGAACCAATGCTTAATAGAAGGTACGAGGGGTGATTGATAAGTTTTGAGCCCCACCAAGGAAAAAGTCAGAGTAAATTTCAACAATGCTTTATTTCTCAACATAGTCCCCTTGCAGGTCCACACATTTCTTCCAGCATCTCTGTTGTGCCTTGATACCAGTCTCTTAGAAGGTTTTATCCTGCCCCTGCATCGTTAGTGGCATAATGGGTCCCAGCAAGGTGCCGTTTCATGTTCGGGAATAGATGAAAGTCGGACAGAGCCAAACCTGGACCCACATTTGTGAATTGCAGCCATGGCGACATCTGACTGGTGGACTGGAGCACTGTTCTGGTGGAACAAGACACCACTTCTGACCTTTCCAAGGCACTTTTCTTTGATTTTCTCCCGCAGTTGCCGTACCAGGGAAGCATAATATTGCACGTTGATGGTCTGTCCTTTGTGAAGATTGCAAAATGAACTTGGTTGGTTTTGCTTGAATTACCTACCCTACCCTACTTGACTCAGGTATTGTACATGCAATAATGCACACAATAAGTCCAAACTGAACTCAAACTATTGTGACATGTCTCAGAGTACTAAACATGTTGATTAACAAGTCTTCTTGGTCAAAACTTATCAATCACCCCTCTTATCAGCTGGTTGGTGACATGATGAAAGATTCTTGTTAATGTTACTGCTGTTAAATAATCGAAAAGGATTTAGTTTGATGTGTTCTGTGATATTCAGTTTAAATGACTGAAGCTCTTCTCTCTTGATAAGCTTAAAAATCTGGTAACTAAACAAACTTTGCCAGTTTCGCGTCAGTGGACAGTTTTTGTGTCACTTTTTTCACGTATTTTAGACGTGTGTCAGCAAAAATACTCTGCTGTCCGTCGCTGGTCTGAAGAAGCTTCTCCTGCAGTGGGATGACTTACTGGAGGAGCACAGGGTAGATGGTATAAATACATGTGAATGTGTCTCCTGCAGTTTCTTCAGAGAGAGCTGGTGTTTGGCCATTTTCCACGACAGATTCTCCGACTTTGAGCAGGAGCTTCGACAGATCTGCTCTGCTACGCTGGAGGTTTGTGTTACAGTCATCTCAGGCTTCTCTTTCTTTCTGTCTGTCTGTCTTCCTTTCTTTCTTTCTCTTTTTTCTCCTTTCTTTTTGCTTTTGCCAGTCTTCCTTTCTTTCTTTCTTTCTGCCCTTCTTTCTGCCCTTCTTTCACTCTTTCTTTGCCTTTTTCTTTCTTTTTCATCTTTCTTTCTGTTCATTTATCTTTTGCTTTGTCTCTTTCTTTCTCCCTTTTGTGTTTCCTTCTTTTTCTTTTCTCCTTCTCTCTCTGTCTTTCCTTCTAAAGTGTTATTTCTTTTGCTGTTGTGTTTACTTTGGTGTCTGTTAATCCTCTGTCCTCCTAAAATCCTACCTTCTTTATTGTGCTTCTGTGTTGCACTTAGTATCTTGCATTCATCATCACTCTTTTATGCCTTTATCTCATTCTTTACTTATCATACTTTCTTACCATCGTCGTCTTTCTTTCTTTGTCATTTTTTTTCTGCCGTTCTCTTTATCACTCATGTTTTCCTCCTCATTCTCAACACTTATACAAAATGCCAGAATGGAGGCGGGTAGGAATTCAGATTAAAGACATTACTGCAGTCATAAAGAACTTCACAATGTGCTTCCACACCGTTCACACAAACAGTCTGAGTTCGGTGTTTTTTCCGAGGACACTTTGAGGTCTGAACTGAAGGAGCCGGGTCTGACCTGGACGACCTGGTCTACCAGCAGCTTTTAAACCTCATTAAGTTTAATCTAAAACATCGAGGTGCTCTTTAACCTGGCTTTAATCTGCGCCTGTGTGTCTCTGCAGGGCGATGAGTCGAGGCAGCAGGTGATGGCGGAGGACAACGGCTCAAATGTCCTCCCCACGGACAGTTTTCTAGATGCAGGGAGTCGAGCAGCTCTGAGGAGCAGTGCTGTCAAATATCTGACCTACAACCGGAACCTGCTGCCCATGTTCGCCCACCCAGGACTGCTGTAACATCTGAGAGTTAACAGCAGCCTACTACATGTGGTTAACCAGCAGACGTCAGGTGACTCACACACACGTTGAGTCATATTGCCGCATCACAGGGCATGAATTCTCTAGTTTAGGATTTCAGTGAAGACTTGGTTTCCTGTTATGGTTCAAAAACAGTTTTAATTGAAAGTTTTTCTCATTTTTGATGAGTTTTTTTCAGCTGCAGTGTGATTCAGCAGAGCAAAAATAAACAAGCATTGCTTATTGTGGAATATTAGTCAGATCAGCTCTGTGAAAGTTTCCAAAACACCTGCGTTCCCCCGAAAAGTCCCTGAAAGTTTTATTAAAATGCAGAAATTCATTGATTTAGAAGCACTCGCCTCTCTCTCTGTGACCTTGAAACACACCTCAACATTTGAGTGAATGAATTTCTCCAAGAAAGACCTTGAATTACCGGTAGTCACGTTTTGTTTTTATTCCCAAGCTTTTGAAATGACATAATAAGAAGGAACTTTTTAATCAGTGAAAATATTAAGTTCATGTCGTGTCAAGAGCTGGAATCATGATGCACTTAGTGGTTATTCCTGATGTGTGTCGAGCACAGTGAGCGGACAGAGCACAGGATATCTGGAGAATTTAGACCTTAATACTGGGTTTGGGCATCGTCAAAAGAAAGCATGTCCAAACTAAGGCACCTCTAAAGTTTTGCAGTAACTACTTTAATTACAACTCTTCTAGTGATGAATTAAAAGGGTTATAAAGGTGTTATAAAGGAGAATATCTTTGCATAGTGTCTCAGAATAACAAGTGTTCATTTTGAGTGCCATTTGTTTGCCTGGTGGATCCTGCAGCGTAGCAGTCTTTTTTCAGTGGAATATCCTTTGCTCGCTTGCAAATGTTCCACTCAAACAATTCCAACCATCACTATTTTGAGGGGAACACTGATGCTACATCCTTGGCTCAAGATGACTGTGACTGGGTTTATCAAAAAACAAATGAGCCAGAGAGTTTTTTCCTCTTATAGCAGAATGGTACTGAGGTGCAGCCAGACCATTATGTTCTACAGAATGGGCAGGCTAAGCGAGACAGGCACACTTGTAGTGCGGACAGTCATAAATTTTGGGCTGCATGCAGACATCTGCAGAGGACCCTGATAAACTTGGTTAGATGACAAAATTTACATAACGCATACTCTTGCAGACTCTCATACAAGGAAATTCTGATTTTGCCTTAAAGACCCAGACATAAACAGCTGTTGACACCCACAGACACGTAGTTGTTGCTTTTATACTACTTTTCTAGTCTGCAAGAGTTCACTTGGAAGGCCCTGTTTCACGTATGTCCAGTAAGTCATATCATGTGTATTCACACTACTGCCGACCACGCACACTATTGCCCTTGCAGCGTAGTCTCCACGTGAACCCAAATTATGGACTGCACGTGGATTTTTTGTGGAGGGGATGGTGTGGATACTTGCAGATATGGGAAGATGACAAAATGTAATGTTATCTCTTCACAGAGAGGCATAAAACAGCACACAGAAAGCTGAAAATGCCTCAACATGATGTGCCAAATGCTCTGAAAAGGGGATGTGCTGTGATTTAAAAGCCATCTCACTTGTTGGTTAGTGATAGAGACACAAAATCATCAGACAGTAAGATGCAATATTCATACAGAAATCAACAGGTTAAAGGTTGTAACTATTTAGAAACTAGGTGAGATCAGTGTCTCTTTTTTATGTTAATAGAAGCAAAATGGTTGCAATTATGTTTCCTTCAACAGTATTTGGGGTTGCGGTTTAGTTTCATGTCATGTTCCTGTGATTTCTAGGAGGAAGGAGCTTTGAAAAGTTAATTAGTTTTAAAAAGTAACTTTAATTCATCTTATTTAATTATTCTACGCCATCTCCTAATGACACTGTCAGAACTCATGCACAGACCCAGCTGATTTACTTCTTAATCACTTAAGTCTCTCATTTGAAGTTAATCAGGGTAGATCTGACTCCTGATGTGCAGTAGTTTAGTCAAAATGAAGAAGAACATTTCTGGCATAGTGATACATTTGTGTTTGCAGCAGCAGCAGCAGTAACTGTAAGTGTGAGCTCCGCTCTCTGTGACTCTGCAGCAGCGTGACCAATCAGCTGCACATGAAAGTGGATGTGTGGCTTTTTGGAGGAGGGGGAGGGAGGGAGGGAGGAGAGGGAGAAAGGAGGAGGGGAGGAGGGTGTCACTCTACAGCTGTATGTTAATGAGGCTGAGCTGAAGCCTGTCGGGAAAATAACCGCACACACACACAACAACATATGTCCACACTTACACACCACAACCCCGCAGGCTGAGAGAACACTGCTGGTGTCCAAGCATGAAGTCCCATATGAGAAGGTATAAGATCATGTTGAGAGACTTTTTGTCTCCAACGTAATCAGTCAGTACAGAGAATTTAATGGTAGCTTTACCGCACGTATAGAACATGCTCTTTTATTGCAGCAGTGTCAGTTTGTGGTGTTTTCATGGCATTCAATGGCAGTTTTACAGTGTTTGTACACAATGATGGCTTTCCCTTTGTGTGTTCACCTGTTACAGATGCACAGCTCTCCAGCTGCATTCCATCTTATGTCATATTTTGAGTATATTCTTTAGAACAGTTATTACAAACTCTACAAGAAATTTAAACAAAGCATCCACTTGTGGATAAAATCAGGCCTTAAATTTTGTGTCTTTGAGTTTTAAAAGTCATGATTTCCTAAAACATTTGAAAGTATTTGCTAATTCATGTGCAAGTGCATCTTGAAAAATAAGACAGAATGAAGCTGACAGCAGCATTAAAATCAAGAAACATGACCTGATGAAAATTCCTAAAACGTATAGTTCTTTTAAGAAAATGTGACGTTTATCATTTATAAATAGACAGATTAATAGATAAGATGAAAATTTGTGTCAGTGATTATTTTTAATTTTGGCGCTTACAGAGTCACAGTGAGATAATGACTCAAATTTGAGAGGTTATTGATTGCACTTCAGTTGTCAATTTAAACACACAAAACGTCAAAACTGTGATCAGATCAATAAATCTGATCTGACCAACTGAAACCTGCTGCTTTCCAAACATCTTTAACATCCACACGTTGATTTCTGCCTCCAGCCTCCACTTTACTTCTTCATTTTACACATTTCAGAGGCAGCACCGGCCCACGTGACCTCCCGTCATCCCTCAGACTCATATCCGACTGACCGGGTCACATTTGACCCGCAGGAACTGGGCTTGATGTGTTTTAACCGGCAGATAATCTCGGTTTGCCCCATTTGGAGACACAGAAAGAGCGCACTGATTACGCACAGCACGCGCCGTCGCCGACGGTATCTGGGGGCCAGATTGCTTTTTGGGGGCCCCCACTTCTTCTTCTTCTCCTTTTTTTTTCAACTGTGCAATTTCCTTTTCAATCACGGCGGGTCTACAGCTTGCACAAGCGCAGCCATTGTGATGCAAAGCAGGAAGCCCTCCCCTCGCTATTAATTATGTATGCGTAAAATGACGGATTCATATGTCCGGAGTTAACTGTCACGCCAGCGCACATGCTGCAGGGCCCCGGTGGTTTCAAATCTCTTTTTGTGTTTCATGTTTAGTTATTTGTGTAGCGTTATTGCCGAACTTAACGTCGTTGTTCCGTGCGTAAAACTGTTTATATAAAGTGTTTAAAAACTGTTTACGCACGATTCAGAACTGTTTTTGAGATGTTTGGTCAGTTTAGTTTGAAGCTTTTCTTGCAGATGTTTTCTTTTTTCTCAATTAAAATGTTATTTAATTTTCACTTTTATCTCATATCTTGATTTGATCTTGCCTCTGACTGATATTTTCAACCTCTCAGAATTTCAAAATCGGTTTCACCTTGTTTTTCCCCGCTGTTTACTTTCCAGCTTTTCATTTTCCACTTTTCCTTATTGTTATTTTATGCCGTTATGTGGACGGATGTCTCCTTTTTGGACAAATCAGAGCCCCCACCACCCAAAGGAGACACATAAAGCCGAGGCACGTGTAGATTTCTATACAAACTCATCAGACCGTAAAAGCAGGAGGCTCCTGGCGTGTGCCCGGGTCGAGACGAGGGGGAGGAGGAGGGAGAGTGAGTGAGTGTGTGTGTGTGTGTGTGTGTGAGGGGCTGAAATACAATAAAACCCTCAGGTACATCTGCTTTGCAATCTGCAAATCCTCCCTCCATCACCCCCTCCTCCCCTTCATCACCCTCTCCATCCTCCCACACCCACTCCCCAAATCCACAGGGGTCCTCGGCTCCTTCTGATTGGTCGGGGATGAGGCAACAAGGGGGGGACGTGAACAATGTCATCATGTCGCCTTAAAAAGAGTGCAGCTATGTTGCGTTGAAAGCACCTCGGGAGGAGAACACGCGATCAATAGCAGGAGAAAACACACACACAAAAAGACGCATCAGATGTTTGTATCCACGAGCGTCTAAAAGTGGATTTCTTCTCCCCTGAGCAGCGTCCAAAGTGCCTTCAGCTCTCCGTCCAGCGCGAACATGCCGAGAGGATTTTTGGTGAAAAGGAACAAGAAAACCAACCCGGTGTCCTACCGGGTTCGTTCCGACGACGAGGAAGCGGAGCAAACAGCAGCTGACACGTCGCCGCTGCTGCCGTCCTCCTCCGCGCATCTCTCCTCCATCCCGGTGCGCACACAGACACCGACGCCCACCTGCGGGGCGGCGGCCACGGCTCCAGAGCCGGATGCTAAACCTGTGCAGTTCGGGAATCCGGAGGCGGTGTACCAGGCGCTCTACAGCCCCACCCGCCCCGTCAGCCAGGACCACGACCGTTCCTACTTCGAGAGGCGCTTCAACCTCGGATCACCAGTTTCCGCGGAGTCTTTCCCCACACCGGCAGCGCTCACCGCTCTGGACCACCTCTTCGCCCCGGTGGACCTGAAAATCGGCTCCAGCAACAGCAGCCGCACCGACACTAGCGCTACATCCACCGCGACTCTCCCCGCCGCTGCCGCGTCCAAACGGCCATCCAGCGACACGGAGCGCAAAGGCAAACCGCCGTCCAAGAAAACCAAAGCTATCCGGAAACTGCACTTTGAGGATGATGTCACCACATCTCCGGTTCTCGGGCTCAAGATCAAAGAGGCGCCGGTGGACCAGAAGCCTCCCAGACCGCAGCCGGCCGGAGGAGAGCACATCCCAATGGGGGAGTTTGTGTGCCAGCTGTGCCGGGAGGCGTACGCAGACCCGTTCGCTCTGGCGCAGCACAAGTGCTCCAGGATAGTCCGGGTTGAGTACAGGTGTCCTGAATGTGACAAGGTGTTCAGCTGCCCGGCCAACCTCGCCTCACACCGGCGGTGGCACAAACCGAAGCCGCAGAGCGGTGCGCAAAATTTGGAGAGCGACAAGATGACCGCCTCTGGGAAGACGGCGTCGGATGAAGCGAAGGATTCTAGTGACAGGGACACACCCAGCCCCGAGCCGTCAGAGTCCGGCTCTGAAGACGGACTGTATGACTGTAACCAGTGTGGGAAAAGGTTCAAGCGCCAAGCGTACCTGCGCAAGCACCTGGCGTCACAGCACGGCTCCCCAAAGCCGGCGGAGGAGGAGGACGCACCGGCTTGCGAGCAGAGCGCGGCGCCGCTCAACCTGAGCTCGTCCACCTGCCATCTGTGTCCCGTCTGCGGGGAGAACTTTACCAGCAGAGGCAGCCAAGAGCGGCACATCCGCCTGCTGCACTCCTCGCAGGTGTACCCCTGCAAATACTGCCCCGCCGTGTTCTACAGCTCCCCGGGACTCACCAGACACATCAACAAGTGCCACCCGTCCGAGAACCGGCAGGTGATCCTGCTGCAGATGCCGCTCCGCCCCGCCTGCTGATCCGGGACTCTGGGCTGCCTTCACGCTGTCAGTTGGCAGGATTCACATTCCAGCCTTGTTTCTGGGAGGATGTTAGTGTCACACTGCAAAAATATCTGAACTCTAAAACAATTTCCAAATCAATGTTTGGTGAGGAGCTGCAACGCTGATTCACTTTAGTTCATTTATTTCCCCTTCAGTTGCAGTTATTTGGTTCAGAATCATATAAATAACAAATAACTTGCTCATTTCTATCTTAATCTGCGATGTTAATTCAAGGAAATCACAAATTACATGAGAATAAAGTGGAATAGTTTTATTTTCTGGCTAAAAAAAAACACCATGAAAGGATGTTTTTGCAGTGTAACCCTTAAAGCACATAGAAAAAGTTGAAAAATGTCCTCACATACCCGCTCACATGCAGCTGGCAGGGATTCAGTGCCTTGCTCAAGGACACTTCAGCCAGTTCTGGGTGTGTGTGTGTGTGTGTGCGTGTTTGAACCCCCGACCTGTAACCCCACTTAAAGGATCTTTGACGTTTTGAACACTTAAAAAGCGTTAGACTGTTAATTTATTTTTCTAGCATCTCTGCACAAGTGCTATTAGCTCCTAGACCTAAGAGAGGGGACGACCTGTAGCCGATAAAAACCAGAATTCACAGGCCTGAACAGACCTTATCTCATCACTCTGATTAGCTTTAACATAGCTTGTGGATCTGTGGATCAGTAGCTGTCGCCTGAAAACGAAAAGAGTAAAACTAGTGTAGCCGGTAATGCCTTTGGATTAGAAACTCCTGCTGTAAAACTGCCTTAAACTCCACTGATCTGATTGTTTTTGATGACTTATTTATCACTGGCTGGGTATATGATGATTATTTTCTACAAAGCCTTCTGTATTACCAATATACAGTATATCTAATCTTGTTTTTTCTATTTATTTATGTATTTATTAAATTATTTGTGTAAATTATTGCTCTGTGTGGTCGAACCTGTGATCTGTTGCTGTGTTTTTTCATGATGTAGCCAAATCGTTTTCATTTTTCTTTAACTTATATGGAAAAGGCCAGGTGAGGACGGTGTGTTCATGTGACATTATAGCAATCAATGAGTTCTATCAGCCGCTCTTGAATAAGAACCGAATGCAATCATGTTTTTGTTTGACTGTTTTTTTAAAATTTTATTTAAATTCTTGGTTTCACTGTAACTCTTAGCTCTTATACTGCTTTGGATGTTTCTGCAGTATTTTGCTAAATGTCCAAAAAATAATAAAAACCAAACTGAGAAACAGGTTTTTGTTGCCGTCTTGTGTGTCTTCTGAAAGTTTTTAATATGCTAACATGTTCACAGAGGTGGATTTGTGGCTTTTGAACTCCTTGTGATGGTCCAAATGGTGTTTGAAACCTTCTCTGCCCTAAAAAGAAATAGTTCAATCTTAAAATTTTATGCTACTTAAAGTCTTTCGGAGCAATAATCAGTCACGTTTTAAGGTTCTCTCTCTGAGAAGATCTGAAAAAGCATTGAAATGATTGACAGAAAATCAACTAGCAACAATTTTGGGACTTAAATTCATCACTGGAGTCGTTTTTTAAGCAAATGCTATCTGGCAACAGCTTCTCAAATGTGATTATTTGCTCAGTTTTCCATGATTGTAAACTCATTTTTTTATATTTCTGAGAAATTAGAATATGCTAGTCTGGGCTTCAGGAAATAATGATGGACATTTTTGCAATTTTTAGTCAGTTAATAAAGAAAACAACTGTCAGTGATGAAGATAATTGATGGTTGCAGCCTTACAGGTCTTCTGCTGTGTGTCAGTGAGTCTGTTTGGGGCTTTAACAGTCACAATTTAAGACATTTTATCTAAAAATTCCTGGAAAAGCCTTTAAAAACCGACATGTGTTGCCATGAGTGGAAACAATATACACATTTAGTCAAGTACTACTCTCAAGTACAAATTTTAAGTTCAATATTTCCATTTTATGTCCTTTATACTTTGTTTTTCCTATAGTTTAGAGGGACATACTCGACTTTTTACTCCACTACATTACTGTCATAGTGACAGTCAATAAAGAAATACAATGAGACTGTACATATAAATCACTAATAGGATGTTCTAATATTGGTTAAACCAGCAAAAAGTTGATAAAATAGAATAGAATCTTGATAAATAATGAAAACGTTCACAGCAATGCATCTTAATATTAGCTTAAATAGTACAGTTTCTTTTCAAATTCTAAATACATGTCGCTAAAAACAATATTTTTACATTGTGGTACTGCCGCTTTTAAGTAAAGGATTTTCCTTCACCACTGCAGGTTGACTATTATCCTCACTATCATTTGAAAAGACACTGCTCTACAACCCTGAAACAAGCAGCCAGGGCCGGATTAACCTCCAGAGGGGCCCCCGGGGCAAACATTACTGTTTGGGCCCCTATTAACCCCCGATGTGCATGTCAAGAAATAACGATGGACATTTTCCCACATTTGTTGGATTCCTTTTTACACAGAATGTGACAGCGGCACTGCTGCACTGTCAAACCCATTCATTTCAACGTCATCCGCCGTTCAGAGAAGGTTAGCACTAAGAATGGGAATTGATAAGATCTTTACGATTCCGAATCCATTTTCGATTCTGCTAAACGATTCGGTTCTTTATCGATTCTCATTTTAAAAAAACGATGAGGCAAATGGCGCTAACATGATCGGCAGCGTTAGTTAGTTAGTAACCTGCATTATTAACAGCAGAGGACGTGCTAACGTTGCCGCTGCTGCTGGGTTGAGATTCACTCTGGAGCGGATCGAAAACACGGCATTCATTCGAAGTTATCGCATGCTGTGTGCGCAAATGTTTCTGCATATTGGTAGTACTTCCTCTGTTTAATGAATATCCACTTTACAAGTATTGCAAGTTGCCCTGTTGCCATCCTTTCTCGTGAAATGTAATCAAACTTCTGAGTGTTTGTGCCGCTTGGGCGCCATGTTTCCTGCTGACTGCACTGGTGAATGACGTCGCCACGCACGTTGTGTAGCTTGTGAAAGCTATGAAACATGGATGATTCCCACTGAAATTGATAAGAAAATCATTTGCAAAATTGAGATATGATTCCAAGGAATTGAAACACTGGGAACTGGTTCTCAACAAGAACCGGTCTTCGATTCCCATCCCTGGATAGCACTGCGCTGCCTGGGGTCAAATCTCAACTACAGGTGGACATACATGTGAGAGCTATAGCATAAACCTGTGCGACCAATAGAAAGAAAGCTTTGCGAGGAGATCATCCATCGCAACTATGGCATGCAATGAAAGGGCAAATGCAAAAACATGCTTTCCACTAACACGTTAAGTCACTTGGCATTTTGAAAGAAGCACCAGCTGCCAGGGTAGCTCATTGAGTTAGGGCATTGCTATGTAGGAGCAGGTATAACATAGGTTATAAAGTAAGAAACCTTCAAAACTATTTTCACGCAAAGTGGTGCAATGGGTAAGTTAGTCACTTCATTTTTGTGGACCGCTGACTCCTGCCCCCTGTGACCCGCTAAATGAGTATGAATGGTTGTATCAGTGATGAACATAACAGTTGGTTGCAGCCTTACAGTACTTCTGTGATGGAGTAATAGCTGATATGTTTCTTCAAGGTTTCTGTGTATTAAGCCCCCAAAAAATGGAAATAGTTTGATACTAAACTAACAGAGAAAAATCATTAGAGTAAGAAGAAGGCAACGTCTCTACACTGCTGTACTCCCACAGTATTCTGTAATTCATAGCTGTGCTTTGTTGAATGCTTCAATCAATAGGATCAATCATTTTCAGAACTAAAAAAAGATCCTATTGTATATTTTTGCCACTCTGTAGCTTGAGTGCAGCTTTTAGTGTTTTTTATGAAACATTCAGGTTAAACAGTTAATCAATTACCACCATTGTTGCCGATTGATTTTCTGTCAATTTTTCTAACCAATTAATGATTGCAGCGGTTGCTTTCTGGGTGTCTGGGGAAATACTTTAACCGACACCTATAGCGGAGGGCCATCAGGGGCCCGACAGCAAATCTTGGCTCCTCAGGAGGTGAATCCAGCTCTGACAGCAGGGATGACGGACAGACTTTGCATTCCGCTCCGTTTATATAGTGAGGAGTGTGCCTACTGCACAGCGTAAGAGGGCAGGGGTCAGTCGCAGGTCGACACGCACAAAACATTTCTGCATCTGAAAGACATTCCTGCAGTTCCTCTCCTCCTCCAAAGCTTTCTTCTCCTTCAGCTTTTAAAAACTCCGATGTACAGCTGCCAACCTGCAGAGTCACATGTTTCTGTGTAGCAGCAGTTATGATCACAGTTTACAATACAGCTTTCGATTTAGAGCGTATGAATCAGCCAATATGCATGATTCCTAATGTGTATTTAAAATAATTTGTAACTATCTTGTGTTATTTCATGGCTTTATTATGTCAGCTGACAACAGAAGCCTTCCACAGTGGTGCTTTTGAGAACGGTGCTGTTGTTTTCTACTCCTGTCTGAGCTGCTGCAGTGCCTGAGTCTGCTCCATATTCTATTTTTAAAAGTTAATGATCCGTTTCACACCTTATCCTTTCAGCTCTTTTCAGTATTTGTATCATTTTCTTCCTAAATTCTGCACCTCTGTAGCCAAATTCGTGAAAGCTTCTCTTCATTTGCCTGTGTTTTCTCCATCTGCAGTGCATTGAGCTCTCAGGCCCACAGTAATAACATAAAGTGTACCTGTTCTTCCACTTTTTCCACTTTTTCTACCCAGCTCTGTATCCTTTAGCTCCCCTTGACTTTGCTTATTCACTATAATTATAATGTATTTCTAATTTAATCCCCCCGTCGTCTTGTTTAATTCTGCTGTACCACCATCTAAGCACCACCAGGTATTTAATTAGTAACCTCCTCCACTCTAAGTGTATTTCCATCCAACTGTTTTTATGCTCACTTTCAGCTGCTCACATTAAAATAAGAGTTCCACAAACAGATTAAAACATGTAAACTGCGCGGAACAATGGAGAAACTAACTTTCCTCACAATCGTAGATCAGCCAGAAACACTTGCATCATGTTTTCTGCATTATTTTTTGCTATTTGGCACTCTCTAAATCACATTATGTCCTCTTCTTCTGCCACGATTTAAAGGAATCTGACTGTCAAACTACCCACTGCTAATATTTGCATTTTCTTTAGCAGATTTTTTTCACAATCTTGTTACGAATTTGACAGACTGCTGACTTCTCACCAAACCTTCGCACCCCAAACTATAACAGTTTGGAAATAGACTAATTGTGCTTGACAGTGTCAACACATACATTAAAGCTGAACAGGACTTAGCTGATACATTGACACAACTACGAGGGGTGATTGATAAGTTTTGAGCCTGACCAAGAAAAAAGTCAGAGTAAATTTCAACAATGCTTTATTTCTCAACATAATCCCCCTGCAACTCCACATTTCTTCCAGCGTCTCTGCCTTGATACCAGTCTCATAGAAGGTTTTATCCTGCTCCTGTCGGAAGTCGTTCACTGCAGATATGATGTCATCGTTAGTGGCATAATGGGTCCCAGCAAGGTGCCGTTCCATGTTGGGAATAGATGAAAGTCGTACGGAGCCAAATCTGGGGAATAGGGTGGATGCTGCATGAGTTCGAACCCGCATTCGTGAATTGCAGCCATGGTGACATCTGGCTTGTGGACTGGAGCGTTGTCCTGGTGGAACAGGACACCACGTCTGACCTTTCCACGGTGCTTTTCTTTGACTTTCTCCAGCAGTTGTCGTATTAGGGAAGCATAATATTGGCCTTTCGGGACAGGTACTGAATCAGAACCTGGTCACCAACTCAGTTCATTTTGCTTGAATGACCTACCCTACCCTATTGTACAAGCATTAATGCACACAATGAGTCCAAACTGAACTCAAACTATTGTGACATGTTGCTCTCTCAGAGAACTAAACATGTTGATTAACACGTCTTGTTTTCTTGGTCAGGCTCAAAACTTATCAGTCACCCCTCGTACTTATAAAGCTATTTAACTCTGTATTTAATTACATTAAAAACCTTAACCAAAGCTTTTTTTCTTTTAAAAAAAATGCAAATAAAAATTTCAATTATTCTGTTTTGAATAAATTAATGACATTTAATGCATTTTTAAAAGACTTATGAATTATTGAAAACTTTTCTGCTTTAATATATTCCATCCACTGATTTGTCTTTCTCTTATACAGTATCTCCAACCAAATCTCAGTATTTATTCGCCTCCAGCTGCATCATGTACTGATCTCTGACTAGTAATCACTTCAATTCAAGAACAAACAATCCTGAAAAACAAAACTGGACTTTTTTTTTTTACTTGTTTTCCAAAAATTTTGCCTTCTTTTTTTCTAATTTCATGGTTGAATAATTTAAAAGCAGACTGTGATAAATAATTCACACATTTCTTGATCATGCAATCTCACCACAGGTTCCATTCATGAGCTGTTCAGGATTCTTAGTCGCATCATGAGATATTCATCACGATGGAGTCATAGATGTTCGAATATCCATTTATTTTGGAGGATCTCCTTGACTTCCAACCAGCATTGTCAACCTCATGTCCCCCATTCAGCACCTGTTCTGGAGCTGTCTTACTGTAGACTTCCTCAGCACCTGATTATAGTGAACTTTCAAACTTAATTTGTGAATTAGCGCTATGTGACGACTTATGTTGTAAATATGCGCTATATAAATAAAATTGAATTGAATTGAATTGCTTTATAAATGATCAGCTTAGTAAAATATAGTACAAATATATTTGGAGACACACTTGGAAAGAATACTGAAAGGACTCAGAAGGCACAGCGTAGGGGCCAAGAAGCCATTAAAACCCACAAAAAGATAAAGATAAAGATAAAGAGACTTTATTGTCATTGTGCAGAAGTACAACGAAATTTGTAAAAAGAGTCGTTCCCATACCAGGAGTCAAACCCGGGCCGCCTGGGTGAAAACCAGGAATCCTAACCGCTAGACAAGAACTTCTGTTTGAAGTAACATTGTAACATTTTTTGCCAGAGAGTCAAAAGAACAAACGCAAAAACTCCAAAAGGAACATAAAGACCTAGAAAACAACTTCACAGAGACACAAAACAAACAGAAAAACTCAAAACTGATCACAAAGACTTGGAAGAGGACAAAGGAGGATCATTAAGAGACACAGACGACCACAAAGAGTCACAAAATGACTACAAAGAGAAAAAAAAGTACTAAAGACACAAAAACGAACACAAAGAGGCCTACAAAAAATGACAAAGAGACACAAACTACCACAACAGGCACATAATGACCACAGCAAGACATAAAATGACAACATAAAGATACAAAACAACACAAACACAGACAGAAAATAACAGCAGAGACACAACTACAAAGACTCAAAATGACCATGTGAAGACACAAAAAGACAGAGACAGACAACAACAGCAAAGATACACAATAAAACAACAACAACGACAACAACTTTATCTCAAATGAACAGAGAACAACACAAAATGACCACAAAGAGACACAAACTTCAACAACAGGCACATAATGACCACATAAATATACAAAACAACACACGCACAGAGACAGAAAATAACAGCAAAGAGACACAACTACAGAGACTCAAAATGACATTAAGAGACATAAAATGGCCACAAAGACGTACAGCCTGATGACAAAAAAGACCAAACATAGAAGCTTATATATGTTTTAAGAAGTAATAAAGTTACAGCTATACCAAGAGAGCAAACAACAAACTGAATCCTTTTTTATTTTGTCAAAAAATGCAGAGAATTTCTCTCAACATCTGGATGGAAAGCTTTTGTCTCACCTCATCTTAACCCTTTCATCACACACATGCTGCCTGCAGCTTTTAACACACACTTTCATCACACACACACACACACACACAGAGGCAGGCCATCAGTGCGTCTCCACTTGTGTGGCTCTGACAGGTGTAAGCCAGCTGGAGAGCAGACTGCAGATAAGAGCTGCAGATAACACACACAGCAACACACACACTCTCCATAATGGAGCTCCACAACAGTGTTTCCGGAGAAATAAAGAGAACAGAGAGTCTGAAGTGAAAGCAGCAGCTGTCAGAGCTGCAGGACTCAAACTGAAAGTGAACATGAACGTGAGCTGCAGCGCTGGTGTATGTAATGTGTCACAGTGGACAGCACCCGATGTCGCATCTCCAACACAACTTCATGTCTCGACAAAAATAATTGTTTTACCAGTATCGAGGATATTTTATATTGATATCTTAGTCGGGTATGAATATTGGTGTATCTGTTGATCTGATGCTTTTAGTTACCAGAATGTCTAATGTGGTGAAATCACAGCTGTAGTGATGACTAAACATGACAAATGTTATTTTTCATGACCTACTAAATGCAAGTAAGCTTAACGTAGTGATCTGATGTGAATTAATTTGGGGAATGCGACAACCGAAAGACTCAAGACAAACACAAAGACTCAAAAATGACCATGAAGAGACCAAAAGGGGCTGCAAAGAGACACAAAATGGCCACAAAGAGTCTCAGAACGACTACAATGACTCAAAACTACCGCAGACAGACAAAAAACTAACTCAAAGAGATAAAAAAGGATCACAAAGAGACCTAAAATGGCAATGACAGTCACAGAACAACCAGAAAGACTCAGAACAACCTCCAAGAGAAACAACACAGCCTGAAATACTTAAAACGACCATAGTAAGACCAAAAAGGACTGAAAAGAAACACAAAACGACTACAAAGAGGCCAAAAAGGAGCACAAAGACTCAAAACAACTCACAGACAGACAATATGATAAAAAAGAGACCAAAGTGTACGACAAAGACACTCAAAACAACCACAATGAAACCAAAAAAGGACCACAGTGACTCAAAATGGCCAGCTGTGGTACAGAGTGGATTTTCAAAAAAGAGCATTGCAGCACTTTATTAGCAGAAAGCAGACAAGTTTAATGCTGGCCTGCCCTCGGTGGTGGAACCAAAGTTAAATCAGTTCTGCTGTTTGTCATTTTTACGAGTGAAAGCATCAGCTGCCGCTGGCTAAAGATAAGAAGCTGTCTTGCCGAACTGTTGCAAATTTTTCACATTCACACTTAATTTTCACTGTCACACGCAGTGAAGCATGCACCGTGGGGCTCAGTCGCTGCAACACCAGCAGACAAAACTCAGTTACTAAGTCCAGTGAAGAAAGGATCTTACTGAGCGGCTCTATTTTAACAGATAGAGAGCCAGCAGGACGACTCCAATCTCCACAGCTACACTATTAGACTGACTGTATTGAAGTTTTGTGAAGACATTCATCTTTCACAAAGAATGAGTCCTACTCAGTTTGGCAATCCCCTGATGTTTTTCTTTTTTTCCAACGCTGTGAGGTTTTGGTGAAATATCTCCACAGCTCAGATTAGAGAAATTCATCAGGTGGAAATCGGAATTAGTCCATTACTTTGGTTAATGCCTAAATTCCTGAAACGCAAATAACATTCCCATCATCCTCTACTGGACTGTTTACCTTTTTAGCTAAGGTTAGCATGCCAAACAAGATTCTGAACATTATAAATGGGGGCAGCACGGTGGTGCAGTGATAGCGGTGCACTGAAAGGTCATGTTTCAGTAAAAGATGCATCAATTTCAGCTGAAAAGCAGAGCTATCAACATTATAGTCTGTCTTGTATTGCCCACTGATGAGGGGATATTCTCTGTCATTTTATCTAGAAGTTCCAAACAGGTCATGCGTTGAGTTTTTGTATTGTTTTTTGTGTGTGCCATGTCTCAAATTTAGCACGAGCATTAATCTGGAGCCATAAGAGCCTTCACTCGCCCAACTTCAGTGTTTCCTCCAGATGTTGAACCTGCTGCAGGGATTTACTCCCTATCACACACCAGAGCGTCAGTGAGGCCCAACGCTGCTGTTCTGTGATCTGGATCAAAGTCGGCATTCTCATTCATCCCAAAGGTGCTGGATGGTTTTAGGCCAGTTAATTTCTTCCACATCAAACTGGGAGAGCCATGTCTTTATGCATCTCACTGTGCGGCATCAGAAAGGCAGGTTCGGCGGCAACTCAAGCAACAGAACCTGTGAGATAAACCTTTTAACAATTTGCTTTTTATGTTTAATAAGTAACATGGCAGAAAGAAGGAAACCAGACGTGTTTACACAAAAACCTGAGACAGATTATTCCTTTAACCATGTCTCCTCATGTCACTGATGTTGTCAGTCAGTGTTCACGTGTTTTTCGTCATCAGATCTGCTGTGTGTTTTCTTCACGTCAAACGACTTGCTATCAGACATGAAAGCGACACGATGTGATTCAATTTGTCTGGTTTAATCAGACGTCCACTGCTCTCTAATGCTGTTAGGCCAAGGCAGAGAGTAATGTTATACCCTGTGTGTTTGTGTGTGGATAAGCGAATAGGTTTGTGTTTACCTGCAGCGTGTGGATGTACATACGTGGGGTAAACAGCATGAATGGTAGATTCTGAAGGTTTTCTTTGTGTATTTTGCTGTTACTCAGATGAAATGTTCTAGCTAAATAAATAAAATACAAAAAATAAGGCCATAAAGGGGGATTTTTGTTTCAGAGATGTAGTTTTATGGTTATTATCCATCCATCTGTCCATCCATCTGTCCATCCATCCATCCATCTGTCCATCCATCTGTCCATCCATCCATCCATCTGTCCATCCATCATCCATCCATCCATCCATCTGTCCATCCATCATCCATCCATCCATCCATCCATCCATCCATCCATCCATCCATCCATCCGTCATCCATCATCATCCATCTGTCCATCCATCCGTCATCCATCCATCCATCTGTCCATCCATCCATCCATCCATCCGTCATCCATCCATCCATCCATCTGTCCATCCATCCATCCATCCATCTGTCCATCCATCCATCCATCCATCCATCCATCCATCCATCCATCCGTCATCCATCCATCCATCCATCCATCCATCCATCCATCCATCCATCCATCCGTCATCCATCTGTCCATCCATCTGTCCATCCATCCATCCATCCACCAGGATCATCATTCAGTATTTACAAACACCTAAAATTAAAGTCTAACCAGTCTTTTTACTGTCAGAGACAGTAAAAAACCACAACCAACTACATAACAACACATTAAAACAAATTCTCTCTCTGATTAGAATATAAACTGTTGCGTGACTTTACATACGTTAAAATGCTTTTCACTGAATGTCAGTTTTCATTTAAATAGATGCCACAGCAGCTGCCCCAGATTTTAAAGCCTGGTCTCACATCTCCTCGTATCTTTCCTCCTCCACCTCCTCCTCCTCCTCATCTTGCTGCCCTCTCTCAGCTGCTGCTGCCCTGCACGCGCCTCCTCTTATCTACATCACACTCAAACAAAGGAGGGTAAAAAAGCAGTGAAAAGCAGCAGCAGACAGAGTAAACACCGCCTCTCTGCCACTCTGTGTACTCCGAGGTAAGTCAAATAAACCTCGGGGGCATTTTCCAGGCCGGCAGGTGTTGGTGTCAGAGGCAGACGAGCGTGGCGTCTAGAGTCAACAAGTGGAGAGGAACAAGCAGCGAGAGGCGGACACAAACATGGGAACAGCGTGTTTTAAGTGCAGATTAAGCTCATAGAGTGTTTGCCGCCTGCACAGACTTTTGTTGTCAAGACACGTGGGCGCTAAAGTTAAAGTGCCAAACCCTCCTGTTTGACGTGTGTGTTAACTTTACATTTTTTACTCTGTATCACTGCATCTTTACTGTCTTATATAAACGTAGTGAACCTGAGCCAAGGACACATTATTGAACCTACTCCCTGCCTCCTTCACTCTCCAGTCTTATATTATTCCTGCAGTGAGGGCAAAGTCACAGTTGTCTTTTCTATCTGAACATTTTACAGTTAACCTAGACCTTGAGACACTACAAATCTCTTGAATGAACAGTCTAATGTCAGCACTCATGACTTATACCACATAATTTTTGCACTATGACCTCTCACAGATGAAGTGAATAACGTTCACTATCTCATGACAACAGCACACTTCAAGGTCCGGCACATATCAGACAGTAAGTGAACAGCCAGCTCTTGCAGTCAACATGTTGGATGTTGAAGGCAAGTGTAAAAACTTTAATGACTTTGACAACTGTCTTGTAGAGCTGAGACTGTTTTAGGGTATGAAGGACCAGCAGCATAATATGGAAGTAATCATAATGCTTGACTCAGTGTTAGATACTTCAGTCATTTCTACGACAACGCTGTATGTTCATGGTCGATTTATGTCTCAACAAGGCATCGTGGTGCAGGTGGAGGAGAACACAAGCACAGAACATACAAGTAATAAAGACCTGATACATCAGCATATCTAAGCAATCTCATTATGTGCAGAACGGAGAGGTATAATGGCCAATTCAAGCTTTCCGCAAATGCAAATGCAGACTGATAAGCGGGCTGTGGATGCGACCCTGTTCATAATACAATAGGGCCATGCCGCTCTGCTCTGTGGCTGGTTGAGTTTACCCTGATTCAAACACAGAAAAATAAGCAGCTGGTTACAGATTACTGTATCAGTGATTATTCCTGAGGTCTGCCAGGTACAGTGTGTGAACATAGCACAGGGTTTCTGGAGAAATGAGGACTCCCTACTGTGTTTGGTCTGCATTGATGGAAAGCATGTACAAACAAAGATCCAAATACGTCAATCGCAACTCCTTTATAACGAAATATAAAGGCGTGAACAATGTAAAATCTCCTCATACAGTCTCACCTTATACCAGATATTTGTTTTAGGTGCCATTTGTTTTCCTGGGACAGACCCTTTGCGAGGAGGGATACCAAAATTTGCTTCTCGAGTACCCTGGTGGATGCAGACGCAAAAAGCATGAATTGGCCTTGACTAAAGCTTTGAAGCTTCACCTGAAAAGTATTGATTTCTTCCTCTTCTTATTACAAGCAAGCTTAAATGATTCATGCATCATTAAGATTTGCTCCTAACTGACCCCAAGAACATCTATTCAAACGCTCACATTAGCAGTGTTCTCATCAGACACCTGATTTTGACATTATCATTATATACATGTGGGATAGTAGAGACCTCGTCCACCTTCTAGTAAGCTTAGAGGATGTGTTATCATCCCTTCTGATCATTTATAAACAGAAAGTAACCACAATGACGTTGGCGGCCTCTTGCAATTGCATGAATAAGTGCATGTAAAATCTTTGGTGGAGTCGTTATCCTGCATGATATAAAATGGAGCATTGTGATATGTGTTAGACATAGCAACTTTGTCTTTTTTTAAAAAAAAACAAATCAAGATTCTTTTCCAAACATAACCATGTAATTTTGGTAACTCAACCAAACCTTGACTGAAAACACAAATCAAGGAAAGACCAAGTGAAAAAAAGCAATTGAAAATGAAACTTAAGCAAAAACACTGTTTCCAAATGTGGAATTCTTCTCATCCTCTTTGTAAGTGCAAAATCATGGATCCACCACTATTAAATGAGGTGAGAACGTGCCTACTGAGCGTATTAGTACTTGGAAAAGGTCCTTTCTGAAATATATGTGGGTATGATGTGTGCTGATAACAAGTACTTAATAGCCAAAACCGATGTGCCAGAAAAAGGGCATCTAACTTCTTCTTTTTTCATGATAGCAAGTAATATGTTTTTTTCCTCTCTCTTTGCAACTTGTAATTGGCTCCCAAACCTCATGTTGGAGGTGACTGTTGTAGAACATTAATGTGACACCTTTCATGAACCTGACTGGCCTTTTAACACTTTCACAGCAAAGCAGACATGTATTGATGCAAAAATAATGCAGATTGTTATCGAAGAAGTATGCATCCAGTCAGTCATCATGATCCTTTTCTCTAATGACATGTACTGATGCACTCCTTTAACAATGCACAGTAAAAATACTGTCTTTAATCCATTAGCTCCATGAAGCACCTGTTTCTCTGCCATATAGTGTCTGTACAATCCGTCCATTGGGACGTCTGACATCATTTCCAAGGTCAGGTTCTGCAGATGACTGCTGATCGGCTTTGCAGAGATACAGCTGGCTGTGATACCCATCTCCCCTCTGATTAGCAGGGCTCAAGTAAAACCTTAATCGCCTTGTTGACTTGAAAGGCTCTCGAAGCGGGAAAGCTAATTAAGTCTACCCAGCAGCACACACACAGGGAGAAATATTCAGAAACAGCAGAGATGTGGTTGTCAAAATTTGCTCTAGTTTTTAAGCAAATTACAAAGGTTCTGCAAGAATTACAAAAATTTGAAGTATTATTGGAGATACGAACAGTAACAATGGCAACTTGATTCCTCTCAAACATTTAAAAAAAATGAGATGGCACACACTGATGCTTACAAATCTATTGATTCATGTCTATGCACTGCCTGCAGAAGGAAGTGTTTTTATTGTGTTATCACAAACGTGTTGATGCAATCACAGTTAGAGAGAGAATCAAGTTACCCTCCTGAACTTTCAGTTAAAAGACTGATGAGAAAGGTTCTGCATGACCATGTATGAAATGTGTCCACATATTTATTTATTGACTTCAAACAAATGAAATCAGTAATTAGCGTGAGAAACATCTGGACCAATTCTCCTCACACTGAAGTGGTTTTAGGGCATCTTGGAGAACTTCCCAGAGTTCATGTCTCAGTGTCTTCTGTTTCTCCATTTAATCCCTGACTGACACCACAATAATGGGTTCTAGTTTCTGACTTAATTTAATATTGTTTAGGACTGGTTTTAGAGTTGTTTTTTGCTTGGTTCTGGAATTGTTGAAGTTTTAAACAGTTTTAGGCTTGGTTTTGGGTGTGGCTTTGGACTGGTTTTATGCTTGGGTTCAGACCCGCTGTTGGTTTGGGTTTGAGCTTAGGTTTGCGACTGTTTTACACTGGTTTCAGGCTGGGTTTTAGACTGGTTTTCCAGCTTGGTTTTGGACTGGATACTAGCTTTGTACTTAGTCTTACACTTATTTTACATTGTTTGTAATATGGTTTAAATTTGGTTTCGTACTTTGTTTCAGTCATGGTTTTTTGGCTGACTCAGGTCGATGGGGGTCAGTTCCTTCATTGCAGGGCTCTCTGTCCTTCTTGTGGATAAAGATACTGCTGTTTGTGACTCTGGCTGGATGCCTGGACTTGCTCTGCTGCTGTTCCGATCAGATGCTTCCTGATGTTTATTGTGTGATGGACCCAAACCTAAACATCTAAAGTGCCCAATATTTCTGTCCAGTAGTTTATATATGTCGTATATAGATGTATAAACATGCATATACTCACTGCATGTGTATAAGTAACTTATTACACTACCATTACAATATATTTTATATTCCAGCACTGTTTCCATCGATCTATTCAAAGTTGTTTGTGTAGCAGCTAATCAAAAGCCTGTCTAAAAGGTAGTTTTAAATTTGTGTAAATGTAAGATGTTAACACCTTATCCTTTAATTTTACGTCTGAATTGTCTCATGGTTCCAGTGTTGGAGACGTCCACACTCCATCACTCCAATACATGCTTGCGGTAGAAACTGGGGAACAGCTTTTTGCATCTGCTGCGGTTGAAAACGCAGTCTGTTCTGTAATTCCTAAAATCCTTGCAAACATCAGTGTGCTCTGTAAGCTTTTGTTCAGAGGGTTGAGGTAATGGGTGGGGCCAAGGGGGGTGTTGGTGTTTGGAGGGGAGGGGGACAGCTGATATGAGGGCCCTGGCGAACACAAAGGGGCCAGGACCTCCTCCACACATGCCCCACACAATGCCCCGGCCCTAATGCTTGTAAATCTATTCACACATCCAGAGGCCAAAGATAATAACAAGCTGTTCAGAATGAATTTCTAATGAGCACACTGAAGCCTCTCGCCAGTAGGAAACCTGATTCTGGTGCAGCAGAAATCCTGCTTCACAGTTAGCCATCGGAGCAGAAACATGTAGCCTTGGAAGAAAACAGGCAGGAATCTGTCTACAGAGGAATCTGGGCTACGAACACACACAGATCTAATGACGATAACTGAAACTATGGCAAAGAACGAATCAAAGCTTCAGCACTCAGGCTTAAATATATATTTTAAATGTCGAATTTGGAATCCTTTAATTGGCTTTATCAGTATTTTTATAATAAAAACAATGAAAACAATGTGCAGCTTTACAGTGAGATGCAGCTCATTGTTTCGCTGTCTGGCTACAACTTTACTGTTTTGGTTCACTGTCACTGATTTCACATTGTTATTTTTGGCCACAGCAGCAACTGTTTTCAGAGAAAAAGCTGCAAAAAGACAGTTCAGTGGGTTGCTTTTCTGACACAATATATGCCTCAGGTTGCCAGCAGTTATTCAGTGCAGATTAAGCCATATATTGACATTACATTCTGTACCTTTTAAGAGCGTAGTAGTAATAACAAACCCAAATCCCTCAGCACAGTAAACTCTCCACTGCTCTCCGCTCCACTGTTCTGTGGCCAAGCATGGATGGACAGTCTGTTTCTGCTGTGTTTCTGTGGGAGTTGTTCAACTTCAGCTGTTCTGATTCTGGACACACTAAAGACTTGTATAGCCTCCGTCAGTTCTTGGAAGTTGTATCACAGCAGATGAAGGCCAGTGTTTTTGTGATCTTCTGCCTTCTTGGGTTGTAAATTTATCAGAGAAAGCTACTTGTGTGTTTATCGCAAGTAGCCATGTGCAGCTTCTTGATTAGTGCCAACTTCTCTTGGGCCTGTAATTCAGTGTCATTTTCATGCTCTGGTTCTGCTTTTAAATGTTCTGAGCCTTGACTGGCGCAAAAACTAATTCCTCCTCATCATCTACCTCCGGTGTAGTCAACACTAGGGATGGTAATTGATAAGATTTTTATGATTCCAATTCCATTTTTGATTATGCTTAACGACTTGGTTCTTTATTGATTCTCTTATCGATTCTCATTTGTAAAAACAATGAGGCAAATTCCACTAACATGACACACAGTGTTAGTTAGTTACTTACCTACAGTATTACAGCAGAGGATGTGCTAACGTTGTCGCATGCTGTGTGTGCAAATGTTTCTGCATATTGGTAGTATTTCCTCCCTTTGATGAAACATCCACTTTACAAGTATTGCCAGTTGCCCTGTTGTCATCCTTTCTCGTGAAATGTAACCAAACTATCGAACATTTGTGCCGCTTGGGCGCCATGTTTCCTGCTGGCTGCAGTGGTGAGCGACGTCATTCGTGCCCACTGGAATCGATAAGGCAATCGTTTGAAAAATTGGCAAATGATTCCAAGGAACTGGTTCTCAACAAAACCGGTTTTCGAGTCCCATCCCCAGTCAACACTCTCCAGTATCAAAGAAAATGCTGTTGTTGCACCAAACCTGAGACCCAGGTGCTGCACCTTCCTGAGAGCACACGGACACACTTCTGTATCACTGTGTCAGGTTTTAAGCCTTGCAACCTTGACAAAACCCTGCTGTCATGAGGTACAGCATTCTCCCTGTGCTTGTAAGTATGTTAATATAAACTGCAGTTTTCGTCCATGGCTGTCCAGGCTTTGCTCTTCTGGATATAAAATACTCACATTTTCACATTTTCCCCTATCAGACTTTTTTTTTTTCAGTTTTTCTTAATTGTTGTATGAATCTTGAGTTGTGGTGCGAAACATGTCTTTTAAAGTGACAGCGACTTTTGACCACCAAAATTTACACAGTTCATAGCTGAGTCCAAGTGAAGGTTGGAGGAATTCTCTCAAGGCTGAGATATTGTTTGAAGGGATGGATGGACACGGATGCATGGAGGCATAACAAACAACCTGAGGCGTGGATTTAAGGGTTAAAGGTTCTCTATCTATCACTGAGAAAACCTCTGGTATTAATGACACCAGTGGTTATTAAGTAAACTGCAGTCAGCATCCTGCCACTCACACTCAGGTGGGCACGAGTTAGCATCCTGGGCATCGACCAAAACACTGACATTTATGAGACTAATCATGTGGCATTATATCATTATTAAGCAACTGTCATAGTTTGATTGTAATTTTTATTAAGACTATACACTTTATCTGATGCTCTAGTACTGAAACAGCATTAAAAAGTGTGAAAGTGTGGAGATAGAAAGTGGTTGGAGAGAATATGTGTTGTGCTGGAAGTTGTTAATTTGTTGACTTAGTGGGCTCCATTTCAAAGATGATGCTAGTGTTGCACATGGTTTGCACTGCAGGGGAGAAGACCAGAGTGAGTAGAAACGTCACATTATTTGGATTTTCCCAAAAAATATGTCCCCATGTTCAGGCCCCTTGCATTGAAATTAGTCCACAGGCTGCTAGTGGCAACTGAAACCGACAAGGAAGGCCTCAGTCCATTTTTAAGTAACTATACAACCCGCTCACACATTGGCAATTTAAAAAAAACCTTTAAAAAACAATCTGGTAAACATAGTGGACATTAAGCAGACATTCCCCTCTGGAATTATTGGAGGCCAAAAACAGAGCAAAGAGAGTGAATATCAGACTCGGATTCACCAGTTGGACAGAAACAGGAGTGAGATTCACAGCAAATAAATCAGCTTATTAATGTTTTGAGGACACTGATGGGAGCCCTGGATGAGGTTTTTGGCTGCGGAGGTCTTAAAGTCCCAGAACAGCTGAAGAAAGGTCACAGAGGTCACAGAAGCTCATCTCCTGACGGCTGCAGGAAGCACGAGCATAATTATGTAAATGAGCCTGGATACCCTCTGTGGACACACACACACACACACACACACACACACACACACACACACATGCACCTGTCAACTCTTATTTTACCAACGATAAATGGTAACTAAATGATAATACCGAAGCTGATTACTGCATTCCTTGGAAGAGTTACATAACAGTGCATCATTAAAACACATGACGTTTATAATAATTAGTGTATTCAGTGTTAACCGACAATAAATTGCAAGAAGCGTTAAAGCAAGCAATGATCATGTCAAATTGAAACTGTAGTAACAACAATAAACATTCCTACAGTGAAAACATGACTTTATAACCATGGCATCATTTTAACATCATCATCATTAGTCACTGGTACTTTTCATCAGGTCAGCCTGACCTCAGCACAGAAACAACAGACAGAACAGATGAAGCCTCTTGGATGAGATGTGAAACATCTTCAAAAACCTAAAAGAGAAGTGTGGTTGCTTTTTACTGAAGCTCCCAGGATTACCAAGAGCTGGATGCCTGGGAATCTACACAGACAACAATACTGTCTGATTGTTTAAGGGGGTTAAAATGACGGATGCTTACGTTGGTGATCTCTTGCAATTTTGTGAATAGGAGAAAGTAAAATCTCTGAATTTTCCAGAAAGGCTTGGTGTCATTCCTGTTCTTTTTTCAGGTATAGCAGAACTCATCACCCTGGCGACCAAGAAAATGGAGGAGAAGCTTGCTGCAGATGTAAATGGATGCATTTTTAACCCAAATAATGATCGAATGATTTTCATAAGGCTAGTTTTGACGGCTAAACCAAACCAAACAGTCACTGAAAAGAAAGTAATGATGGAAAAAAATGAGAGAAAAATCAACTACATGTAAAAAGTACTCTGGCTTGTGCAGTGGGGCCTCTGTCAATCAAACTTGTTCCACTGCATCCTGTTGATGCTTGATCACAATGGGGTGTAGGAGGTTTGGAGGTCAAATCAACATCTTGGGTCATTGTCATGTTCCTCAACATGTTCCTGATTGTTTGATGTTGTTTCCATGTGGTGGGGTGCATTTTCCTGCAGGGGTAGGCCAGTGACATTTGGGATTTCCATTTGCATGAGGGAGTGTGTTTGTTGTGGGACAATGTTTATTTGGGTGTCTAAGTCTCATCAACATGGATGTCAAAATCAAAGGTTTTCCATCAGAACACCACATAGTACCAATATGATCAATGTTATTCACTTCACCTGTCAGTGGTCTTAATATTGTGGCTGATTGGTGTACTGTATGTGTCAGGTTGAACTTCATTCATGTCATTTAATAAAGTCTCATTTAGTTAATAGTGGGCAGCAGAGTCATATCTAACTGCATCAGAAAATACTAAAGATGTAGATCAATCAATTAAAAGAATTAAGCTGGTAATGAATGAAGTTAAATGCAGTGGAGACAACAGTAAGTTCTAAAACCGATGTGTAAAACAGAACATTAGGATTGTTTTTATCTGCTCATTTAGCGGCCTTCACAACACGACTGGACTTTCATCAGTGGTCAGCGCAGTGAAACACTCTGTGTGACAAAGTGTGAGTTCAAATCCCTCCACTGTCAGTTTGAATCTGACTGTAGCTAATGAAAAGCCTGCAGAGAGGGAGGAGGCGGGCAGGAGGTGGTGGAGGGGGGGGTTGCTGCCTATTCTTGTCTCTGGGCGTGGCGGGGCCGAGGACCGGTTGCCAGGGCCGACGGTGACTCCCGGGCCCCTGGCTGATAGCGGCAGCCTGTCAGGCCGAGCGGCCGTCTGGCGAGCAGGCCTGGCCCTCCTCGGCGAGCTGGCACGCGCCGGCGCAGCAGCCCGGCCAAGGCATGACGAATCGCTGAAAGAAACCTCCGCAAGGCCGTGCAGAGGAACACCTGAGCCACCGAGCTAAGGGAGGGGTCAGGGGTGGAGGGAGGGGTCCAACCGGTCTGGTGGCACAGACACCGATGATGGGGTCTGTCATCAAGAATGCTAACAGAGGTGAAAAAAATCAGTATGCAGATTTACACAGCATCCTAATATGATCATCTGCTACACATGGGGTACCTGCATCCTAAGTTTGTACACTGTTCCTCATTTTACCTAGCAAGTCAGTCAATTTAAACCTCTTAGTTTGAAGTGTAAAGGAGTCACAACATTATTAATATGCAGGTTTATGCAGAAAAATGCCCCAAAAATAACAATGATAATCACAGCAGGAGTCAGGAGGTACTTCACAGGTGTACAGAAAATACAATATCTTGAAATATAGTAGGAAATGTATTGATTGGTCACACAGACAATAAAACACTATGTAAAATCCCTATCGTCGATATTATGCAAAGGTTTTATTCATCCAATGGGAATTTTAATATTCATTTTTTGTTTGAATGGGGTCAAGCTGCAATAACATGCGGTTTCCCATTAACCAGACCGCACATTAATACCAGGCATAAATTATAGCCGTGCCACCCGGTGAACACAAACGTAAAAGTTATGGTGAACAAAAAGCACAGATTTATCTTTCACACTGACGCTTTTGTGGAATCGATACTCCAAAGTTTGAATAGAGGAACTTTAATCGTCTCCGAAATTCTAATTCTGATATAGAGAACAGAGTTTTACAGTGAAAAGCAAATTGAAAATACAATCCATTAAAATACAAATCACAAATTAAATAAAATTGGAGACCTTATATTGTTAGTAAGACCCGCTGTCTCACAATAGCGAGATAAGGTCTGATTTTTCTGTTTTCTGTTGTGAATGAGATGCTTTTCGGTGACTTTACGTTTCATCACTCTGGATGAATTTAAGGATTACAACAGAACGTGACCAGTTCAGCTTCTATAGTAACCAAAGGTTCATCACAAAATCACACATTTTTACAATATACAATATCACAGCATTTTATCGCAATTATATTAAAAGCCTGAATGACAACTTTACAAACTGCCATTTTCAGAAAATTGACACCCACTCCAAACAAAATGATTGCTGGCATTAAACTGAAACACATTATGGGATTGCTTTTTATGTTATGAGTCATCCTGAGAGCTCCATTTTCAGAACTGAACATCTGGGTTTTTAAAAATAACAACAGATAAACTTCAATTAGCGGAACCATTTTCCCAAATGCCTGCATGTAATTGCAGTAAGTCACTTTAATGTGAACCCGGGTCCTTGATCTCCATAGGAATGGAGCTTTTCAGATTTGGTTTCACAGAAATGAGTCGCTGACAAACGAGCAGCCGGTCAGTAACGTGGACTCAGGAGGGAGTGTGGAGTCCTGCCGCACTCCCTCCGGCGAGTATTGATCCGACTCTGAGGCATTCAAGTCTCGTACATCTGTTGGTGACTCGCTGTGTTCAGAGAGCAGCTGGAGGAGCAGTTTAAGTGACGACCTTGTGAGGGTTTGCTTATATTTTATCCGAAACACCCCCCCCAACGCCGGCACAAAGCATGCCACTCTGTTGAAGTTACCTTGAGAAGATGCTGAACCTCCTGCTCAGATGGGCTGTCCGTGACCTGTGACCTCCTCCGCAGAGAGGAGTGGAGCTACGTTTGTGCCACATAGATGGGCAGAAAAGCTCATTTATGGCTTACATTGCAGCGACAGTCACGGAGGAGGACTTGCGTCATTTCTACAAACATGAATTTTCTTCGGAGCACATTAAAGCAACATTTTTTCAAATTCATAGTTCCTGTATCTTCCAGTTAAATCTGTAAACTGAATAGAATAAAAACACTGGTTGTTACAGTTACTATGTTGAGTTTTAGGTAAGCGAAAAGTGGTTAATAAATGGTATCAATAGATCTGATAGAAAAGGAACAACACTAAGAAATCCAGTCTGTGGAATTTAGGATGACATAGCTTTTATACATCCGTTCTTCAGTTGTATAATTCTCAACTTGGAGGCCCTGCTTGGTTTCCTGGCCAATGCATGCACACTTATAGGGGGATTAGCTCAAATGGTAGAGCGCTTGCTTAGCATGCAAGAGGTAGTGGGATCGATGCCCACATCCTCCAGGAAATCTTTCACTGTTACCTCTTTTCCACCGAGCCGGTTCCAGTGCTAGTTTGGAGCCAGTGTCCGACTTAGCTCCAGTTCTTTGCGTTTCCATCACATATGCATCGACTCCTGGTGCTAAAAAACTGGTGCTTAGCAAGCACCAACTCTTTGCTAGGCCAGAGCCAAGCACCAGGTACATCAAGGGCTGGGGGTGGGGTTATCGTGACCAACAATTAACTGTGGAAAGGGACACACAAGTGGTAATTTGTGTCCTTTTTTTCCAGGACATCCCTTGTCCGATCACAGATGTACTGGAATGACTCCTGGGACACACGGAAGTTTTGCACAAACTGTTGCTTGCTGAAGTAGCACGATTGCGGATGTGACTGGGCAAAAGGCAACCTCCGTCTCGTGGACCTCCGTCTGATCTTTGTCTTTATAAAGATGTTTATCTTCTTAAAGATAAACATAGATATTATTATCAACTTATTGCGTTTGTTTAACTGCTATGTAATGGATGCAAGCGTAGTCGTTTTATGGCGTGGCTCCGACTTGGCTCCTTGCCAATGGAAAAGCAAACAGGATTTTTGGAGGAACAAGATTTGAACCAACTAAGCACCAGTACCGAACTAGCACCTGGTTCTTCTTGGTGGAAAAGGGGTATGTCATGTGTCATCATGACTTGCCTTTATGAGACATTTAATATATCTTCATTTTTAGCCTTTATTGATGATTATTTTTGCCATTCTTGTCCTGCTTCTTCCTCGTCTCATCTGCATGTCTAACATAAATTTCTACAGTGAGGGATCAATAAAATGTTTTTTAACTGATGATTTAATGATACTTTTGAGTATTAACTGTGTGTTAAGTGTTGATCATTATATCAGATTTTTAAAAATTTATGTCCACTGCAGCTTAAAACTACAGTAAAAATGTAAACCAATCAATAACCCGCATAAAATGTTAATAAAATAAGGATTTATGCCTTCAACAAGTTACATTACTTGGTATCAAATGAGCTCCAAAAAAGAAGTTAACATTGATTTCCAGTTGAAGACAGTGTGATATTTGGTCTGAACACTGAAGAGCTCTTTTCAACCAGCTACAACGTGGTTACAACATCAAGGCATCACACAGCACAAATTTCTCTAATTATTTTGATAATTTGCTCAGTTGCAGTTTCAAACAGAGATGATAGTAATTCACATGAATGAATTTCTCCAAAGCCATAGGCAAAGTGTGGTCCTCATGAAGATGCCGTTTAACGTTCCATGCAAAATGTCATAAATGTGGAATTATATGGGCTATATGTGTGCTGCCAACGAGAAGCGTCCCGGACGTCATAATGGGAGCTCATGTATGCATTAATGTAGAATAATAACTTGTGTTTACTGCTGTAACATGCATTCACCAGCACTAGAGGGTTAAAGTGGTGCCCTTCTAATATAAGCATTAGGCTGTAATGCTGTGGTGCCCAAATAGCACGTTAGCTTACTAGCTGAGGGTGTGTTTAGTCGAAATAAGGTAGCAGATAAGGTTCCCACTTGGACCATCATTTTTCTTATTGCTTCCCTTTGCTATATTTTTTAGTTGTTGTTTTTGAGTGGGGTTTCCATGTCCATGTACACAGGCCAATAAACGGACAGCAGAAGGCCATGTAGCCTTGTTCCTACCACAATAGGTAAACGTCTGTATGCAACACCGAAGGTCACATTTTTCCTCATGTCAAGCACGGAAGAACAAGCGGGCATAGAGCAGCGAGCTACACTACACCAAAGTACTGTGTTGATGCAATTTATTCCTGAGATTTAGCACACAGCACAGGATTTCTGCAGAATTTAGAACTTTCAATTATGTTTGGGCTCCGTCGAAAGCATGTAGCTCGTCCAACTACTTCAATTACAACTCTTTCAATGATGAATCATGTAGGATTGAATAACTCCTTAGGCAGTCTCTCCTCATAGCAAACATTTGTTTAAAGCAACATTTCTTTGCCTGGAATGTACACAGTCGGCCTACTTGTAGTACAGAAAGTCCACACGTACCCCTTTTCCACCGAGCTGGTTCCAGTGTTAGTTCGGAGCCAGGGCCTGACTGAGCACCAGTTCCTTGTGTTTCCACCACCTGCTCCAGGTGCTAAAAACAGGTGCACCAACTCTTTGCTGGGCCAGAGCTAAGCACCGAGTACATCAGGGGCTAGGGGTGGGGCTATCGTGACCAACGATCAGCAGTGGAAAGGGACACACAAGCGGTAATTTGTGTCCTCTTTCGGCAGGACGTCTCTGGTCCAATCACAGACGTACTGGAATGACTGCCGGGAAACACGGAAGTTTTGCACAAACTGTTGCTTCCTGAAATCCGGTACAATTGTGTCCCACCAGTAGCACGATTGCGGATGTGTCTGGGCAACAGGCGACTTTTGCTTCACAATCAGCCTTAAGACCATCTATAGAGATAAACATGATATTGTCATCAACTTATTGCGTTTGTTTTACTGCTATGGAATCGATACGAGCGTAGTCATTCGATGGTGACGCTATGGCGTGGCTCTAACTTGGCTCCTTGCCAATGGAAAAGCAGACAGTTTCTTAGGAGGAACAAGATTTGAACCAACTAAGCACCAGCAGCGAACTAGCACCTGGTTCTTCTTGATGGAAAAGGGGTACTGGAACATGCACAGTCGGCCTACTTATAGTACAGAAAGTCCACACAGTCACAAATTTGGGTCGCACACTCCATGCAAACCTTGCAGAAATATCATGAATTTGGGTAAATGGCGACATTTACGACACTTGCACCCTTTCAGATGCAGAAAGCATACACTGATCTTTTGTTTTCAGCGACCACTGATGCAAAGCCACTTGTTGGTTAGTTTGTGGAACAAGACATTTAATAATGCTTTAAATGCTAAAATAGAAAAACTAACCATGATGCTTTTACCTGAAAATCGAAAACTTCATATCCCGAATGTGAACAAAACAAGAATAAAGTGCATGTAAATGTTCTTCTCACCTGGAGTTTTAGCTGATAGACGTTCCACTTCCTCAGCAGCTCATCTGTGACTGTATCTGCTGTTTGATGCTGTGTCTGTAACGTACAATTGGTTCATTTTTGCTTGTTTGCTGAAAACTGTTTCAGTAAATGTGCCATAAAAATCACACTTGGAGGAAATCAGCAAGCAAAATGCAGCTGCAGGGTTGATGGTAATTTTCTGTAGACAGTTTTCCAGAAATGATCCCAAATTCCTAAAACAAGTCTTCAAAGGGAAAAACGACTTCCGCTTTACACCCAGTTCTAAATGGCACTTTTTGCAAAACTACACACGCAGTTTTCTACGCTAGGGAGAACATTCATCCTCTGTCCTCAGTTGTCCTCGAACACAACATGAAGCCTGAATGTCCAGCTGGCAACAGATCCTCACAGGTAAAAAACACGACCTGTCAATAAAGCCCAGCTCACACTGCAGGAGTGTTCAACTGATTTACTCCTGTTTCACTCCTCAGAACCAACGGAGGAGAGATCTAGTCTGAAATGACATTGGGCCCAGATTATCTTGTAGTGTGAGAAGTTTACAGATCCATTGTGAAGCCTCCTGGAACTCCTCAAAGACTCCTCAAAGACTCATTAGAGCTACCAGGATAACATCAAACATACTTCATGTTTACAAGTTAACATTAGATTAGGATGGGTGTCACACACAGCCCTGGAGCAGCGGATACTGTTGCCAAGCAAGGCTAAACCCTTTAGCCTTTGAGGCTAACATTAGACACAGACAATAAAACAGATACTAAGAATCTCATTGAAGAATAAACAACCCATGTTGGCCTCATTTTCTCTTCTATGTTCTCATCCGTTTAACCTTCTGCTTTAGTTGTTTTTTTCTCACTTCAAAGTATTATTAGGTTACAGCAGGTTGTTGCACTGTGGTCTCCATTTTGTTTCCATCTGCCTCCCCATGAGATCACATGAGGTGGCGCTTTGCTCCTTGATGCTCCTTCTACCACGATAATCTTTATAATATCCTGCAGTGCGTGATGTCTTGTTAGTTTCCAGTCTTGTAGCATAGGCATGTCGGATATTAGATAGAAGAATATCAATGAGATTGTTCTTACGGTTCCACCTGTATTGGAAACTCGATTTAAGGAAGCCACAAATGAGCTCTCCTCTTTATGAAAACAATGGAAGTCAATGGCGAAGTAAAGGCTGGAGGTCAAGTAGCAAGAGTTGTCTCTAATAAGATCAGGACCTCATTGGTGGATCGAGTATGACGATGGATACAGCTCTTTATGTATATATGGTATCTACACTGCACAGTAGGCCTGTTACTCAGTGATCAATGGCCTTTGTACCATTGATGTCATTCCATATTAAAAATTAAACTACTTTATCTTAGTGTACCTAATTACAGATGAAAGTGAAATAAACCTATTGACAAGATATTAAGAATAGTTTTGTTGTTGAGTACATCAGTGTTGTTGGTTTGGAGAGAGATCTATAATGGCATGTGTGTGATTTTGATGCAAAAAAAAATTCTAGAAGGAGGTAAAGCAGTTTTGAATGCAGGTGCTCACTTTTGCAAGAGATTTGTAGATTTTGTTGAGTCCTTAGTTTGTGTTTTTGTTCAGAAAATGAGGCAAAGTTTCAGAAAATGTGTGTGAAAAACTGCCATTTGAGGAAGGTTACAGTCCCCTTAATGACCTTACAGATCTCATGTTTTCTCTTTTCATCATTCATTCACTAAGTCTGTTTTCATTGCTCACATTTCCATTGATACACAGACATCTACACCTCAGCTAATAGATATTTCACAATATTTTAGTTGAATTTTTTTTGTGGCTTTTATGTGCAAAAAAATGGATGGGACTAACCGAGTTAGTGAGTCTGCTTTGTGATAAAATATTAATAGCAAAAATATTGATGAGTCCAGCTTAAATCATATCTTAAATCTAAGGCTTCGTGAGTGGTATTTCTTTTCTAAAATGGAGCCACACTGTTCAAAAGGATCTCTGCTGTCAGCTCTGAACAATGACAGGCATCAGTAATTGAAACATTACGGCACCCCAGTGCTGTAGCTGGAGGGCCTGGGCTCTTTGGAGGCAGCATGTGTGTGAGGGTGTGGGTGGTTGGGGAGTTGAAGAGGGCACAGTGCAGACCTGAATCAATAAGGGTCAGGGAGAAAAGGCCGTCTGAAGTCCCCATAAACTGACAGAGGTTTCAAAAGGTTTGGACGGAGGCAGCTGAGGCCTTTTACAGAGAGGCTGCTGCCGGATTAACCCCCTCCAACCCCACAGTTGGACAACTTGTTTCATTGCCTAATGGAGCTGCGGGCGAGAGGATTACTGCAATGGCAGACCATGACGAGAAGTCCCACACCTCAAAGATGATGCAGGCGACACAAGACGTCCTGGCTTTTGACAGGTCATTATCTTTCACCAGTGTTTGAGACGATCATTTGATGGAGGGGGCTTCTGCTTCTGCTTTCCTTAACCTTGAGTCACCCTGCATCTCCTTCCAGCAAATGCACAACTGTAAACACGAGTAAAACCAAGTGATGTCAAAAAGGATGAAGGTTCCGTCAGGGCCGTTTTGAAGCAGTTACCAAGCGGGTCAAGCACGCTCGAGGAAAACGTCTCGACTTTGAGGAGCAGATACGTCCTCGAATTCAACAGAGCAGACATTCCTCTGATGGGTAAAGTAGCGGGTGACTCACACTCGACTGGCTCTTATGCGACGTTTGCTTAATTAGCCCCCATCAGCGGCGCTGACCTTCCTGTAACACGCTTGAGAGGCCTGCGGTCACGCTGACCCTCCCTCAGAGAGATAATTGGCCTGTAAATATGAAGGCAGTCGCAGGGGGCTCAGTGTGGTGCAGCTGGAGAGGCTCACAGTCACACTCCCTTCCTGCCTGAGTCATTACACCTGGATGCTGATGATCGCTGTCACCGAGGAATATATACGTTATAATGAATTAACTGTCTAACAAGCAGTGATTTGGAGCAATTCAAGCCTAAATTGCTGAAATGTCCTACATATGGGCAACAATTCATGTCTTTAACGGACTCCTGTTCCCTACTGAGACACAATAAGGACTGATTTTCCATGTATCCAGAACAAAGGCTTCACATAAAGATGCAGAAATAACTGAGAAATTCTCCTACTTCTATTATCTCCTGGGTCATGGGTGCAAAAAATTGAGGTGCCGAAAGTCATGAGCATCAGTCTTGTCCCAGATGGTTCGGCGCTGAGATACGGCATAATCTAATTTCCATCTCCATTACTAAAATAAGTGAGCAGATTAAATTTTCATCTGCATCTAGGGTTTAGGAAATTAAGACGGTGCTGTAACAGAGATGAGGCTTGATTGCGGCTAAATGTGATTGTCAGTGCCACGTTTCCCATGGATGATATTCAGTGACGGTGAAAATGAGGATTTATTTCTTGTCACCCACAAAGTGCTTCATATTACATGTTCTGGGGGGAGAACAGATCAGTGAAAAGCAAGTTGAAGCTATTTTTAGAAGATGTAAATGAAAAAATATAATCAGATATTTGGGTTTTGTGAATGTTGTTGAACTGTTTGCTCTACAAAGACATTTAAAAAGAAATTGTATTAATGACTTCTTCTTAATGCATTAAAGCAGCATCTTATAGCTGGCTGAGGTGATGTTTAGCTGCTGTGTTTCATTTGTGTTGTATGTAAAGTCTAAATGTGTGACAGAGTTCCTACAACTTAATGTGAGTTAAACTGAGGCCCAAAAGCTAACTTGGGTAGGTTCAGGTCACCATGCTTGGGTTAAAAAGTGACCCTTTCACAACATGTGTCAAGCTTCTCCTTCCAACAGGAAATACATTCCCCTCAAAACATAAACACGCTGCAGTCTAGTTGTACAGGAATGTAGTTTTTGGGAGAATGGGTCGTGTATACAGAGTCTAGTTATGGTTTCAGCCGTGCTGTGAGATTGGTTGAATGGACAGTTTTCACAGATTTTGCTCATCCGCTTGTCGTCTGTGTTTTGTTGGAATTTACTGACATCATCCAGGAATATGATGTGAACAGGCAGCCACATAATAACTGTTGAGCCTTTTATAAAAGAGCAAAATGTTCCTTACTGCATGCTGTCCTGCATTTCATCCATCTTATCACTCTTCAAGAACTGATCCTCTAATGGATTTGAGCTTGGACCTCCATGCTGTGTAGCAACATGAACCTCCTGAATTTGTCCCCATTATGCTCCAGACGTTAATTTATAATTGCCAATGCAGCCTCCTTAATTTTCGAGTGCTTAAGAGGCAGAAGAGATAATAAACTTTTTAGAAAAAAATAAAAATGACCTTACAGAGGTATTTTACAGGATGTCTGTGTTTAGCAAATTACGTTAGGCAAATTGCAGTGGATTTTTTTTAACTTTACAAATTACAGATATGGCAAGATACACATTTGCAAGTGATTAAGATCACAGACGACCCCTGTAATTATTACAAATTATAACTAGTGCAATGCAAATAAGACTTTTTAAGGATCCAGATAGACTTTGCCTAAATGATATGAGAGTCAACAGAAAAGCACATCACTCCTGTGCCAACAGATCTGCTGCCACAAGGGGGTGTTCCGAAATTACCTCCAGTCAGACTGGCTGGATTCCTGCGATGAATGTGACACTGCACTTTCTTTCCATAAAGCAAAAGCTAAACCTTGAAGCTAAAGTCCATGTGCTCCTCTCGCTCCTGCTGAGGGTTGATCAGCCTCCACCCTGTCTGGGCATGCCAACACCCGAGTATCTCGTTAGCCGCTCAGGTGGGAACGACAGGAACAGTACGTGCCGAGGCGGCAGGAGGACACAGAGGTGGCTGACGAGATCCTCCCCGCTGTATTAACAAACCACATAACAACACACGGCGGCACCTCTGAGTTCTGAGAAAGCTTTTGGTGTGATCATTAGAGAGCAGAGAAGAGAGAAAGGCATCTCCCCGATGGTTCGCCACAATACAACAACCACACCGGGTGTGTGGAAGGAGTGTCTGCTCCAGCAGGCAGCTAATGAAGGCTGAGAGGACCTGTGGCGGCTCCGTAATTGAACCTCTGGGACATTCTCTCACTCTACATCAGCATTCTGCTCTCCTGAAGTTACACTCAGCTCCATGCTGCTGCTGAGGGACTGTTTAATGTGGCATTGTGTTGTATTTTTTGAGGAGGGGATCATCTTGATTTTGTTGGCTGGATGTGAAGTGTGTTCAGGCCTGTGGTCATGAGCTCAATGGTGACTGTGACACAAATGACGGTCAGTTCACTTTGTTGGCATTTCTGTGCCGACGAAACCCTGACAGAAGCAGGAACACTGTCTTCATTATGTACAGCTTGAAACAGAATATACACTTTTCGTGGCTACAGCATTAAGGCTATTCAAAGGTTTTGGTTTCGTGTACGGAAAAAGTGGGAGATTATAAAAATTAAATGACAGTCAGTGTGCTTTTGTTTGGACACGAGTCAAGATATGAACTCCATTCCACAGCTTGCATGCTCACTAATGGGATACATAAATACAGCACATCATTAGCGATATTACGTTCCTTTCGTTAACTTTCATTCTCAGTTAAGTTTTGACAGAAACATATATTCTCCTGGAAAGCTGTCAGTATGAATTAAAGACACACTAAGTCCATGTTAGGAGATTTGATGGGTTTTGGCAACAGGACCTTCACCCAAGAGACAGGTTTGTGTCTCATGTGGGACCATTTTTTTAACTCATTGTTTTTTTGAGGGGGTTTATGCACCACAGCTACTTGATTAGGTTTAGGAGAATTGCATGGTTAGGTTTAAAATACCCATTTACCACATGTTTGAAGCTTCTCTTCTATTTTCTGGGTCACCAGGGTGATGAGTATAACCTCACCTAACGTGTGATTAATGGGCTTAAAAGGAGAAAGTATTGTAATAAATGGATGATATATGTTGACTAGAAACATAATTAGGTACGTCACAAACCAGAAACAACTTGAGAGAAAATTTTAGATTGCAGTTTAACCGTATAAGAATTTTTAAGATACAGGTTTGTCCAGCATGCATATCAATGAGACACTTGCACAAAAGGTAGAGACATGCTCAAAATACTACTACAATCAAGTACTGTTTTATGTTGCTTCTGCTTTTGTTTTGGATGCACAGGCGAAGAGGATGTCTAATTCAGTTTGGATGCTCTCACCTAACCAAATATCTGGTTAACATTCAAATTCTTTAAAAGCAGAATGGTGTTTTAGTGGTGGGCATGTTTTAAAAAGGTCTAGTAATGTTGAGGTCATATTGTCATTAGCTGTACGCCTTATGTACACCTGATTAGGATCTGTGTTCGCCCTTTTAAATGGACCAGACGTGCTGGACTTTGGGCTGAAAGTCTTCAAGTATGGTACTGAGTAGCAAGTGTGGAAGTAGCAGAGGCCTCAGAGGCAAAGTGGGCGTTAATATATAAAAAAGGGAGAAAACAGCTGTTTTGCACCAAAGCTTGTGCAAGTTAAACTGCAAATAAACAAAGATGTGAACTGATGCAGACGACTTTGAAGATGACTTTCTCCTTAAAATAAGTGTAGAATGTATGAGGTGGGATTTAGGGGCTGTGCAGGAAAATAGTTTAAATTAAGTAGTGCTTAAGGGCAAAACACACCAGCTGTGTATGATGCCCATCAAAACACATGGACTTTTCTATAGAAGCTCACATACGAGTGACGCCAAAATACGTTGATTCCCGACTCACAAACCAAGAAAAGCAGTCAGTGGATCACTACAAATCATGCTGGCTGGTGTCTCAATGAAAACAGCATCACTCTTAACAGTTTGTCTTCTTTAACATCAACATAAAGCCACTATAATCAAAATTATTATATCGCTAATGGATTAATTGACAATGTGTATATGAAAGTGGCTATTTGTTGTGGTGTACTCACAGATTTATCATCCAATCTGAGGTCCGCTCTCAGGTCACAACATTTTATTATCTTTAAGCTTTTTGTTTTGGTTTTACTCTACTGTCTTTCATCTTTATCTGCTTTGTCTGCTACTGTACTTTACCTGCTCAGCACCAAACACCACGCAGACACAATTAGATGGTGAATATAGTGGAGAGTTTAGCAGCTAAGTTGGTGGAGACCAAAAACAGAGCTAAAAGAGAATGAACGTATTTAAATATTACCGTGTTGACACAAACGTGCCTTCTAATGTGTGATGCTGCTGCAGTAACGTTGCAGAATGTTGCAGTTAAAGCAGAAACAAAAGCAAGGAGTGTTCGCTTCAGGATGTTCAGTTTTGTAAAGGTTCAGTGCACTGCCAGGAAAGTGGAAATGAAAGATGTGCCATTCTCATTAGTGCAAGTCAGCGCACCATGAAAATGATTTTGAAGCTGTTGATTTCAGGTAGAGTAGTTCCATAATGTCGCTTTGAGTTCCAAATTTTACATCTTTTAGTTCGATAACTAGCAGGCTCTTATCTGTGGATCTAACTTTCACATGGAAAAAGTGTGCTGAGACATGTAAAGATGGACTTTTCACGATGACTAGGTGTGAACAAACGTGTGACTAAACATGGATCCGGTTGAGATGAAAGGCAGCCGCAGTGCCATGACTTCCTGGCACCATTTGAGACAGAAACCGACAAGCTGGGGGACGTCTACCATGTCTGTCCCACAGATGGCCCGGCCTCGCTCTCCCTCTGTCCGCTGGCTGGACCGCCGCTCTGCTGGACGCCTCGCCGCTGCCAAATCATCTCAAAAAAAACACTCTCCTCCAACAACTCCCTGGCTGCTCCTGGCACCGGCAGGAAAGCCCTCGCCTCACTCATCTCATCTGACTGCTTCTGTAAATAAATAACAACAACAAAATAGCAACAAGAGGGTGACACCCGGCAGAACCCGGTCGGCCATATGGGACCTGCTAGTTGTCGGCGTTTGGCAAGGTGCAGGGGTCACAGATGGCTCCACAACCCCCGCATCGTCCCACATTTTTCCAGGCTGCTGTGCTTTTAGGTCGTCCCCGATCACCAAACCAGCCTTTTTTGCAACTAATTTTTTGATTGTTGACACAGGCTCAGATGGGTGAAACACAATGGCAAACAATTAACCAAAGGGAGCTGAATTAAAGGAGGACTTATTATGAGACGGGTGGTGAATGACTCACTTTGCATTAGGCTTTGAAGACAGTCCCTTGCGGCCGGCGTCGGGCGCTCCGGCATTAAAAGCCTGTGCATCTTGGCACCTTGCTCAATAGAAAAGCAGGCGGTTGATCTGGGCTGCATTAGTGCTGAGCCTTTGTTCTCCCGAAGGGCTGTCAAATGGAGAGACGGCTCCCTGAGACATTTTATAGATACATTCCCCTCAAAGGCAGCTGAGCACCGGCAGGATGAAGCGGGCTCAGAGAGTATTAAAGCTGCAAATATTCCATTCATCCATTTGTAAACATGGACGCTGTGACTGACAGACAGCTCAGAGGTCGTATGAGGGGATTTGAAGTTCAATTTCATTTTTTTGTTATTGTCCCCTTGTTGTTATTTCTTCATTCTTTTCCCTCCTACACTCTCTGATTAAATGCTTTCATGTGTGTCGTACAAGGATACAGCAGGCAAGCAAATTAATTCCTTATTACACTCCGCACAACCTGACACAAGTGCTTTGGAGGGCACTAAAAATTTCAGCAGACTGGAGTTATGGCCCCACGAATGTTTCTTATAAAAAGAGAGCTGCTCGGAAAATGACTGCATTAAATCGCAAACATAATTTCAGACTACAACATGTGAACGTGTGTGAAAACCTGCTTTATGCTTTCATGTTATTTACTGTTTCACTTTAAGTTGACATATATTTACAAATGGTTCACGGCTTAAAGTTCCTCTTTGGTTCTTGATTAAATCCCTCAAAACTCATGTCTGTGTATCAAAGTTATAAATTTAGAGGTTTTTTTTTCATGAAAATAATACCTTCCAGCCTAAAAAATGGCTTAGATGTAACTCTACACCATTGCTTGCTTTAGAATATGCAGATCTGGGGCGCCCTGATAGCCTAATGGTTATGTCGCGTGACCCAAGTGCAGAGGCGTAGCGGCTGTCCCGGGTTCGACTCCGACCTCGGGCGTTTACCGCATGTCCTTCCCTACTCTCTCCCGCTTCCGATTCTATCCACTGTCCTATCTAATAAAAAAAAAAAAGAATATGCAGATCTACAAAGTCCCTGCCTCTATCTCCAGACAGCAATCCCTTCATTCTGTAGCTCAAGCACACCAGCTCACCTACAATCCTGCACTTTAACACTTTAAGTACCTGCAAGTAGACAGGATTCATTGTTTTGTTAAGTTTGAAACCCTGGAAACTTGAATCCATGTTTCTGAGACTCTTCAGTACACTGCAGTTTCTAGGTGGAACGGCACTGACTAGTTATTTCACTTATGATGTATGCTACCGTATTAAACACCATATGGACAAACTAACAAGTAACAGCTTGATTTTCACTGGAAGGGGGGTCTTTAAGTTTTCTTCAATTCTAAAAGAAACCCATTTACACCCAATGCTAACATGCAGCCAGTTCCTCTTACACAAGGAAAAACACATGAGGATCCTGGTATAAATGCACATAAAACCACAGCTGGACACCTGCACATCTGTCAGTCTGTCCACCACTGCGTTCTAAATATCTCTGCAACTGTGTGGATTGCTATGAAATGCAGCACAGATATTCGTGTTCCCCAGAGGATGAACCCTAATGGTTTTGGTGGTCATTTTACTTTTCCTCCAGCGCCATCATAATCCATTTTCCATGACAGGAAGTTGCAGGCTATTTTCTGGCAGCCTGAACGTTTGCACGTGTTCCGACCACAAGAGATACCCTGTAGAACTTGTTTTAGGGCTGTTTGTCAGGGGAGAAAAAAGTCTTCTGCCTGAAGAAACTGCTCTGTGATTGATTGTTTGAAGTTAGAATGGAAAAATACTGATTGAACAAACTCAGGACAACAAGCCATCATATAGCCAAACGTGACAAACTTAAATTTGTACACCCAGAGTTAATCTTGAAGGGATCCTACAACACAACAGAAACAGAAAGCTGCTTCATGAGGTTGACATTTTAAGGACTATGAGTATAAATTTCCCGGAAACATTTAAATGTTTCTTTTTCTGATGTGTTTTAACCGTCATAAGTTTAATAATAACACTCTTTCTCACCTGGATATGGTTTACTTTGGTTTATGACTAAATTCCTGCAACTCCGTTGACATGTTTAGTTTCATGTTTGGTGCTAATTCGTAAATGATAGCATGCCAACACGCTAAGCTAACATTGGGGATTTGGTAAACATTGCATGTACTAAGCGTTAGCATGTTAGCATTACATTATGTGATACACTCTTTAAATCAGACATTTTCAGGATAACGTAAATACATTTGTGTTGTTTTTATACTCTAGTTTTTCACTGGGTGATTTGTTTTCTGACTTGAGTGTCTGTGACTAGCAAGACAATACAAACCACTCTAAATAGTATCACACCCAGAGTTGGCTCACCCATTAGGCAATAAAGACAAATGCTAAGGGCGCCGTGGCCTCCAGGGGGCACCACAAAATTGGGAAAAAGTTCACCTTCAATGTAATAACATTAAAGCTATTTATTACTATTAACTCTTAAAATGGAAAAGCTCACATTGATTCAAAGGTAAAGTAATGTCCAATTATTATTACTACAAAACAATGGTATTTGATTTTCTTTTGTAAGCGTATGTAAATCACTGATGGAGGAGGCGCCATATAAATTAGGTAGGGCAGGCTCTGATCACACCCCAATATGATTTGTTGAGATTCTGTTAAAATGTGGGCTGATTAAGCAGATTTTGGATAAGCAATGTTTTTGGAACTTTTTAAGTAAATCAAATTCTCAAATGTGAGAATTTTCTCTGTGTCTTCTTTCATTATTATTATTATTTTTAACTGAGTATCTTTTGGTTTTTGGATTTATGATCATACGAAACAAGAGATCTGAGAACAGTGCATGGACTTTGTTGAGAATAAGAAATTAATAAATAAAGAAGATCATAAATGTTCAAGCTTCAGAAAACACAAGAAAAATCTACTAAATCATAAATGGAAGAAATTTAAAATAGTTATTTTCTACTTTCAACTGTTCTGCTAAATGTTGGCATTCTGTGTTTTATTTTCTTGTCCCACTGAGCACAGATTACATCAAGCACAAGCGTCCATTTACTCTTTCACTTAGACCAACAAAACGTTAGCATCCCTCCAGAACTGTTGTTCTGTTGTCTCTAAGTAGAATAATCCTGCTGCTGCTGAAGTCCCAGCCGGGCTCCTGCTGCCTGTCGCCTCCTCCCGGCCCCGGGGCCCCGAGGAGATCAGGCGGTCAGGCCCTGTGGACGGTTACCTGGCAGCCGGCGCAGCGGGGAGGCTGAAGGTCCCTGAACACAGCAGCACTCAGCCTCCACCCACTGATCCTCTGCGCTGCATCAGCTCCATCTGTGGCCACCGTCACACTCAGGGAGATTAGGTTTCATCAGCAGACACACTGACACAGCTACTGTAGACAGAAGCAGTGACAAACACAGTACATCTTTTTATTTTTACTTGAAAGATGAGAGTGTGGGTGGAAGTGTGACGTTCAGGATTGGACAAAATAACAGAGACACACGGAAGATGACAAAAAAGCACTTGGAAATCAGATCAGTCCAAAGTTAAAAGACAGCCATTGTTTTCACTAAAACCACAAAGTGATCTTCTCTGTTTAAACTTATCAGTCATTTATTTCAGTCCTCTGCCAAGGAGGTTTATAGTTCACAGTGTGAACATACTTTATTAACTGTCTGACAGCTGACTATAATACCACTATGACCCACAAAAGCTTGTTTTAGAAAAAAATTTTAAAGGTTTTTCGGGCATTTTTTAAAAAGCACCTGCATTCTTAAAGATAGTCTCACTGTGTCAAAAGAGGAAGTCATCCATCTCACAGGCCTCTAGTAGAACATTTAGATTTTAAACAATCTGCCTAACAGCTTCTTTTTACTCATATGTGCACATATTTGAGCTGATTTAGGTTTTTATGCTTTAAATCTGTTTCTATTTGTTTTAACATCTTCTTAACTACATAACTACACTGAATGTAGCTGCCAGAATGCAGGTGTCCTACATTCAGCGCTGTGCCTGAACACACCCTGTGTGGATACTGATGGGTACCTGAAGGTACAGTGTCGCCACAGTGATATATTCTACATGAACTGTTGATAACAAGAGGGATTCTCCTCTGTTTGCCATCTCGGTCTTTTTACATGAGTTTAAAGAAGCTTTAATGGATTTTGGTCACATCTAAACACATCATCCACATATTATCAGTTATATTGCAACAGGTTAGCAAACAGTTGCTTATTTGCTAAGTTGGAGTCCTGTTTGTGCACGTGATGAAGAACAGTCTAATACTGATTCTCATGTTTGCACCTCCTGCTGTTGGAATCACCGAGGCTGAGCTGGAGAGTAAAGCTGGGTCGTAAAACCAGCAAACCAACACTGAGCTGAAAGATGTTCTGATAGCTGCCTGGATGATAGATCTCTGGGGGGGTTGATGCATGATGAATGGATGATTGCATCAATTTTTTTTTTCCTCAGCATTTGTCAGCACCTGCAGCCTGTTGCTCTTACATTTGTTGCTCTTGAGACACAAACAGCTAAAGAAATGTATCTGGTGTAGACTCTGCAGCTGTAAAGTATAAATTTGAATAACTTTTCTTTAATGGAAGAGAAACTAAAGGTTGCATCACAGTATATAAGTATATGCGCCTATAGCTGACAGAAAAGGTGAGAAACTACTCTCTTCTACTATCTTAAACTGTTTCCTTGGGTTTTCAGATGTTGATGCCATATAAAACACAGCAGCACAATTTCCACTTGGCTGTATTCAGGTTGTTGCATGTTAAGGAGCACAGGTACATCACAGCAGCCATAAACAGAACGAAACATAAGGAATCCTGAACGCTACTTAGGATGAAAAAGAGACTGGAAGACTTTATGCACAAAGGCTCTAAATTCCAAACCCCAGCACCTTCTGGTTTTGAGACCACAAAACTCTGAACCGCTGGCCCTGTTGGGTTGTCTACAGCAGTGTTCCCACCACAGACCACGAGCCTTTTTAGGATCTCAGTTCCTCTACCTTTACATTAACTCTCCTCTACCTCCAAGGGAGCCGAGGTCTGCATGAAGTTCCGTGGAGATTATTTTAGCCTCGCAAAAAAGAAGTCCCTGGTCAGTGAGTAGAGCTTCTTGATGGTTCAGGAACTTCTAAGATGAAGCTTGCGGTGTTGAATGTTCTCCTAACATTTTGAAAAACTGCAACCGCAAACGTACATTTGACTTCTGTTGCTTGTGTGTCAACACAACAACCTGGAGCCACAGAAGAATCTTGTGACAGATGAATTAACGGCGACAACACGGCCCTTAAAATGAGCACAAAGCCTCACAAAGCAAACAGTGTAAACCATTTTACGACACCAGCGACACAGCAGCTGTAATACTTGTAATCACAATTTCACTGTTGAAGTTGAAAAAACTAAATGCCTCCAAGCTTTTAGACTATTTTAGCATAAAAGAGGAAGTGGGCATTCTTTTATGCCAAGGCATCCAGTAGTAATTTAAAATCTGCACTGAGAAGGTTCACCTTAAAATTCAGTTCCGTCTGTAATGTTGTGTGCAAAATGACACTCTTTGATTTGTTAGCTGATTAATTTGCCTAATCTTTGTTGGGCTTTAGATCATAGTGGAAACACAGATAACAAATAGCTGAAGGAGCTTTTAGTTTCCTGGAAAGTTACCAGACTTTAGTTCCAGGGACTTTTGGTGGAAACGTGACTGAACATCTCAAAAAAAATGAGTTGACTTCAAAGTTTGGTGATGTGTTTTAAAGAGCAAGTGATTATTGACACTCTGTCTGTCTGAAGAATTCCATAGAATAATGGTTGCACTTTAAAGGCCACAGAGTCGTGGTTCAGTCCACTGCTGCCTCCCAGGGCTCAGGAGTCAGACTTGCTCTCGGCTGATATTCTGCTCCATCCAGCAGCTTTTTAAGCCTTGTTGTCATCCAACAGCAGATAGAGACGCCTCCAAACCCCCAGACACTGTGGCTGTTCGCCTCAGATAGCCTCCTCGAGCCACATCTCCAAATAAAAACAGCACTCCTGGCCTCCTTTCATCCCCTCCTCCCCGAGTCCCTTCCCTTTTTTCTTTCATTACAACTGAAGGAGTGTCTGTCTGTCTGTCTGTGTGACTTGCATGAGGGAGGTGAAGGAGGGGGGGGGTGGGGGTCGCGAAAGAAAATGGACTTCTGTGCGCTTGCTAGCAGCAACAGCTTTTTTTAATCCTAGCCCCAAGCCGTACTGTGCACTGAAGCAAGCTATTACATGGCAACAATTAAGAGGCTGGAGCGCAGCACCTGGTCCTCCCCATTCGCTGGCCTTCAGTGGCAGCTGACTATACAGTTCCCCCTGCCAGGTGGTTCCACTTCAATCACATTAGCTAGTCACTGTAGGGTTAATAAAGAGCCGGCTAACCCTCCCTCCACCCCCTCTGCTTCTTTTCTACAGTGAATCCAGAGACGGAGCATTTTAAAACTCGTTAAAATTAAGATCCCTCCACCGGCGCTGGATAATTAAAGCAGTGGCAGGACGAGCTCCTTGGAATCCAACGTTTCAGGAAGGAGGTGCTGGTAGGGAGGGGGGGCGGGGGTCCCTATCCGCTTAGTAGTCCATTTGTACAAAGAGCAGAGGATCATAATAGACCTTTTCATGGATAGACAAAACAGATGGAGGCCAATTGAAATGAGACAGGCAGGGAGACTGTACATATCTGCCCAGATACTGGCGATGTGGAGGGATTCAACAAAACAAGCGGCGAGCCAGCAGCAGCGAGCGGCGGCCTTTGTTTGTCCCTCGGAGCGTTATCGCACTAAAAACAGCCTGAAAACCAAAACCTGTAAATAAAGGAGGTTCGGGCCCAATGTGTCAGGCTCACAATCAATAGTCATTTGTAAGCACAGAAAGCAGATGTATGCGGTGACATTTAATGCAGCTCGGCCTCCTTTTCAGCGGGATGTTAATGGTGCGTCTCTCAACTTACCTCCTGTTGCTTTGTTGTCGATTTTCTTATATTCGGAAAAAAAAGTTTTATCCGTTTTCACTTTGATTCTTTTTCGCTCACTCAAGGAGGATGTCTTCCCCCCCAACACCCCTCCCCCCACCCCCATCCACACACAAAAACACACTCCAAAAAAAAAGACTTTTGATGGTTTAGACGAGATTTTTATACTAGGCAGAAAACTGATTTTTAGAGCTGATCAATTAGCTGGATTTGACAATTACAAAAGTGTATTTGTTTTAAATAAAAAATGATAACGAGATACCAAAAGTGCTCTGAAATCCTTTTTTGTTTCCTCTGAAGTAGCTTTAAGATTGGAGAAAAAAAAATCATATTATCACTCCTCATTTGGCTCCATATTGAGGTTACATGATGTGAAACCCAAGACGCCAATCCACTAAAATTCAGCCTTACAAGAAAACTTTGGTGTCTCCATTAGGGTTTAAATGAATTTTTGCAGATTTGTTTTCCTGCATAGCTTAAGTTTGTAATGATTATAGCGACAATGCACCAGTGAGATTTAAGTGTTTGGACTGTGAGATGAAAAAGCAAATATGCTGAGAAGTAAATAAGAATTCTTTTATTATCTGTTATGTAATAAATAACTGGACTATGGGGAGTCATATGCCTTCAAAACAGTCATTCAGATTAAGTGGATAAAGTTCATTTCATTCACAGAGGTTTAAAACAGCAGCGTCACTAATAAGAAATAACTGGTAAAACCGTTTGTATCTGCCTCAGCTTCATATTCGTCTTTTGTTTGCTTCTGTTTCATCAACGGAATAAAAACCCCCTTTAGAAACCCTGATGCTACATGTCTGAGTCCTTTTCTGAATGTAACTCCACTGTGTTTCATGTCTGCCTTCCTCAGAAGCATCACGAGACACATCAAAGCCCCCGAGGCCGAGCTGGAGATGGAAGGAGTGGGGAGGAGAGGGGAGGAGGAGGAGGAGGAGGAGGAGGGAGGGGAACGCAGGATGCCCACACTTTAATCTTCTTTATCCGCTGATGTGAGGACAGACCGTCCCAAATTCCATTTATAAGAGAAATACTGATGCAAAAAGGCTGAGCGTGTCTTTATACCAGAGTGAACAAATTGGGATGCAAATGCGCCGCCTTTGAACTGTGTAAAGTGGCATAATGGGATGATCCATAAATTATTAATCAGTGTTGGTTTAGAGCTGAACCCGGGAGGATGGCTGACATCACTGCGGCACGAGAGAGCCAACACAGATTTTATTACATTTTTTTTTTCAAACACTGGTGCAGAAAGTTTCCGAATGAAAAAGAAAAACCTAAAAATATCCACCTTCAGAAGAGTTTTAATAAAGTCTGGTCATACGTTTTAAGTCACCTTCAGTGCAGGGCCTATAGGTTTGATGTACGCAGTTTTGTGCAGTCAAAGAAATATCAAACTGGTGCTGGTTTATTAATTTTAATTATTGCATTTATGTGTTTTTTGCAAGTGACCTCTTCTTGTACAGGCATATATAGTCTGATGCTATTCAGATGTAGGGTGTGAAACTTATGTTTGTGCCACATTTGAGTTTGAGATCTAAACATGACATTAAGACAAATGGAGAGACTTGCCTCAGATTGTATTTTATGCTATTTAAAAGTACGCATACATGCTTTTTGAGGGTACTGTACACATTTTGTATTTTTATAGCATCCACAGAAAGAAAAGAAAAGAAAGGGGGAAAATATGCAATAATGTTAGTTTTACAAATGCATTAGAAGTGTTGTACTTTCTGTTAGCAGCTCAAACCTTCCATGAACTGCTTTGGAGTGGATAAACTAGGCTGCCTAGTGTCATCAGAAGGTGGCAGTAAAGGAAATACTGCGTTAATAAACAGAGCAGAAGAAGTCAGGAGACCAGTACCCCTTTTCCACCAAGCTGGTTCCAGTGCTAGTTCGGAGCCTGAGCCTGACTTAACATCAGTTCTTTGTGTTTCCACTGCATAAGCACCGACTCCAGGTGCTAAAAACTGGTGCTTAGCAAGCACCAACTCTGTGCTGGGCCAGAGCTAAGTACAGAGTACGTCAGGGGTTGGGGGCGGGGTTATCATGGCCAATGATCAACGGTGGGAAGGGACACACAAGTGGTAATTAGTGTCTTTTTCGCCAGGATGTCCCTGGTCCGATTGCAGATGTATTGGAATGACTCCCAGGACAAATGGAAGTTTTGCACACCACGCAATCGAGGGTGCGCCCAGGCAACAGGTGACTTTCAATCTCGCAAACAGCCTTAAGACCATCTATAAAGATAAACATAGATATTATCATCAACTTATTGCGTTTGTTTAACTGCTATGTAATCGATGCGAGTGTAGTTGTTTTATGGTGACACAATGGCGAGGCTCCAACTTGGGTCCTTGCCAATGGAAAAGCTTAGGCGGAATGAGATTTGAACCAACTAAGCACCAGAACTAGCACCTGGTTCTTCTTGGTGGAAAAGGGGTACAGGAGGCTTCTTTTACTAAAGGAGTTGTTTTCAATTGGGAAAGTCGTAATTACTCTTTCATGTCAGCTGCTACTGGACATGTTGCATTGCTGTCCAGAGAGGAAGACAATGAAAGAAGCAGAAGCAGCCGATCAGTGACATCAGATTTATTCAAAAAAGCTAAAACTTTTTAAAAAAAATCTTTTTTTTTTTTTACAAATTTGGGTAGTTATGTACTTTTTATTTAATTTACTTTTTCCATTATCTTTTCATAGTGTGAATGTGTATTAAAATATGCTATGAAACACAGCTACAGTTCCAGACCAGCTGGCGAACACAACTGAGAATTTTGCAGCTGTAACGCCAGCTGCAAAATTTCCTTTCCTTCAGGACGTGGTGGAGACCAAAAACAGAGCAAAAAGCAAAGAATATTTGATTTAGCCAATCAGATTGACACAAACAATAGAAGTAAATATCATTGATCTTTGTTTATTGACATTTCTTTAAAGTGTGGCTGCTTCCAAAAACTGTCTGTAGCAGCGAATAGTGATGGGTCATTTTGGGACCCAACTGACTGCAGAAATATGTGATTTTAATGGTAATTCTGGATCACATGTAAAAATCCTTAATAGCTGCTGTTATATGTCATCATTCTACAAACCTAAATGTTTACAGAGAAATGACCTGAGTCTACATTTGTAAGAAAACGTTGCTATTAAACTCTGTGGTCCCCAATAGTCGCCGGATATTATGATAAACCAAACCGTTGATTAAAAAAAATAAATAAATCTGATTTAATATGGGAAAAAAATGTACTAAGTGCTTGTTTATCAGAGAAAGTGCTTTTTTGCTTACAGTGTGTGTTATTAGGAGAGGATGGTACCCGGCTTTTGGAGAGGATGGTGGGATTTCAGGATCTCAAGCATCTTCCTGAGAGGATTACCAAACCTGAAAGCAGCAGGAGGTCCAGACAATGCGGGTAAATTCACCTACCAAACAGAGAATAGAGCTGCAAAAGAGCAAGTTGGGAGAACAGACATGAGCTTTTTCACCCGAATTAAGCTGTGTGTATTATATGAAATCATAAAATTGTGAAACTGTGTTAAAAGAAGTCATTCTCCTCCATTTTTCAGCCGTCTATAAATACATGCTTATGAATTAAACTACAAATCTGTAACCCCCAATCACGTCGTCTCGTCAAACTGCCATTTAAGATGAAATGATTTGCTAAAACTGGCTCCTTTTCTGCTCATTAGCCGCCGAACACAAAGAAACTGTCTCCAGGTTGCTCTAATCTCCAGCTACCTGCCGTCACACCCTGCGGGGGCCTCTCGCATTGTTTGGGAAGCTGGATTAGCGACGCTCTGAGTGACTCTGCATTATTGTGTTGCGTTGTGGAACTCCAACGCCTGCCTTCCATGGGGATCCACGCCACATGCTGCCCGGGCTAGCGCGCTAGCTAGCGGGCAGGAGAGCCGGTGTGGAGGCTGATAGGCTGGCAGGCTGTTGGAGCCTCCGAGCCAGAGCACACTACAAAAAATAAACCTCCGAAAACGTCTTAGAGGCAGGATTTTGTTCCAAGAAGTCAAAAGATTTCTCACAGAGAGCCACAGTGAGAGGGTTTTTTCCTTTTTAATTACGGTATTACTGTAATCCTTTCCTTATAGCGCCATGAGGACACACTGTCCCCTAAAAATGACATTCATATGTAAATGATTTAGTTTCTTTCATATGCACTTGCACCTGGTTAATATGGGCGCTAAAGTTTGGAAACCATTTGATTTCATATTGTTGATGATGTTGTGTAACAGAATCTTTTTTTTTTATCGTTTTCCATGTATGTTGTAGCGTTAAAATGTCAGCACACACCCCTTGAACTAGCCTGCCCAGGACTGTTGTGGATGATTGCTGAACGCTTATCATTTTCTAGGTAAAAATGATTAGCAACTGCTACCTGTCTAGCTAGCTATTGTACATATCAAGTACTTTTTTTTCATAAGTCCTTGTAGCCAAGTCGACAAGACAAGGTCCTTCTCCAGGTGACTGATCAATGACCACCATGACATAGAAACAGTAAGTATTAAATCATAAATCCAGTCAGATGAAATAAAGTTTTAAAAGCCTTCTTCATCACTGTTATTCATCACTACTCTAGCCGCTGTGCTCCTTTTCCCTTGTCCTGTGATTAACCTTGTCGTAGTGTCTTAAGAAAATTTGCATGTGCAAGCTCCCGTCCATGATTCGTGCCTGCACTTGGTCCTCACTCCACCTGTTGTGTTTGTAGCTCCTCCCCCATCCCGCCTCCTGCCTCCTGATTGGACCAACACTCCAGCGACGCGCTCCAATCAAACTGTGCCGCTCATCATGGCACCTGCTTAAAAGCTCAGGAAAACTGTTGGACTGTAAAGCTGTAATTTTTGGTGAGTAGGTCGCCTCAGTGCACCATGCCCCCTAAAATATTAACCCAGTTTTCAGGAGAACAACTCAATTAGTGCTGTGAAAAAGATGACAAATGATGTTGAAAAATAACAAGATCTGCTGGTGACTCCACGAATATGCTGGAGAAAACATCAGCATGATACAAAGCAGTTAAAACGACAGACACCGAGTTTGGAAGAAGTTTATTTGAGACGTATTTGCTCTGCTAACATGGAAGGAGATCATTTGTGATCTACGCTGCAACCAGCCACCAGGGGGCGGTGGAGATATTTTGGCTTCACCTCGGGAGAGCCGTCATGTCGGCCATCTTTTTATACAGTGGATTGACCACATACAGTGAAATTTTAACCTGCTTATCTACAGGGCTCCTAAATGTGGTTTGAACTAGGCCACCAAATAGGTTTCCAATTATTCAAGTGTATCTCAAAGCAGTTATGAGTTTTGCTGACTGTAATTCTTCCTGTCCATACTTTTCATTAAGAGATGTAAGTGACAAAATCATCAGTCCCTCTGTGAAGTGTCATGTTTCTGAATTTACATCAAGCTAATATGATACGTTTTCTTAAGTGTGTATCTCAGAAAGTTGTCTTTTTACTACAAAACCTGTTGAACTGGAAAAAAATTATTCAAAAAAAAAGGCTAACTTTGAATGAAAGCGTCCTCCAGACTTCATCACAGATGTGCCTCGGAGCCTTGGAGCAGTGTTGCCGTATTTCCGATTCCGTCTTGCAGCTTTTGAGGCCGAAGACGTGACTTTATCTGACCGACATTTTTTGCAGCGTGCGTGCGGTGGCCAGACTCGGAGCAGCTGGTCAGTTAGCAGGCCACATCAGCGTCAGGCCGCCTCACTGATAATGGGATTAGCTTAAGCCAGGCAGCAGGGAAAGCAGAGGAAAGGAGGGGAGAGAGGGGAGTTGGGGGGGGGGAGAGGCAGGAGATGAGTGGGCAGAGGAGGGAGGAACAATCACCACCGTGAACGCATCGCCCACCTCCCTCCCACCCCCAAAAAACCCCCAAAATCCATAACTGGCCTGGATACTGCAGGTATGTCAGTCAGGTGCTGGTGCTTCATATCAGAGTTTAGAGGATGAATGAATGAGGAAGGGTCGGTCAGCACAACGCTGCTTTCAGAAGACAGTCTTTCCCATTTCAAGTTGCTTGTTTTTACTCTATAAAAATCAGTTGGTGATTTTTTTGGTGGGGCTGCTGGCACTGAGGGCGTCTGTTTACACACAATTGTTGTTGAGCTTCAGCTGTAGAGGACAGTTACATTTGCTCAGCCGCTGAATGAGAAAAGGTAGCATAATAATAGACCTGTGCTTTTTCTCTACACAGAAGAGACAGAACATGAATGCGTTTTAAGGCTGCACACTGTAAAACATCAAGAAATTTAGTCAAATCATCTAATCTTTTCTAGTTTACTTTATATAAATATACGGGTTTAGCTCATTTCTGGTTAATTTAACCTGAAATGTGTATGTTTTATTCTCGGACCACTTTTGAAACATGAGCACTTATAAATGGAGCTATTTTGCCTTAAAATGATGAATTGAATGAATGTACAGCTGAGAGCTCACATTATTTATAACAAAACTAGTATCTCAGCAGATTTCCCAAGATGCATTTTTTTAGGGGCTAAAACACCCCAGAGACTTTTGTTTTGTGGTTTGAGAAGACATACATGGTTGGAACTATATATACATACAGTGGTCCCTCGTCTATTGCAAGGGTTTGGTTCCAGAACCCCCTGCAATAGGCCAAAATCCACCAAGTAGCGACCTTATATTTATTTTATTATTTATATATACACTGTTTCCCATAAAGTTGGAATAATTTAATTTTCAGACACATTTCTCTTTTATTCCTATTTATACACATCAGTAATCACTTTTGACCAGGTTCAGTGATTACATACTGAGTCCATGGCTGTGTTGTCGTTCTACTGCTTAAAATCTGGACGCAGTAAGTCCACGTTTTCAGAGTTGGCTGCATAATTTTTAACCAAATTTGACACAGAAGTTCCCTTGGCTATATGCCTCGTCCGACGCAACTGGCAATACACCAAAGAGTGCCTGGACTCCGACAGGACGGACACAAACAAGCCAACATTGCTGATTTCCTTGGAATATCGCAGAGTGTGGTCTGTGAAATCCTCAAACATCATCAAGAGGAGGTTCGTTTGAGGCCACGAAAACCTCCAGGACGACCACGACTAACCACCAGACGAGATGATCGGCAGCTTTAATCTGTGCCATAGAAATCGGAAAATGCCAGCGTGCCGCCTTTGTCGTTTGTGGAGAGGACACAGAAGTAAAAAATATTTTATTCCAACTTTATGGACAACAATGTATTTTAAGGCGTAATAAACCCTCCCGACACTTGGATTCAGTGCCAGAAGCCTCAGAAGACACAGAACGTTTGGGTAACATCATAGGGCTTGAAATAAATTCATTTTTTACGAAAATTTCTCAAAAGAACAACACTGCAGAGCAACACTACGTACAGCGATCAGACATAGATGTAAAATGAACAAGATGAAATGCTGATCGCATGCTATACATGAGACATGAAGGAGACTGATGCTACGGTCACTGAGCCAATCAGCGCCCAGGATACAGAACACAGTGCTCTGGTTGGTCGTCTCCATCCATCAGCTAATAGTGCGCCGCGTAAGATCTCACGTGGGTAAACTAGCTGCGTTTTCCATACGTGCAAATCTTTACCTACTCATCTACTGTACGCTACGTGTTTTGTTTGGATTTAATATTCTTCTTAATCCTTGATACAAAATTAGATATAAACAATTTAAAAATCTGCGAAACAGTGAGAACGTGAAAAGTGAATGGCAAGGGATGACTGTATATATAAATAAAAAAACTAAAATAATATGTGAAATCATAGTTTACAGCTTTTGGGGAACATGTAGCATAAGATTCCAAACAAGCTGCCCAGCGGAACTGAAATCCAGGAGTAGAGAGCCCATGACTGAAGTTTTTGTGCATTTTCATGCAGAACTTTTACATGTAATAGAGCATTTTTACATCACTGTGTTGGTATTTTAAAAGTAAAGGATCTGAGTACTGCCGTCACCTCTGGTTGTTACTCTGACAGTATCCCTTTGGGCTGTTTTAGTGCTGATTAGTCTGAACCTGTATTAACGTTACATTCTCTTCCTAGCATTTACCTTTTAATAATAGTTATTGGAGTTTATACTTGAATGTTTTCCCAGTGTCTCAGTGTTGATGTGGTGCAGCAGGTCAAACTGACTTTCTCTCTCCACCCTCCCCTCACCCTAACCAGTTGAGGCAGACGGCTGCCCTCCCTGAGCCTGGTTCTGCTGGAGGTTTCTTCCTGCTAAAAGGGAGTTTTTTTTAATCTCCCTGTGGCTCAAAGGGAATGATTGAAAATGTAGGGTTTCTCTCTATAATGTAGCATTGTTAGGTCTTGAATGCGAAGTGCCCTGAGATGACTGTTAATTGGTGCTTTATAATTAAATCGAGTAAATCAACTTTTTAACAAGAGATATTTTGAATGGGAAAGAAGACTTTTTAACCAGGAGCTGCAACATGTGATGTATCCAAGTCCTCAGTCCCAAGACTCTGCATTAAAAACAGAGATTTGTCCATTTGTCTTTGTTTTGGACATTTCATTTTTATTTGTTGATGAACATTTTATCATAATTCTCATTGTCAGATTTCTGAGTAACTCGACAGTCTTGACGAAAATGAGATCATCTCATTTTAAGCTTTTACTTGTCATTCTGAAGCAGAGTAATTCAGGGAACTATTTGTTGGCACAGTTAGTTGAAACTACAAGAAATATTGCTCTTCACAACCATCTTTTACAAAACAGAGATTAGAGACATCTTGCTGGCATGCTCTTTCCAGTCTCTCTATGTAATTCCTCTCTGTCATCTCTCTGCTCCCACTTGTCAAATAAAGACATGCAGTGTCCCGGAAATCTGTAAAAATAAACACATGTCGCTTCGAGCCCCCATGAGCCTCTGAGATGGATATTTTTTGCAGCGCTCGCTCTCCGCCCCTCAGCTCACCTGCAGTGGAGGCGGTTGAACCACACTGGGCTCTAATAGGCTCACAGCGGCTCTATTATCGTAGCCAATCTTGCGCTGCGCCGGCTGCAGGCTTTAATGGCTCAAGTCTTTGCAGAGGGTAGCTAATAGTGGCATCAATACGAGCAGCAATTTCGGTGCGATGAGAAAGCCCTGAAGTCGACATATTACTTCCTCGAAACCACCGGCAGCAGCAAAAGCACTACCACATGATTTCACCCTAAAAGCCCCCGGCGCTCCTGCTGAGGGCTGGAGAGGATTGTAGAGGGATTGATCTGTGAGAGTAGATGGATGTGTGAAAGCCTACAGAGGCATCTATTGATTTCAGAGGGCGTGGAGTATGAATCCATGATAACAAAAGGTCAGCGCTCCTTAATCTTAGTCTTTAATCAGAACAGAGATCCGTCCTGCAGCTCTGGAAGCTCTTTGCAATTATCTAAATCCACCTGAAAAAGTAATGTTCGAGAGGTGCAAGAGCAATGAATATACAAGGATCCGTCATGGTGGCAGGTGATGTAGGGGAACACACGGAATTACAAAGGAGAGAAAACTGTGTGAAAAGTTACAGTTTGAACACTTTAAATCTTCACCAATGAGGCTGAAGTTAAAGCTTTTTTTTAATAAAGAAGCAAATGTGTCTGGAGGCTGCTTCCTGTTCAACTTGTCTAACAACGCATTGATGAAACATTTACCGGTACATCTTTCGAAAAAGATCCATGTAGTCCTGAAATCATGCGCTTAATTTTCAATCATTGCCTAAACTCGTATTTTACAATACATTCATCGCTCGCCATATCGCGGTTCACTTTTCTCAGTCTCACTGTATTGCAGATTTTAAAATTGTAAACAAAATACATAGTGTACAGCAGATAATTACACGCACTGCTTGGACAAGTTGGTCACTGATTGATTGGTGGTGATCGAAGCCAGCCAGAATCTTTGGTCCCACACGGTAAGTGTTTACTGGAAATGACAGTCAGAGAACCGGTGACAGTCTGTAGGATTACGATAACATCATCATCAGTTTCCCGGTAGGCAGCCAGACGTCCTCGGTGTCGGTGTGTTTAAAATAATGCAAAGTTTTTCCTAAGTGGGTGTTTCAAGTGGATCGCTGCGTCCCTAGTTCCTTTATCGGACACGGCTGTAGGAGCTTCTCTTGATGGAAGGTTTAAGAGTGTGGAAAGTGTTTAAGAGCATAGGAAGTGTGGGAAAGGTTAGTAACTGTGTGGGGAGGGTTTATGAAGCCTTAAAATGTATATAAATAATAAAATAAATATACGGTTGCTACTTCACGAATTTCGTCTATTGCGAGGGACGGGGGGTTCTGGAACCTAACCCCAGCGACAGACGAGGGATTACTGTATTTACTTTCAATATGTAAAGTTTTCAAAAATGTCCTTACTTTGCAAAGATTTGAAACATTTCCATTCAAAAAAAAATCCCTCTCCCAAAGTAGTCACACTCTCCAGAATATCCTCACCTTCACTGACCAAAATGTTCTTCCTCTCCAAAGAGTCCTTTTTATCTTGTTAAATGTATTCATTAAATTATAATCAATCAATCAATCAACTGGTGGAACTCGTTGCCGAGTATTGGGGTGCTCATCGGCATTTCCTTCTGTGCGAAATGAGTCCTCTGTTGGATCTGAAGAGACGTCCGCAGCCACCGCATGGTAGGTAGGTAGGGCGGTTCAGGGGATGGAGAGCTGTGGCTTTTCTTTGGGCTCTCTTCGTCTTTTCTATTTGCCTTCTGGTGTTTTCGAAGGATGTTGCTCTTTCATTGACTGTTCCTCTCGAGTTTGTTCTTTCTGCAGCTTCCGTCTTCCCAATTGACCGGATCGATTTCAGTCCTCAGCAAGGTGTTTTTGAGCTGGTCCTTGAATCGTTGATGTGGGGCTCCAAGTGGTCTCTTGCCAGATGCGAACCCTGTTTACACAAAATTATCAACATCTCAAAAAATGCCCTCACTTTCCAAAATGTCTTTGCCTTCTGAAAAAAATTATTCCCATTATTTCCAAAAAAAATGCTGCAACTTGATTGTTTTTCTTTGTCCTGACTCTTTAAAATGCCGTCACCTTCTCAGCTCAACTTGTTGAGTTAAGGCGTTGCCCTATGTGGGCGCAGGTCGTCAGCAGCGGTCGTGAGTTCAAGTCCGGCTCACGGCCCTTTGCTGCATGTCTGTCTCTCATCTATTCTCCCTTTCACCCTGCTTCTCTCCTGCTATAATTTTTTAAAAAATGTATAAAAAATGGCCTCACTTTTAAAATTGTGCAAATTTTACAAATTCTTTCCCCTTCCAAAATTTCGTCTTACTTTGCAGATGGGTTCCTCGTGTTACACAAAACATCCTAATTTCCAAATTCCTTAGTCTTCTGTTTGCAGAGCAGCTAGACTTCACCTTTTAAAGACATCTTCAGTCTCACAACAAAAATGTGTCCTTACTTTACAAACACATCACAATGTCCAATGCTCACTTTAGAAACTGTTCACATTTGCAAAAATACGCTACATTCTACTACTCTTTCTAAAAAAAACCTCCTCACTCTCAAAACATTTCCTCTTCCTAAAAAGGCCCTATTTTTAAAAAAAAAAAGGAAGTGTCTTCACTTTGTACAAAATGTCCTTCACTATTCCAGAACGTCCTGATTTCTAAAATCACCCATATTTTTAAAAGAAATGTCATTACCCTCACAGAAAATGTTCACTTTTGAAAAATGTCTTCAGTTTTTTAGCTTGTCAAAATGTCTCCTCTTTGTACTTTGTCCTCATTCCAGAAAATATCCCAACTTTTCAAAAAAAATGTCCCCATTACAAAGATGTCCTCACTTTGTCAAATTTGTCCACATAGTAAAAGAACAAACGACAAAATTGTGGCTTTGCAAAAATGGCCACGATCTCCTAAATGTCTTTACTTCTCACTTCATCTTGGTTTTCAAACACTAATTTCCACACTGTCCAAAAATGCAATTCTTACAATTCTTGTAAGAGTGTGTTGGTGTATTTTGTCCTCTTTCCGATTCCTCATGGTGGAAGGGAGGCTGTGTGGCTCTTGCATCATATTTTCCATTTCTAAATCGAGGTTCTAATGACTTCAGTACATATGTTGTAAAGATTGTAAAGACTTTTGAGGTAAGTTTGTAACATTGGGCTTTAAAATAAAACAGGCACACAAGCATGCATTTGTGGACCGACACATATCTACAGATACTGTACAGACATGCAAAAACTCTCTCTCTCTCTCTCTCTCTCTCTCTCTCTCTCTCTCTCTCTCTCACACACACACACACACACACACACACACACACACACACACACACACTGCTGCACACTGGTTGTAATTACATCACATACACACACCCACACATTTCCCATGAGGCACCTGACACATGCAGCTGTGTTTGGCTCTGACATGTTCATACATGTCATTCCAACATGCTGCTGAGTGGCAACTTCAACAACACACACACACACACACACACACACACACACACACAGTGCTGTATGTGTAAATATCTCGGTTCAGTGACCTTTAGACAGAAATCTGCTCTTTACTGAAGCTGAATTTAATGACATTTCCATCTCTAAAGCCGTAATGGATATAAAATGTATTAGTATGATTAGATGTAATTCTACTGTCACCACCAGCAGGTTTCTTGTTGTATATACCAATAGTATTATTGTGGATGACACGTGACCTCTGTGACTCTGTACCAACATGACAGCCGAGCAGCGCTTCATGATGTGACGCTGACCTTGAAATTAAAGGATTGCTCCTATTAATTAGATCATTCAGATGTGATTCCACATCGTGGTGAAAAGTTAACGATGGGGACGAACTGTGCCAGTACAGCTGAATTAACAAGAAGCAGCAGGGGGACGAATTGCGGCCAAAAGCACTAATGAGCTCGTTGAATAAACTCCAGAATCATTAGGGACTTTATGTGTGTGTGGCATGTTTCTGGTTTATTCATTCAGTTTGAAGGGAAAATGTCTTTTGATGACCTTTGAGGCTTCGCATGTGATCAGATTCATTATTTTATGTCATGTCTGCAACGGAAACGGAATGACAGTGCTCTTGTTTGTGCCATTAAACAAACTTGAAGGTATCCTGAGCAGAGTGAAGGAAAAGCCTCTAACCATCCCAACCACTCAAATATGTAATCATACAGTGACAGAGAGAAAATGAAACTAACGTAACAATAATAACACATTGCTAGAAATTCACGCAGTGTGTAAGAATATTATGAAAATGTTGGATTATTGAACTACAAGTGGAATAAAACGTCAGCATTACCTTTTAGTGCAATCCTTAATATATGTACATTTATAAACATCCTCGGGTCTCTATGAGGAATGAATTCGGAAACAGATGCCATGGACTGTACATAAAAGATGGACAACGCCATTGTATTGTCATTGTCACCCGTTGGTTTGTGGACTGAAACCTGATGCAACAAATGAGTAATAGGTCTGACTGAGAACTTCAGGTCAGCAAAACGACAGCAACCTGTTGATCACAAGGTACCCCCCATCCTAAAACATGCCCTATTTTATCATCTACTTTCTTCCAAATGGGACCATAATTTACAAAATCAACATCATGCTGGATTAAAGGAGATTTGAAACTTGCAGCTGAAACCATAAACTAATTCAGAAAATGTTTGAAGAGGTAATAAATGTAGGGAGAAATAGAGTAACTTTCTCATAGATGGCGATAGAATCTGACTTGTTTCAGTAACCAGATGAGTCGCCTCCTGCTGGCTGTTCAAAAGAATACAGGTTTAAGGCAATTCTGCATTTCCCTTACTTGTTAGACCCCAAGGCTATATCCATCCTTTATATATATTAGTTTGTTTTAGCATATGTTTCAGTGACAGCACTGCAGCAGCAGTAGTATTTGCATTTTTAGGTAAGATGAGTAGATCAATTCCAATAGACTGGCAACCTATCCAGGGCGTCCCTTGCCTTCACCCTAAGTCAGCTGGGATAGGATCCAGCCTCCCTGCGACTCTACAGAGGATAAAGCACTGTATAGATAATGGATGGAAGGATGAGTACCACCATTCGTACCACTCTCATGCTTGGAGCAGGAACCAGAACACAATTAACTTAACGTGGCATAAAGATTAGAAACGGGAGAAACAGTTTTGACATCTACCAACTTAGAACTTTCAGTTCTGCCAACTAACAAAATCAACAAAAGCTTTATTTTGTCCTTTATTTGTCTTAAAATGGCAGCATAAGGCCCTGCAAAGTTTAGGCAAATCGATCACCTGACACTAAAAAGTTGTTTTAGTACATCATGCTCACAGTGCAAAACACTTGACGACTGTACGAAATTTTAAACCCCTTCTAAAGCCCTAAAACCTAATCTCTGTGTATCAAAGTTACATATTTATACATTTTTTTTCCATGAAAATTACTCATTTTGCCTTAAAATATCTGCATATAACTACTGCTTAAACAATTTGAAACTACTCTATGCTAAACAATAGGAAGTTGTAATGTTGGAGTAATTCAGTCATAAACACTCAAACAGGAAGCTGATTATGAAGAGGAATAATAATAGCCTGCAAGTTATCAACTGGGTTTTTAGGTTTACCAGTACTGGTACTGGCAATACCAACACTCAGATGTATTGGTATTACCAGTGGGACCAAGGTTAGCAACTGTATGACAGCAGAAGGAAAAAGGTCTATGCAGCCGTATAAACAGAAGTGTTAAAGACACTGGTGGATCAGTATTTTTTAGCATAATTGAAAGTGTTATTGGTATTAGAGTATGTTATTAAGAGCTGAGTAGGAAAAATGATGCTTGACCCTTTTAAATATTTGTTTGATGGTCTTAACCCAAAATCCAGTAGCATCTCATGGTCTTCTTTAGGAGATGGAGTTTGCTCCGTTGTCATGGAGATGGTTTAATTGTCACTTCTCATATTAACCACCGCTGAAGCTTAACTCACATGATAACAGGTGGCCATGTGATATATTTAGGTGTATTATGCTACAGTATAAAGACATTGTGGAGGATGAAGGAGTTGAACAGATCACGCTCTTGTTATGCAGATGACGTTATAATGAACAGAGCCGCTCCTCCATTAGCAGGCTGAGCTGCAGCAGGGGCTGCTGGGAGTTTGACAGCTCCATGGGCTGGGGGGGGTGATGGTGGTTACGGCTGAGGCAGCAGGGGCTGCTGGGAGCTGCTGGTGCCGTGGAACGATGCCTGAGTTGCCAGCAGCGCTCCTCCACTTCTTCTACATCGGACACAAGCTGACCCCCCCATCCACAACACACACACACACACACACACACACACACACGCCCGGCCAGCCGTGCTTTTGTCTGGCATGTCCACATGCATCTGTCATGCATGGCAGCGTTGGCAATGACAGTCTGCTATTGTTGCCCCAAACCTCGGTTTTCGCCCCCCTTCAGCAGGAGACGCAGCCACAGTTTGGGGTAATTGCTGGTCCTAATTAGTTCACACACTCATGGACACACACACTCACGTAAACACACACGTATTTGCCAAAAAGACTGATTAAATGCCCAAATCCTATTAAAGGGAAGCTTCAGCTAAACAATGAAAAGTTGAGTTTTCTGAAGCGCCATTGTTCACTTCTAAACTGATACAAAGGGAAGGTTTATCTCTTAATTCTGAATTTAACAGCACAGTTATGGAGATGAGAGGAGGGACGGACACCCAGTGAAGCTGCTGGTGTAAAGAGGTCAGAGGATGACGGAGGTAAACAAAGCAGCAGTTTGAAGGAATTCTTTTGACTAATAAAAGCGACTGTTTATACAATCGTTTAATTATAAAGCTCACATCTGTCATGAACTGGTAGCAGTTTGTCTTTCTTGGGACAAATAGTGATGTGGTGAGTTTAAAAATAGCATAGACAGAATGTATTTACATGACACTTTGGTATGTTTTTAATATGTGAAAAATCACTTATTGCTGCTTAAATATTATTTATGTTTTGAAGTCCTATCACTCACAAACCTCTTTAATAACTTATTGCTAATATTATAACTTTATAGTACCTTTCAAAACCAGTCTTTACTCATATAATATTTAAAGCTGAGGCCAGAATTCAATAATACTTGACACAAGTTTCACACCAAATTTTGTTTTACAAGAAGTTGGATGTTTTTCATGGCATTAAGGTATACATTTGAAATTACAAGGTTCCCAGTTTGTTCGTACATGCATTTTTCTGACATCCAGGTCTTCATGTCTGCTAAACATTTAGATGGAGGAGGTCAGAGTTACTACTGAGCTTAATGGGGAGATACACCCTTGCGCAATATCACTTAAATGTCAGATGATTCAAAGTTCTATTACCTCTCAATAATTGCATTGCTAATTAACAAATACAGTATTTCCTTCTATAAACAGTCAAAAACAAATACTTTTCAAAGACTACACCAATGACGGGTGAAGTGAATAACATTGATCATATTGGTACTATGTGCTGTTCTACTGGAAAACCTTGGATTTTGCCATCCGTGTTGATGAGAACAAGCACACTCCCTCATGCATATGGCGATCCCAAATGTCACTGGCCTCTCCCCCCCTCCACCTCTCCCTCCAAGAAAATGCACCCCACCACATGGAGAAAACATCAAACAATCAGGAACATGTTGAGGAACATGACAATGACCCAACATGTTGATTTGACCTCCAAACTTCCTACACCCCATTCTGATCAAGCATCAACAGGATGCAGTGGAACCAGTTTGATTGACAGAGGCCCCACTGCACAAGCCAGAGTACCCAAAGGATCCACTGCAGACATCCTGGTTCCAGACCCCATAGGACACCCTGAGAGGTCCTCTTGTCCATGCCCAATGGTTCAGAGCATTTTTGAGCACATAAGGGGGACCAACACTGTATTAGGTGGGTGGTCATAATGTTATGCCTGATTGGTGTATATTGGAAAAACAAGCTCGAATATAGATACTTAATGCAACAAAAGTGTAAACACCTGTGATCACTGAAACTAAACTGAGTACAGTTGTGATTTCCAATCAGCCTAATTGCATAAACATTGTAATAAAATGACCTGTTAACACCAGAACTTTTATTTTCTAATCTATGGGCTGCGTCCATCTGCATGTCTGCCTCATGGCTCCACATGGAGAAGAACTGCCAGAGCCCATTGGTTGATTGTGCATAAATGCTAATTATAGCTAACAGCTTCATGTCTTTGTGGCAGCGTCCTCTAGTGGCCACAATGATTATTACAGGATTTGGAGAAAACCAGGGGATGTGATTATAGAACACTGGAGTTAGTGTAGGCAGAAGGTTGGGGTTGATGGATGGGTCGACACAACACCACTGTTTGCTTCCCGTTTTAAATATATCACCTGATTAATATTACAACCCTGATTGGGTTTTGTGTTTACACCTGATCTGAACTATATTTCCCTCCTACCTAATTAAGGAAATACTCTTATTAGTCATATTCAGAGGGCAGAGACGGGGAGGACTTGATTATTTCACCTGATGGAGGAGCTCCAGTGCAGAAATCTACCAGTTCAGAGATGATGCTCTTGAGAATTCAGTGTTTGTTTGAGAATTTGTTTGATTCATTTCCTTCTATTAAGTCATTCTCCACAATCCCACTCAGCTATAGTGGACCAGTAAATGTAGTTTTGGAATGTTTCTGTACATTACACCAGAGAGTGACTCTGGATTCACTGTTGTCTGAGGATCTGAAATCGGTAAAAGGCACCAGACTGTCAGTGCAGAGCTTCCTGTTGCTTGAAGCTGCATGCTGTTGTCATGGACGCTGTAACCTGATAGTAATCAGGCCTTCGCAGGGGGAATACATGCAAGCACCTCTCCTCGAAATAATCGCCAGAGCGTGGCCCCGTCGACTCCCGGGGGTCCCAGCACGACACAACCCTGATTTAATCTGCTCATTATTACACGGAAAAACACCAACCAAATATCAGTGCATGAGGGGTTTATCTGCGTGATTTGCATTCTGGTTCATAAACCCTCTCTTTGGGAGATCCACGGTTCACCTGTTAGCGATTTAAAAACCAACCCTGTGGTGTTTGAATTAGAAGTGGAGGATCATGAAAAATTCATGGTGAAGGTATTTGGATTGTAAAAGTTTGTTTACTGTTTTTCTGGCCTCCTATGATCGGTAGTGTGTGGCTGAATATTTGGAGAGTTTAGTTTTATTCTGTTGTCTCTCTCAATAACAGATTTGCCACCATATCACCATTCATTCCGTCCAGTCCTAAACTATGTCCTTTTGATTCCATTTTTCTGTAATTGGTGGACAAATTGTAGCTGATGATGATGAATCTGGAATAAATGGTAATACAGGTTACACATTATGCTCCAGAAGCAATCAGGAGTCACACATATATGAAATCTTGTGTGATTCATTCTTCTATTAACAGGATCGGTGAGGAAACCTGAATCCATGTATGATCGAAGGGTATCAGGGCTGTCGCTGATCTTTCATCAGTCGTCACTGCAGCTTGCATTCAGTCTAAAGTCCTCAACAGCATCCTGCTTCTAGTGACAACAACAAGGAGTTTGGTCAAGTTTGGGTCTGTAAAGGTCAGAATGAAGACTCCGAAAAGAGAACACCGACACTTTCAGCTCAACTGACATCTGAGACATATTAGAGGTAATAAGTGGTTTCAGCACAATATCTTAAAGTTCCTCAATTTTACTTGAAAAATCTACAATCCACAGTCCCCCCAAACCAATCTGACACAGAGGAAGATACTGATACCTGAGTTGAGAGTGTTACTGATCTTAAACGTTGCAGCAAAATGGAAATTTTAACATCGAGGTTCAGTGTCAACAGACAATGTCATCGTTCCATGAAGACACTTAACTGTGCTGAAATGATCTGCATTCAGCACGAGCCAATAAGACATGCACGGCCCGATTAACCTCCTGAGGGGCCCCCAGGGCAGAAATTTGTTGCTGGTGCCCCGCTGATCCCCAGGAAATCGGTTTCAGTGTTTCCCCAGACACTCAGAAAAACCACCAGGACTCCAGAACTGAAATTAAAGATAATTCCAAGCAAACATGACAAAACTCCTCTGGTACCACTTTCTGAAATGTGATTTTTAGTTTTTAAACTTTCATTTTAGGGTGTTGGTATTATATTTTGTGCACCAAAAAAGTCAATCAGTTATTAAAGAAAGCAATTGTCCGATACTTAGGTCATGAAAATACTAGTGGTTGCAGTCTTAATAACCTTTGTGAGAGATTAATAAATCCTTACCTGAGATTTCTGAGGTTTTTTTTATTTATTAAAAGTCTGTGGAGTAAACTTTTAGTAGCCCAGCCTTGACTTTGTGTAGCAATTCTCAAAGAACGAAACACAAAGCTCAGTCATGTCCTGTATTTACACCATAACTCCATGAATATTGTCCTAAATGTGTCTACATGGTGCTCACTGTAAACCTCCATGGCTGCGTAAAATATGAATGAAGGGGTTTGTTGATGATTTTTTTTGCATCTACAAAGTTACAAGGTGTTCAGATAATTCAGTGCACGTCCTGTTCTGTGTGTGCAGCAAAGTGGGAGGCTGGGAGTCCATTTTCCAAACTACAGCGCCACCTAGAGTTAGAAGTCAAGAAGACCCGGCTGAAAATGAGTCCAGACAAAAATTGCAAACCCCAAATTGTGTCTCATCAAATACATCTGGCCATCTTTTGGGATTTTTATTCAGTATTTGTTGTTTAATGTGATGATGCGGTTTAGACAATGCTGTTCTGTTTCATGTTTTAGTCTTTTTGCACTCACGTGTTTTCAATCATTCAAAATTTTGATCTGTCTTGACCTGGATTTTGTCTGTCAGGAAAAATAAAGGTGGCCTTATTAGTTTGAGAATTGCAACGGGTGGCAGTTCATTGTTATCTTCTTGTTTGATTGTAATGTATTTATTTTGTGCAGTGTGTGGTCTTTTTTTGACTGCCTTTTATTGCTTGTATTTTCATTTTGTTATTTTACCCATTTTATCACCATTTACCCATTTCTATTGCAGTGTTATTTGTGAGATTATTGCAAAGTATTTGTTTTTTAACCTATTATCTCCATTTTACAGGCCCCTTTGTTCTATTTTTTGATGTCTTGTCTGTTTGTCACTGAAGCACTTTGAATTATAATTATGTGAATATATTCATATCTATTTTAATAAAGTCTGACTGATTGTTGGGCTCCTCCTGTGTATGTTTTAGGGGGTAATCTAATTTAATCTGGTTCTTATTTGCAGTTACTGATAGAAATACAACATTATTTATCAGACGAAGCAGGAAAGTGAACATGATGTTAATTGGGGTGCATTCATTTGCAGTAATTTGCGCAACAAAGTATAGTTTTTATTCAATTAATCATTTATTATATCACCATAAGAAAAACACACTACTAATTTATAAGATTATTTTAAATGTATGCAAGCCTTTAAATTCATTACGTCTGCTCACATACACTTATAGATATATTCAAATATGTATTATGTAAATGTAAATATTGTATTCAAACACATAACATACCACACACGTAGGCTTAACACAGTACCCAAACCTGCTTCCTGCTGCAGAGCTGTAGGTCCATCAGCAGGTGGCAGCCAAAGACCAGAAATACTAAATCCCACTTTTCTGGAAAACTTCAGCAGGAAGTGACAGTTGGAGACTTTTCTCTGTGAGCATGCTCAGTTCCACCCTGACGATCCTGAACATGTGTTCACCTGAAGTTCAGTCTGTCAGCAGCCTCAGACAGACACAATGGTGAGTTGACACTTTGTTACCTTTGGTTCTTATTAAAGCTGGATCCACAGCAGAAACACACATGGAACACATGGTACATGTATGCTGCTTTAAATGCTCTCAGCAGGTTTGTTTCCCTGAGACTCATAGTTAACTGATTCCATTAAAAACAGATCCAGTAAAGTAACCTGTCTGAGATGTTTTGTGGCTCACAGAGCTGCAGCAGATTGCAACTGAATCTAAAAACCATTTCTGCCCATTTCATGTCAGCTAAAGACCCGCAGCCATAAAGGAACAAATGAGACCTTGTTCACTTTAATTTGTGCCGCCTATTAATTAAATTACAGTCACTGATGTTAAGTGTCTGATTCTGAGTACAGAGGGCTCTTTGAACACTGAAACTGCTGCCGCTCTTTAGTGTATGTGTTTGTCTGACGTCCTGTCAGACTGATTTCACCCCTACTAGATGTACTTGTCTCATTTCTATGTGGTTTTATTTATTGGAATCACTATGAAGTGTTGTAACACGGTGGTTTACACAGCGGAAAGATTGTAGCTCAACTCATGTGAAACTAGAGCAACAACAATTTATTCATTAGCTGTCAACTAATACATTAATTGCACACTATCTTGAGAAACAGTTGAACAGTTTAAGTGTTTTTGAGCTAGAGTATTCTGATTCGTGCATCCTAAATTTGAATATTTTAGGTTTTTTTCGTCTTCTATGACAGTAAACTGTCATATAAAATGTGACAGTTGTAAACAAAATATTATCCTTCTAGTTTCATTTTTTTTTCAGAAACACTGATCAACATTTTTCTCTGTTTTCTGATATCATATAAGCCAAACATCTAATCAATCAATTAAGAAAATAATTGACAGATTAATCAACAATGAAAATAATTATTTGTTCCAGCCCTATTTAAAACCACAGCTAAATGTCTATTACATTTAAAAATAATACATCCAAAGTCAGGTGTAAGACCTGAGTGCCACATGCTGGAATTTATTTATGTTGTGTTTATTTAGATAGTTACAAGACTCTAGCGTGAATCAATACCACAGCATTTATATTCTAAACTCATTTGTAAGACTCATCCAGAAGCGGGCCTTTAAGAAACATAAAACTCAACAACAAACACTGACAGAACACTGCAAGACACAAACTATGATATGAAAAAGCCCCACAAAACAAGAAGCAGCAGATCATTCATGACTGATCCTCTGTGAAAAACGCTCAGTTTGGGATTAAATTGATCAGGATTCAGTTGGAGTCCTGCAGATAAAGAGTTCCACAGGTTGATTCCCGAATAAAGAAAACTGGGAACCACTTCAGTCCACCTTACAGTCCCTGCTGGAGGCCCCTCATGATACTGAAACATAAACTCTGAGAAGAACCTGCAGCCTGCTAGGCTTCTGAGGAACCTGATTATTTAGGTTTGTATAGATGAGTTTAGAACCAGCAAATTTAATGCAATGATCAAATCTTAACATATTTAATTTCTTAAGAACATGACAGTGTTGTGATCATATCGGCTTCTTGCCTGCAATTTTCATTCCTCTGTAATTTATCATTACAGGAGACTTGGTTGTCAAAGATGCTGCTGGTGATAAAGAGGCGACACAGAAACCTGAATGTCAAAAGATCGTGGTGCATAAAAGGTCGTTGTGCAGTTTAAGATGCTTTCTAATGAGACCACGCTTACTTTTGCAGCAGTATTTACAGTTTTAACAAACTTCTCTAGGTGGAAATTGAACATATAAATTTGGAAACAATTACTGAAACACTGTCTTCTTCTCATCCTATAGTTGTCTTATTTTGTTGTTTAGATATAATTTAACTCTATTTATACAGATCGTACACAAAACAATGGTCAATAATTCCAGCCACCTCCTGTGAATTTTGATATTTTTATAGTTTCGGTACATCATTTTTTAAAAACTGGATTAACTGAATTTATGGAATTGTTGTGAGACTTTTTCATGTCTTTTAGAAGATGCTCTAATTATTTAATCACTATTAAAAACTGAAACTAAATGATCAGCGCTGAAGGCTTGTTGTGAGGAATTTGGAACAAACAAATAAAAAGAAACAAGTAGTTTAATGATTATTTTCAACACTGTAAATAGTAAAAATGTAAGGTTTTACATACGAGATCTGTTTCATAGATTGTCCATTATTTCTTGGATTTATAAAAGGAGAAAAACAAACAGGCAGTTTTATTAATGTTGAGTGTGACGTGTTACTTTCAAACCTGCTGCAGTGGACCTAGATTTATTTTAGAAATGCACAATATATCATTTCTGAATGTAAAATAGTCACATCGCAGGAAGTGTGATAAGACGTAATGCAGATTAGCACAAACAGATAATGCAACAGCTTCTTATGCTGGTTGATATTTAAGGAAAGTTTCCTATTTTCTCTGACTAATCTACACGTAAAGTCTGTGTTCTTAAATTTAAAAATTTTATTTAAAGATGCAAAGTTTGCTGACATGCAGACTCCACATGTGCTCAGCAAAACGAGGGAAGAACAGGAGAGAAACACTAAAAAGGAGGAAATGCAGGATCAGTTACATGGAACTATTTCGACTACAGAAAGGATGAGGCTCACGAGGCAACATGACTAAATATTATAACCGTTTAAATTCCCACAGTCTCTGCATCATGTCAGTGTTAAACCACATGAAAAGGCCTTTTTCTACGTCTTTTTTATTGTGTCTTGTTTCGATGAAGATGCACTCCCCTAAGAAATAATCAACCCTGTCATTACCTCTGCCAGGAGGTTATGTTTTTGCCAGCGTAAATCTGTTTGTCTGTCTGTCTGTTAGCAAGATAACCTGAAAAGTTATGAACGGATTTTAATGAAATTTTCAGGAAATGTTGATAATAGGACAACGGCCAGATGATTCAATTTTGGTGACATTCTGGATTACCATCTGGATCCAGGATTTTTTTGAAGGATTCTTTATCATTATTACGAGATAGGACCATTTTCAGCATGTGTGCGTATAACTTCACAACAAAAGGCCAGATTGCTTGGCAAAAAAATACAGGATATATTCATAATAGGTTGTATAAAGTATCAAAATTTGATCTGGATCCTGGAAAAATTCTGGATATTATGATCCAGAACACAAAAAATACGGTGCCTACCCATTTTTGGACATTCAATTAGCACCAAACTGTAGCTGAGAGTCTGCAGAATCAGTGTAGTGCGAACAGATATTCAATAGTTATGGAGCTAGATCCAGAAGAACACCACCATTACAGAAAAATATCAATTTTCCTGAGTAACTATTAAGCTAACAACAACAGTAACAACAATAATATCAATGTGATTCCAAATGCTAAAGGTATGTTTTGATTATCAATCAATCTAATAGTGTGTATGAAATAAATGTAGGGCTATAACATAAGGTGGAAATCACAATATGGGTGGAAATAAGTTGCTTGGCGGAGGTCTGCGCTCTCCGAGTGCTTTTGTAGTTTCTAAATAGTTCTAAAGTAATCTGGTGAAAGTTCCTGTATTTGTTCATATTGTTATATACTGTATATATTTCAGTGTCAATTTGTTTAATACCATGCAGCCTCACTCTCTGCAGGGATCTACTGTAGAAATAAGTCATAATGGCCTGCTTAGCCAACATCTGTGTTCCAGGTAACAACTGACTCATAAAATTCACAGCATGTGTCCAATGCAACAGCTGATAGAAAATGACAAATTACCTCTGCCACTGTTTTTTAAAGTGACTTCTTAGGAACTAGTGGCTACAAATTTCAAGCAGATTTAAAGGGAAATCCGGTTCTTGAAAGTTAAATCAAATAAGACCTCTAAACGGTTGTTTTTAGAGCTGAAGGGGTTTGCCGGTTTGCTCTGCGGCTCATCAACATGTGAGGTAAATAAATGTAAAGTGATGTGATGCGAGCTCCTCCCCTCTGTTCCCTGAAAGCTCTTTGTGAACCCGCAGACCAGCGTGAGCTCCATTAATGTCGGCCGCACGGGACTCCCTCCTCCCTCCCTGCAGGGTCAGAGGTCACGCTGCTGTTTGGTTAAGAGCCGTGATCCTGTTAAAGATCTGAATGGACCACACACACTCACACACACACACACACACACACACACTCACACACACACACAGACTTTTGTCCGGTCTGGACTAACACACATTCATGTTGCCTTTCAGTGCATTTATTTTACACAGAGCTACGTTGTGCTTCTCAAGCTGATCAGCTGTTGAAGAGATGAACATTAAAAAACACGGATGTAAGAGTGTGTAAATGTTGTGAAGGCCTTTTACAGACTTACAGAAATACCACAACTCAAAGCTAAATTAGAAAAATATTCTAGATTTTGCCACGTTTTTTAGGACTGGAGTTGTGGAAAGCTTCCATGTGGGTTTAGTGATGTCTGGGCCCCTCCTGTGCTGTAAAAACATGAGGGCTAAATACATCTCTGGCTTATGTTATGAAGCATCCAGACTCCTCAGGGCTCACTAGAATTCTCAGGATTAAAACCAATTAAAGTGAAGCATCTTTGAGTTTCTTTGCTCCTCAGCAGCTGAGGCCTGCTAAAACCATCAGCTCATTTAAATCAGGGCTTAAAGCGTTACTGTTTGCTGTGGCTTTCCAAATGAAATAGTGTAATACTGAACATTAGCTTGGTATTTATTCAGGGTTTGTTTTTGGTTTTTTTGGTTTTTTTGTTTTATTGTATCTTAAGTGTTATTTTATCTTTTTAACGTGCTTCGATGTCTCTGTTCAACATGTTGAATTGCCTTGTGTCTGAATGGTGCAATATACAGTGAAAAGAAACAACCTGTAAAACTGCAAAATTGCATCTTCTGTTTTCTGGGCTTTAAAGGAAGTTGAGTTTAGAGAAATCAGAATGAGATTATTTACACAGCATTTCTAAGAATGAGTCAAAGAAGACCATACTTAAATGTGTCACACCCGCTCCATGACGTGCTGGTCAACCACAGAAGTACATTCAGTTAGAGACTCATTACACCAAGATGCACCACAGGAAATCACTCTTGATCTAATCATCATTGGTCTCATTTAATAGCCACACCTTGTCTATCCTAAATTGGAGCCTTTGTAATTGTTTCAAACTGTGATTCCAATTTTAACTGGATTAATTGTTCAGCCCTAGTTTAAAGCTATACCTCAGTGGCCTCCTTAGTCAGCAGATGTGGATCCTGTAGGACACCTTTGGGATGTGGTAGAATGGGAGACAGCAAACTAATATATCTGCAGAAATGATGCGATAAGTCCTGGTAGGTTTTCAGCATTTAACCATCACACCAACACCCGAGGCTGTGTGAGAGCAAAAGGAGGCCTGACCAGCTGTAACTATGCTGCTCATATTAAAGTGATCAGTTAGTGAATGTCAGCAGAGCGCTCCTCACTCCTCCTCCCAGGTCACTTCTATTTATTTTCTCACCATAATCCAGAAATCAGTGACGCTTTTTTTTTTACTGAGTCCTGAGTACATGCACTGAAAACACAGCATATAACAAAAGCAAGATCGGACTACGTTTATTTCATCAGGGAGGGTTTTGTACATTTTATTTCTGGCATTTGATAAAGAATAAGAATGGAAATGAGATGTGATTACAGAGCAGTGGAAATCCTCCCTAGCTCTCAAATGACTGACTGTAAATATTAAGGAAGAGGACACAAATCACGAGAAAGTCATATCTTATTTTAAAATGGTTAAATCTTATTTTTCTCTTTAAAGGGAAATAACCCGTTAAATTATAGTAGATGTTCTCCAATTAGATTTGTTTCTAAGTAGCTGCTCTGTTTGTCTCAGTGAGGTTTTAACTATATATTCAACTAGAAACAAGCCTGGCTAGTTGTTTTTTCTCACTAGTTTTAAGCTGTTTTTGCTGAGTCTGATTTTAAGGAAAGAAATTGCCATCTGAATTTGCTGATCTTTCCTTCTGTGAAATTAGAAAATTTCTCATATTAAAAAAATATTTTGTGTTGTTTCTATTTTTTTTGTTATTATTTCAAAAGTTAATTTTATTTACACATTTATTTATGCCTGAATTATTAGTTTTAACAGAGATACAAAAATAGTTTTGAAAAAAGTAGGTACAAAATAAAACTGTAAAAAAAATAACCATCTTTTCTTTTTTTCCCAGAGTTCAGCAGGAACAGGATCATCCCTGCGAGTCCATGCGGTAAGGTTCGGTCCGGGTCAGGAGCTGCTGGGGTCTCTGCAGGCCTTCGTGGAGGAGAGGCGACTCCGAGCGCCGTTCATCATCACCTGCGTGGGCAGCGTCACCAAGGCGACGCTGAGGCTGGCGAACGCCACGGCGATGAATACAAATGAGGTACTTGGCAGCAGCGTGGAGGCCTGAGGTGTGTTTGTAGAAGCAGATGAAAGACAGAAGATGCTCCGACTTTTTGGCCTCTGAACAGCACTTTGAAACTGTCCTCACCTCACATACATGTTTTTTTCTTTTTCTGCACCAACTTAGCTGTACTCATTATTTTGTCAGTTCAACAAATACAAAGCTGCCAAGAGTCTAGATACAGAGAAAACTGATAACGGTGCAAATGAATATGTACAAGTCCTTAGTGATCATCACTGAGAATATTGTTATGGATAATATCCAGCTTGTAGAAACTATTGTTTCAGTAGTTTTACACACTAGTACAGCAGAAAATAGAAGAAAAAAGGTTTAATCAGTCATGTAAATAGGTTTTTTTCGAATTTGATTTAGTGCTTTTGTCACTGAAAGTCTGAGATACTGTGTAAATGCACACATCATCACTTCAGAGGGGTTTCTCAGCTCGTTTCAGCATCCTTTATTGAAAAGGTTTAGTTATTATGAATCTGAGCTGCTTAGTGAGGCAGCAGATGTGGAAACACACAACAGCAGATCCACCGGGTTCCATCGTGTTATGTTCAAGTCACCACAATGTAAACTTTCGGCCTTCTCTCTCAGGTGATGCACCTCTCTGGGCGGTTTGAGATCGTCTCCCTGGTCGGCACGCTGAACCCAGACGCCCACCTCCACATCAGCCTGTCGGACAGCGAGGGCAGGACGGTCGGGGGACACGTGTTGGGGGATCTGGAGATTTTCACCACGGCCGAGGTGGTCGTTGGCGAGGCGGTCGACCTGCAGTTCACCAGAGAGATGGACGAACAGACGGGTTTCCCTGAACTGGTGGTTCGAGCACGTTCACAGGATGAATCCGCCTGACCAGATTTAAATTACCGTTACCGTAATCTCTATTATCATACAAAATGTGAATTTTATTAATACTGTGAACATAATTCACTGGAGTAATAAATGTTTAAAAAGAGAGCGAGAAAAAAGCCTGTGACATCTTGACTCCCTTCCTGTAGCTTTGCTAACTGGGCCACTTGTACTTTAAGGTGTGTGAATGAGGGTGATACTCAACACCTTCAATGGAAACCAATAAGATAATGTTGAGTCCAAGCAGCATAGACAGTTTTGATATATACACCGATCAGGCATAACATTATGACCACCTGCTTAATATTGTGTTGGTCCCCCTTATGTGCTCCAAAATGCTCTGAACCATTGGACATGGACAAGAGGACCTCTCAGGGTCCCAACCAGGACGTTGGCACTGGATCCTTTGGGTACTCTGGCTTGTGCAGTGGGGCCTCTGTCAATCAAACTTGTTCCACTGCATCCTGTTGATGCTTGATCAGAATGAGGTGTAGGAAGTTTGGAGGTCAAATCAACATGTTGGGCCATTGTCATGTTCCTTAACATGTTCCTGATTGTTTGATGTTGTTTCCATGTGGTGGGGTGCGTTTTCCTGCAGGGGTAGGCCAGTGACATTTGGGATTTCCATTTGCATGAGGGAGTGTGCTTGTGTTGGGAAAATGTTATTTGGGTGTCTAAGTCTGATCAACACAGATGCCAGAATCCCAGGTTTTCCAGCAGAACAGCACATAGTACCAATATGATCAATGTTATTCACTTCACCTGTCAGTGGTCAGAATGTTGTGACTGATCACAGTCCCAGTGTATATTTTCACACTAGCAGGTTGGCTCACTGGTGCAAACTCCACTGGAGAGTCGTCAGCCACGTGACATGTTGATTATTCTGTACCTGGACTCAGTTACTGTTCAAAGTCCCACAGTTCAGGCTTTAAACAAAGCAGGATCACGCTTTACTGTTTTAGGCCCAATGCTCAACAAGCTCCCTGTTATTTTCAGCAAACAATTAGCCCCTTGTTGGTTCTTGAAAGAATCAAAGCTGATGTTTGTGCCTCACCACAAAAAAAGCAGCAGACATGTCAGGTTGTTAATGTACTACTTTCTGGTCTGCATGAAGTCTGCTGGGAGGACTCAGTTATGCACACGCACAATCGTATGTACAGATTTCATGCAGGCACACAACTGCCTTTGTAGTGTTGTCAGTTTTGGGCTGCATGTGGACCTCGTGGACTTTACACAGACCCCAACTGACCCTTATATACTTGTTGACATGTAAAATCTGACCATAATAATAACAACAACTGTGTGTCTGTAATGCATTTAGTCTGTTTGTGTGTTCACAGAGAAGTATAATTAAGGCCTAACGGGGCTTTCAGTGACAGCAATTAGGCTGCTGGTCTCTGGGTTCAGCACACGGTTCAGGGGGGTTGTGGATGACAGAGCAAACTAAACTAAGTTTACAACTTATCTAACCTGCCACGACATAATCTACATGAAAGTTATACCTTGTTACTTCAATTAGGAGATTTTAATGGGTTGTCTTCTAACTGAAAGGTTGGTGGTTCGATCCCTGTCAAAGCCGGCAAGACACTGAACCCCCAGTTTCTTCCAGTGGTAGGTGAGGACATTGGTGTGTGAATGAGAAATACATTGCAAAGAATCTTTGTAGAATCTGGCTAAGGTTAAAAGGCACTTTAAAAGTGTGGACCATTTACCATTGAGGAAAAACGCATAACAAATCATGTTTACACTTCCTGCCTACCAACAACAGGCTACCTGACTGTGGAAATACACCTGACATCACGACTTGAATGTTTTAGGATCGGACTTTCTTCCTAAGGTTTTGCTGTAAATGCAGATTTCTGTTGTATTTTTTAGGGCCTTCAGATCCACAAAACATCAGGTTTCTCTTTCCTTTGCCTCTTATCTCTGGCTGGAGGCCTTGCAAAGTTTAAACTTTGCTTGTTGCAGCAACACTGTCATGGTGTCAAGTCTTTGGAAATAACAAGTTCACAGAACACGGTTCCTTGATCCAGTTCGAGAGACACTGATGACACATTAAAGTCAGATAAATGTCTGAAATGTCTGAAGCATCGTTATTGTGGTGAAGTGTCCTATTTTCAAATCTGGCAGAAATTCGGATCATGAAATATACAGTTTGAGGGGGTTGTGACGACTGACTAAATTCCTAAATCAGCTAATATTCGAACAAGCGAACTTGATTTTTGGCACGTCAGACATCTTGTAGTCTTGTAGTCGGAGCAGATCTGTAGAGTTCTCACAAGGCTTCTATCAAAATTATAAAGTGTAGTTAACCTGGTTTAACATCCTTGGAGTAGTGTTTGACATGCTGTAGCAGGACTTTGCTGTTGAAATAAAGCCGAACATAGTGTACTGTTTGTACATAACCCTCTGTCGCTCTGTTTTTTTGCTTGCTGTCTATTCAGAATAGGATATGCAAGATAATGCAGCCTTTCTAACAGCTTGAGATTCCATGTTTCTTTTCCCAACTGGAAAAAATGCCCCTCCCAAAACAAGAAAAAAAAAACTTATTTCAAGGCACTTTTACCTCAAAATAAGTGAAAAAAAATCTGCCAATAGAACAAGTGAAAATTGTCTTAAAACAAGTCCCTCCATCTTGCTCAAATGCTACTTTTAAAGTGAATTTATCTTAAATCAAGTGGGTTGAGACATTTTGACTAAAAATAAGATGAATAAACTTGGTAAGACGTTGAGTTTTTGCAGTGCATCTTGTGATTGGCAGAACTGCACATTTAAGCATGTAGCTTGAGATGACGCAACATCTAACAATAATAAAATGTCCAGTGTTTCTGGCTTTAGGCACAAACATCCTCAGCGTCCGAACACATCCCCATTCACACACAGTAGTGCAGAGCCTCAGCAGCCAATAGCAGCTGCTCTGCAGGGGTCCCGTCTTTCTGCTAATAGATGTTAAACTGAGCTGCAGCCTATCAAAGCCTCTGACCCCCCTGGTGGTGAAGATTAGTCGTGACCTTGGCTCAGTCATGGCTGCCGCCGCAAAGAAAGAAAGGAAGGCCTCCGTCACTGTGTGGCAGTCGGTCGGTCGGAGGGAGGAAGAGGGGAGTGTAACAGGCTTTGAATGGAATCCAGCTCATGGAGTTTAATTGGATCTGATTCCAGTCTGACATGTTCCTTCATTATCGTACACACACACACACACTGCAGCTTATTTTAGATACTCAGTACAGCACTAAATGCATATTCATCCGCTTCAAAAAATAGTCCCCAACAAATGCTCTATTTACTCCTGCTGAAAATTTTATTTGCTAAAAACTACTTTGGCCAGCTGTTGAGAGAAACTACAGAGACTTTAAGAAGTAAATTATACGTTTTAACACATTATCAGTCATTTATTGAATGTGTTGACAATATGAAAGCTATACAATAACACTGTGGCTGTGATTGTGGTTTAACCAAACAGAAACACTCCGTGTAGAGCTTTGCAGTTTTGTTCATTTCACACTGTCAACATGAATGTACATCACAAATGAATAATAATTGTGTGTCAGCTTAATACATTTTTATTGTTTACGTTTGAGTCGTTGCTTCTGGATTTGATTTATGAACAAAAATTTTTAAAATGATATATTATTTTAATTTTCCATGTCTGTGTTTTGCATTTATGGTTGATCTACAGTGAACCACATTCTTAGTAGCACAGTCGCATTACGTAGTGCACTTTATCCCGCAATGATTCATCAACTAGGCTGGAAAGGTTTGAAGACGTATGGTGACAAAACACGTAACACTTAAGACATAGGCAAATGTTTTTAAAAAAAAGACCCCAAATAGGGCGACTGTGGCTCAGATGGTAGAGCAGGTTGTCCACTGATTGCAAGGTTGGCGGTTCGATCCTCGGCCCCTTCCGCATGCCGAAGTGTCCTTGGGCAAGACACTGAACCCCACGTTGCTCCCAATGGCAGGCAGGCACCTTGCATGGCAGCTCAGTCGCCGTTTGAGTGTGAATGGGTGAATGGGTGAATGAGAAACACATTGTAAAGCGCTTTGGAAACCACTAAGGTAGAAAAGTGCTATATAAGTGCAGATCATTTACCATTTAAATATGTGTTTGTGCAAATAATAATACATCAATATACAAATCCTCAAATTTGGGTTTGTTAACAGGCTATTAAATGAATGAATAAATTGCCTATTAAATGAAAAATACATGAAAGTAAGGACAATATTATTGTAATAATATAATAGACAATATATTGTCCATTATATTGTCAATACCTCAAATACAGTGTAGCTGATGAGTTAAAGCCTCTGGGTCCATCGTTGGTTGTAGATTTCTCCGGGTGTAATGGTACAGTCTGACCCCAAGCGCAAAACAACAAAAATGTGAAGTTTGAATGCTGTCTTTTTTTATTATTCCAAAATCTAAACCTCTATTCTTTATAAAGTAAGAAAAAAAAAACAGTGACAGTTGAAAATCTTGAAAAAACAGCAAAAAGCATTCATCAGCCCTCAAACTAATCCGTGTGTCATTTGTCCTTTTTGTATCCTGTTGAGAATCCAATAATACAAAATTAATCGTTTTTTGTGCTTTAGATTTTATGCTCAACTCAACAATAGTAGAGGCTATAGACTGAGACTGGATTATTTATATGTAATCTGTCCAGTTTGTATGACCTGGAAGTTACCGTCCCATGAACTTGACTGGAGAGTTGCATCTTGTTTAGAGGAGTTAAGCATGTAAGCAGAAAAGATCAGCAGGTTAATTCAAATGAAAATAAGCAAACGTATGGTTCAACTGTGGCCGCTGCGTTGACACCAAAGTAGTCTGCTAAAATAATACTGATGCACATGATTCTGGTTTTTCACCATCTTTTACACTTAAATGCATGCTTATGAAGTACAGCAACCAAAGAATCCATCAAAGAGAATAGTACTGACTAAAATCCTCCACCCTGCTGCTGCTGCCTCCTATCTACCACTACCCGAACCAATCTTCTCCAATCTTCTCTGCATCTTCGCTCCAAAATCTTACTGTTATTCTTTCTCATACTAAAACAGAAGTATTTGTTATTTCTTGTTCAAACTAATGAATGATAACCCTCCCTATGACTCTCATGTAAAAATAAATTAACATACGTACATCCTTATAAGAAAACACAAAGGCATGTTTTTTATTTTTTTCTGTCAAAATATTATGTCAAGATAGCTTAAACCTACTTCCTTTGATTTTCTCAGACCAGTAATATAATTTCAGCGCCATTTAAAGATTAGCAAGACCAGTGTCATCCAAGAAAAGACCTGGAAGGAAAATTGACTGTATCTAGTGGTCCAGAAGAGAATTAATATCTTAATCTCTCTCATTTTTCAGTATTGTTTGACTCATACAAACAGAACAAGAGCAACAAGATTCTAAAGAGGATGAGTGAGAGTTGCTCCTCTGTAAAGTTGCAGTGTAATTAGGCTATTACGCTATGATATGACGAAGAGCGATGTGCTTTATTTCACCAAAAACCTCTTTCAGTTCTCAGCTTTTCGTAAATTTTGCGCTGCAGTCATCAATTTCAAAAGATGCTTTCAATTAAAAACTAACTGGAAAAAGGTCTTTGAAGGACGGTTTTGTTCCTTTTTGCATGTTTTAGCTCTCTGGCTAACCCTAACAGCGTGTTTTCAGAGGGTTGGACGTGCATCTGCTAAAGTTCTGATCACTTGCAGCTGTGGTTGTGGAAGCTCTGACAGCTGAGATGCATTCGTTAGCCACATTTCTTATAACATCTAATGCAAATACAAAACTAGTTTGGCAGTTTTGTGGCAAAATTAGATATTGGTCTCTTCCAAATAAATTTCAAATTCTGACCAAATTTTAAATAATGTTTTATCCTTCACTAGTGTCCTGTAAATAACAGGAGCAGGACGCATCAAGATAAATAGTCACGGTGCAAATCCTCCAGTTTTCTCAATTATTGCAGAATGAGTAAGCATATTAAAAAGCTCTGTAGAATCAGAAACTGTAAGTAAAACATGAAGTAAATATGACAAATATTTATTGTTTACAGTCTGGGATATTCATGCTCATGCTCTGTGTGTGTCTTAGACCATATTTATTAATCTAAGTCTGTTTTCACAGCACTTTGTTGCATTTGGCTTTTATTGATTCTCTGATCTTTTCACATCCGCCAGGAGTAAGAAAACTTCTGCAATATTATATTTAAGTTTATGTTGTTTCTCTGTTTTGTTGAGTGCAAACTAACAATGTGGACAAAAACAGTTGGATGGAAACACACTTTATAAAGCAACTTTGACAAAATCTAAAATAAAATATGTCTTCCCAAAGTTTGCAAGGTGATTTATCTGTGGCAAGTTTCAAACCTTTGCAAGTTTATTTTATTGGAAATAAACTGAAGACAGTGGCTGCATGGAAGAAAATACATAAGACTGAACCAAAGGGATTGTCACTGCTAATAAAAAATACAAAAACCAGCAGTTTGGTCCCAGCCAGTGATTGTTTGTCCGCCGGCACAGCCACACAGCATTTGTGTTGCTTCCAGGAGGACCAGGCCGTACGTCAGCGGGGCAGCCGGCCGGCCGCCACATTAAAGCAGAGCTACAAAGCATCCCCGCTTCAGCTTTGTGCTTTTGTTTTGCTGTGTTGACGCAGCATGGTGGCCGAAAAGCGTTGGTGGTCTGCCCCAGTGCCCCCTGGGAGGCAGTTTAACGCATCAACTAAAGCAGCTCAGTTCCTCGTCGCTGACAAATTAGAAGGCAAGGCAGCAGCCCAGAGCGGATGTTGTGGATCTGAAATAAAGCTTTTGATCTAAAGACCATTCTTTCTTTTCTTGAAATGACATCTTAATGTAACCGAGGTGATTAAACACCCCCAGTGTCGTTTTTCTTATGCTTACATACACTTTGTGTGTATGTGTCTTTATGTGTGCATTTTGACAGAAGGAAATGTCTCGGCCTTATTTGCAACGTCAGTGAATAACAAGTTTAAAAGTAATGTTTGTTGTTTATTAATGTTTCGCTGCAGCATTTGCAGCTGGCATCCTGCTGTGAGGCACCAATTACACTTTACTGCGAGACTCTTGCTCGACAAAGAGTTGACTTTAATCTCTGCACAGCTTTGGAGTTCACGGCAGCGTCCGCTGTGTTCTCACTGCAGCTCAGTGTGTCACTGATCTGATTTTTCAAATATGGACAAAAATGAACATTTAAATGCCACCAGTAATAACATCTGGTAGTTACAGCTCAAACACTGCATGTTCAGATTTTTAAAAAATAATTTATTTACCTGTTAAGACACTGGTAAATGCGAAAAAGATGCAAATACCAGTAAACGCTCCTTTACAGGCATCCATACGTGAAGGAGCCCTCAGACTGTGAGTGGAGGTCATGTGGCCTGTGAAACCTGTTGTGCATGTGAAAACACACTAATGCAAGTCAGCCTATGACTTTTCATTAATTTCGTACGGCATTATCAACTGATGTGACCTGAAAAATCAGTTAACTTAATCATTTTGGGTTAGCAGTATTTTAGTATCTGCTGTTCATAAACCAACAGACACAAAGGTGTTAAAGTACAAGTGTTTGGTGTCGTCTGAGCCTCCATGTATATCCTTTACTCAGCATTGTACTAATCAGTCTCATTGGGATAAACTGAACCACACATAGGTAATGTAGAGGAGAAGATTTTGCTTGGTTTTTTAGCCTGAGAAGATCACAAAACTGACTAATTTAAACGCCATGACCTGGCCGGTTTCAGTGAAACCATCTGCTTTGTGTCAGATCACAGTGATTTAAATTCCTGCTGATTTAAATGATTTAAGTGATGCTTTTAAGTGAAATTCTGACCTGCTATTTGGCTGAAAGTTGCACCAAAACCAGACAAGCATGACTGTTTTTTTCACACTGAAATTGATTGAAATGCATGACCCGCTTGTGCAACTATTCCGTGATGTTATGCTGATTATGCTGAAAACCCCCACTACACTTCATCAGAACTGCCCTCACCCACTTTTCCAGCATCGGATTATGAGGGTTTAGCATTGATTTCAACATCTCAGAAAAGTGATTTTGAATCTACCATTGAAGATCCTACACCCTCACTGCTCACAACCTCTTATAAACCGTTTGATATCATTTCATACATTTGTCATCAAAGGATTTTTTGGTGTGGAGGAAGATATTTGTCTGTAATTTATTTGCTTTCACTCCGGTAAGCACAGTGTGTCCTGTAGGCAGATCTAACACCAGTCAACTTGATCATCTGTGGATGTGCAGTCTGGATTTTGAGTCAAGACCTCATGCATATATTTGGTTTGTAGCATGTGGCATTTTATAGTGTTGGTAACACTGCTTAATCCCCATAATAAATATGATTGCAAAGTCGGCCATACCACTTTTCAGTATTTGCTGCTATACCAAGTGCTGGATGTTAACCTGGAGCAGCCATCTCTAACCAGAGAGGACATTCGACAACACCACTTCATCATCAACCTTTTTTGAATCTTTGAAAATCACTGAGGTTTCCCTCATTTACAATTATGTCGAGATACAAAAATACATGTTTTAAAAACACAACACACAAGGTAAAAAATAATACTCAGCTGAAGCATTTACACTCTGTGATTAAGCAGTTTGAGATAACAGACTTAAACTGTCCTGGAGAAATGAGAGAACTTAGATTTAAAGTCTGCAGTAGATATTACATAGATTACAACATAGTTGGAGCATAATGAACAAAAGCAGATTTACCAAGTTCTGAATGAACCCTCGGAACCTTATTTAAAATAGGGTTAGTGGAGTGAGTTTGGTAGAAACCACCTTTGGCCCAGGTCAGTAAAGAAGTTAGATAAGGAGGTGAGCGACTAGTGAGTACCTTATAGACAAAAAAGTATAGATGTTTGTCACGCCTCCATGCTAAGGAACTTTGCTATACAGGGTGCAGTGATGAGTGTTGTAGGAATTTCTGGTTATCAATCCAAGAGCAGAATGATAAACTGAATCGAGCGGTTTGGGAGTGGAGGCAGCAGCATGCCTGTAAATTACATCTCCATAGTCTCATGCAGAAAGAAAAACTGCAGTTTAGGGGAAAACTGGAACTGTTGATATAGAAAAATCTAAGCTTTCTGGCGAAGTTTGCTGACAAGCTTGTCGATATGATATTTGAATGTAAATGACCTGTTAAGCCAGATACCAAAGTACTTATAGATACAGACTCTCTCAATCTGACTTCCATCCAGCGTGGAAAGATTAAGGCTTTCAAAATTTACATCTCTGGCCCTTGTGAAAACCATAAATTTAATTTTGGATGGGTTAAGAACCACTTTCACGTTGGTGAGTGCATTCTCAAGAATATTAAAACATAACTGGAGATATTCAACCTCAACCTGTACAGAGTTCGCAAAGCAATACAGAACAGTGTCATCAGCATAAAGATGGATATGACATTAGTGTAAGTGCCTAATGAGCTCACTTGTCAGGTACTTACACTGAAGTCTTCTCTCCCCAGAAGGTTACTTCACTATTAAGCCACCAGGCAGTTTCACAATTATCCACACCATGAGTCCTGTGAATCTTGAGTCGATAATGGCCCATTAGCCTTGTGAGTTGGAGGTAACAACAGATACCTGGGACACCTTAAGAAGTCTCCTGGAGGAGAGGTGGAACATGTTCAAGAACCAAAAAGAGATGTCAGGTTACTTTTTACTGAAGTACTGGGGATTACCATGACCTGGAGAATCTAGACCATTGGTTCTCAACTGGTGGGTCGGGACCCAAAAGTGGGTCGCGAAGCCATTTTTAGAGGGTCGCAGAAGCACAACCAAAAAAGTAGTGGTATAAAGTCTTTTATTTTAAAGGACATGTTTCTTATGACACAGTTTGCTTTCAATAGCAGGATATTTAGTGGTGGTGACACCAGTAGCAGCCCACTATTAACCTCTATATTTGGCTCTGACAGCTTATTGGAGAAATTTATGCTAAAACGAGCCAAAAATGAACCAAAATGTGTTCAGAATCTGTCAAAATAGACCAAAATCAGCCCGAAACTTGGCAAAAAGCGCCCAAATATACTAAAATTAGCAAAAAAAATAAGCCAAAATTGCTGTATCAAAATGCGTTGAGACTACATCCAAATAAACCTTAATTTGTTAACAGGAACAGCAAACTTCAAAAAATTTGGGTCGCGACCATTAATAATAGAGACATAGTGGGTCCTGAGGCTGGACCAGTTGAGAACCACTGATCTAGACAGACACATTCTTCAGGGTGATTTTCTTCTTCTTAAGGACACCATGAAGAAAACTGTTGGTGTCAAATCACTAGAATCGTTTAGTGCTTGACTGAATCTTCCACTACGTAGTGCCACCCGGTGAACTGAAACGTGGCCAGACTGTATATTCCTGTTGAGTTACACTGCTTTGACAAACATGCCAAACTCTGTTCATAATTGTTGATATTTTCAAAATTTCCTCATTGAGTATCAATGGTTAACATTGGTTTTAAATTACTTTTAGGACTTTTAAACCGATCCACAGTTGGGCACTACTCTTGAACTTGCTCTTCAGTTTATCCACTGACTGTCACTAAGGGATAACGATCACCATGAAGTATGTTCAGTAAACAAACCACTGAACACCGTTCTCTCACAGTGAAAGGACTTGAGACTGTTATAGAGCTACTGACTTCCTGCAAACAAATTCTGTTCACTCTCACTGACTCAGACTGACAGCTTAGCTGAACTGAGAAATGAGTGGATCATTTCAAGAAGTGTTGCAGTTCAGTTTGTTCACCCAAAAGAATCACTAATGGTCCCGCTCTTACAGCCTGTTCCTGCTCAGGTGAATCTCCTCCTGCTGCAACTATTCTGAATGACAGACGAAAAGCAGAAGTGAGGAAGTTAGTAATTCCTCCTTTTTAGTATCTGCTCTTTTCCTCATTAGTGACTTTTCGTCCCTGTCGCCTTTTGTCCCTCTGCCTGTATTATCTGAGTGAGTAATGAGCCCAGTGAATGGAGGACTCTGGTGTTAAGCAGCCCCCTCTCCGCCTCACCTCTAACAACACCAAACCCAGGTCATTTGTAAGTCGGCTGCAAAACAAACTCCTATTTGGGGACACAAGAGAAGCTGTGGCGGTGGTTTGTAGGCCTACGTGACAAGCAGCCGCCCCCCTCCTGTGGAGCCGCCGCTGATCAGCCGCCTTCCTGCTTTCATGTGTCAGCCAAAGATCTTCCAGGCTAATGACACGCGGCTCTGTTTGATAGTCGCAGCACGAGGCGGAGGGCCGAAGGAATCACACACACAGATCAAAACCTCCGAGCTGCCGCTGTCACTGCTGTCAGAAGTCGTCACAAGTTTTTAGCGAGTTTTTAGCCTTTTACAGCTCAAAGAGACGGACGTCACACAGCTCAGATCTGCCCCCAACAACAATTCATCTGTTTGAGAAAGTTTCTCTTTAGAGGTGGAAAACAGAACAGGACTCCTTTACCGAAATGAAAGTGTCAACAATTGGTAATAAAGTGTACTCAGGGTGAAGGAGCGTACGGTCCAGCTCCATTGTTGGATGAGGTTTCAAAGGAAAAGCAACCTGAAAGAAATGAGGAAAGAAAATGCAAAAATGAAGCTAAAACGCACGAAAGGAAAGAAAAAGAGAAAGAAGAGGTTAGACATGCACTTTTCAAGAAATCTTGAATCATGTCTTAAAGCAGAAATCAAGATCTTGAAATGCAGATGATGCAGATCAGTCACAACATCATGAGGTGAAATGAATATTCATCCATCCATTATCTATACACTGCTTCATCCTCTGGCTCATGCAAATGCCAATCACAAATGTCACTGGCCTACACCTGCAGGAAAATGCACCCCACCACATGGCAAAAACATCTAACAATCAGGAACATGTTGAGGAACATGACAATGGCCCAACATATGGATTTGACCTCCAAACTTCCTACACCCCATTCTGATCAAGTATCAACAGGATGCAGTGGAACAAGTTTGATTGACAGAGGCCCCACTGCACAAGCCAGAGCACCCAAAGGATGCAGTGGCAATGTCCTGGTTCCAGACCCCATAGGACACCCTGAGAGGTTCTCTTGTCCATGTCCAATGGTTCAGAGCATTTTGGAGCACATAAGGGGACCAACACAATATTAGGTAGGTGGTCATAATGTCATACCTGATCTCTTTGATTATTAACCGTCTATGCAGTTAAATTCCACGATGAAAACCAGAGTGAAAGAAGATGGAAATATAACGTCAGATGGCTGCAGCTGAATATAATTGAACACTAATGACAAAATCTCTCCTGTCAGGCTGAAATCACATCATTATCTTTTCATGCCTCTTGGCTTTGATCACATGAAGGTAGCTGATGAAAACAGATGCAAAAAAAAATAAATCTGACATTTATTAAAAATTTCCATCGAGTTTTAAACAGGATACAACAGCAGAGATATTTACTTTGCCAACCTCTGCACCATCGTGATGCTAATGTATGAAAGTTGTCACAAAGACTAAAAATTCCATTTGATTGAGTTTCATTGGGTCAGAGCACTTGAATGACGGTGAGTGTGTCACCTGCAGCTCATCTCAGTCTGAGTCTGTCTTTAAGCTTCTGATCAAACAGAATCACATTATGGTGGTTAAGTAATAGAAAAAGACTCAATACAGACTCATACAGCTCACGATTTGGGCTTGAGACATCTTGGGATGCATCCAGAGGCCTCAGTACCTGCTGCTGCTGTTCACCACTAGGGGGCAGCACAAGCCAAGAGGACTGAGCAGGAGGAGATCATCTGATACTTGTTGAGATAACTAATTCTGGACCAAAGTGGTGAACTAACGCATCCGAACCAGAACTGAGAATCTTTACAACGCAAACTAACACATGCAGCCACCAACAATAATGGCATCACTCTCCCATCTTGGTTTTTACTAAGAAACATGTTTTTCTTTATTGATATCTATTCCTGTCCTGTTAATAAGATGCACAATCAGCCAGGACAGAATGGGACCAAACAAACACATATATAAACAAATAATACAATCATTTAATGCATTTTTTGGAAGCACTTACTTCAAGTGCCCTCCTCTCCTGTCGCCTCTTTAGCCGCATTGTGTCTCCAAGGCCTGTGCAGCTCTGTAAGATAGGATGTTGGCTGAATGGCCGTCAGCTCAAAAGCATTTTTCATCATTTTATTTCGAACAATGCCAATAGATAAAGAGGAGAAAATGACATGTTAGGCAGTTAACTGTGTGTCTCCAAGGGCATAGTGATGAAACAAGCTTTGAAAAACTGAAAGAATGTTACAAGTGCTTCACTCAGGGTCGTGAAATAAACTCAGTTCTTCATACTAGGAGGAATCCTATAGTCTAAAGCATGAACAAACTCTTTGCTCGCTCTCCAGAGCTCTTTCACAGGCGCAGTTTGACAATGTGACAAATGTAAAGTTTATTCCAATGCAAACGCCGGGCAAAAGACCACGCTAGTACAAATCAAAATGGTTATTTCCATGGATGTCTTCTTAGAAATAAGACGCTGCAACTGGACAGAATGTGATAAATATAAGGCTCTACTTCAAAACTGGAAAATGAAAGCTTCTAAAGGTTGAAGCTCAGCATCTGAAAGCTTGAAATGTAATAAAAAAAAGAAGGTTGGCAAGTTTGAAACTAAGTTTTGAAGGTTCGCATAATGTCTTTGATAGCCAGAAAATAAATGACATCTCTGCATCATTATTTTGTATGTGAGAACAACTTGGCTTCAGATCCTGCTGCTGTAAGTTATTAAGACTTATAAAAACATGTTTCATAAATGACGGACAGAAGAGAAGCAGTGTTTCCTGAAGTTACGTAAAGTCAGCTTCGATTTACAAACCTGGCACACGCTCTTTCCTCCTACACAAGCTTTATTCCTTCTTCTTTGGTCTTTCTGGCACAAATGTTGCTGCATATGAGCTGCCAGTTGCTATGTGTTGCTGTAACCTGCCGCCAAGGGTTCCAGTCATTACTGCTTAGTCAGTCAGCGAGTTGTCTAATGTGTTTTGTCCTTCCTGACTGTAAAGGACTGAAATCAGTACAAGTCGATAGAAACAGTCTGTATGTGTTGTTTTGTCCCATCCTTGTTATCTCCTGGTGTGTCCCAAGCTTCAGTTGCCTCCTGTGACTGAAAAAACAGCAAACTTTGCAACAGAACTCCCCCTAGATGGCAACAGTGGAGCGTTTTTGTTTAGAGGTTGTTTGTGTGACTGAAACTGAGCACACAGAACAGCCCATCTGCAGCAGAGAAGGGTTCCCTTTTGAAAATGTGTGCTGAACTTCCATTAACAATAATTGAGTCCCACTCCAGTGAGCTGCTAACAGGGGGGAGGAGGGGAGGGTGTGTGTGTTGTTATTAAAATGCCTTCCCCTCTAATGTGCAGGTAAGGACCCCTCGCCGTCGCATCTCGCCAGGCCCCGCAGGCTGGGCCGTCTCTCGCTTTTAAGTGAGCGCCTTAATTGAGGCAAATTTAGCTCAATTAAACCGCTTTACCTCTGCCAAGAGCGTTTCAGAGCTGCCGAGCAGCCTTTTCAATTAGCTGCCGTGAGCAGATTTAACACTGATCCTGTTACTGTTTGGGTTTGAGGCTGCGAGAGTGAAAACATGGAGTCACAAAGCTGCTCCTGCTGCTCTGTCAACATAACCTCAAACAGGCATAATGGAGATCAAGGACATGGAATAACAAGGACGAACAGAAACACAGATGAACAAATAAACATATGAATAATCCAGACGTGTAAGAGAGAGGAGCCGGTGTTTAGTCAGCAGCACATGTGTTAGTTTTAAGGCTCGCAGGTGGACTGGCTCTGTAGATGACAGCAGCTTGAGTCCAGACTGAAATATCTCAAAAATTCATGATCCTCAAAAGATGAACCCTATAACTTTGATGATTCCCTGATCTTTTCCCGGCATGGTGCTGAAGTTCTATTTTGTAATTTGATTAATAACTAAGTACCTGCAAAACTACTGGCCTCATCCTCAGCTTCACCTTGTAGTGGAAATTAACAACTGTTACTCTCTACAGATGAACAGAGTGATACTGAAGTGGACATTTTCTGGCTCAAAATATTAAAGTATAATTTGAGAGAACAAACATTTAAGATATGTATTGCTAAATTTCATACAAATTAATTAGAAACTGCCATTTTAACTAGAATTAATTAATTAATTAATTAATATATATCAAAATGAAACCTCCTCAACTGATCGCTTGCATTACTTACATTATTACAACTATTTTAAAATGTGTTTTTTATTTAAATATGCAAATGAGGCATTACCTCATTAAATGTGCTACTTTGCATATCTGTTTAATAAACAAATTGTGGTAAAATAAACATATAAATATATATTTGGGATGTTTTCTTTCCACTGATGTGAAAGAAGACATGTTATGCAGCAAAATCCTTTAAAATCTCAAAAAGCATGAAACACATTAAGTTTTTATCTGCAGTCTCTCCACTTACAACAGGCTAAACTAAGTACTAAACATGATTTCTTGCTAAACATCAAGATCATCACCATTGTTAGCATTTTAGCACGCAGCTCAAAGCACCACTGTGTGTGTGTGACTTGTTGATGTGGTCCTACAATGGATTTAACGATACACACTCTCTGATCCTGAGAAACAAAATTAATGATGTGACACACATGAGACACAAGCTGTGCCGTACTTCTTCGTTTGCTCAGTCACTATCTGCTGTATGAGAAACACTTAACAGTGGGAGTGCAGATTTCAGACACTCAGTGTAAAGACTGTAGGACGAGCTGGTGGAGAATAAAGCAAGACGCTGCAGTGATGCAGTGGTTCACACAGTAATTGTCAAATGAGCACCTCCTGTTCTTTTCCCTTGAGCCCTTCCTCACTTTCCTCCTCCCTTTTATCTTTTAGTTTCTCCATCCTTACTTTTTCACTCAACAACTGACCTGAAAGCATGAAATTGCCGGCCTCAAACTGGAGGACTCCTATACAGATGATCAAGCATCAACAGGATGCAGTGGAACAAGTTTGATTGACAGAGGCCCCACTGCACAAACCAGAGAACCCAAAGGATCCAGTGCCAACGTCCTGGTTCCAGACCCCATAGGACACCCTGAGAGGTCCTCTTGTCCATGTCCAATGGTTCAGAGCATTTTTGAGCACATAAGAGGGACCAACACAATATCAGGCAGGTGGTCATATTGTTATGCTTGATCGGTGTGTATGTACTAATAATACTTGTTTGCTTTTACTTGATTTGCAATAATTGATTTTGTGGGTACTCACAGACTTTGGGATATTTTTCTGCCAAGTGTGTGTGTTTAGCACTTTTCCCCTGTCAAATCATCAAGTGCATGATTGCCCTGATGGAGACTTTTCAACTCTATTATGCTGCACATCTGCAGACTTTTGTAGAAGATTTGTCAGTACTTGAAGGCAAAACTGATGCCATATGAATGTAGTTGTCCTTCCTGCCACAAAAAGTAACAACCCATGCATCGATGGTGCAGTGGAAAAATCTGCAAGGGGTTTCATCCGTCAGTGACAACGCCTGGCTGCTCACTGTTGTGGTTATTTACTGCACATTTGTATGGTGCTGTATTTTTAGACAAATGTAGGAGTTTGTAATGTCACAAAAGGGAGTGATCAACTGAGCAACCAACCAAACAGTGAATGGAGTCCAAATTCTCTTTTATTTTGCTGGCCTTGTGTTGTTTTTTTTTAAAGCAACATGTCACAATAGAAAGTACCATTACTACTTTTAAACCATTTCGAGCCCTCATGAATTGACACACTCAGCACTACAGCTGGTAAATCTGTGAGGGTCTTGAGTTTGGGAATTCTTAAACATGGACGACATGACAGCTCTTGATGCAGCCAGATTATTGGGTGGTTGGTTGCAGTGTTGGTCATAAACCCCGCCTCATGTTTGGTGATCTAATGAGTCCAGCTGGAACTCTGTTTTACCTCCGTTTTGGTCTCCACCAACTACTGAGGGAAATATCTACCTCTACATATTCATAATTCTTGGTCATTCAGTCACTTTACTGTACCTTTTTACATCACACACAGTGAGTTCATCTAGTGTTAAAATGTGTTGATTAGTAGCCATTTTTTCACGTTGTTCGAGGCCTCGAGTCTGTCTTCTCTTGATGACCCAAACAAATAGAGATAAAATGGCACCGATCACACTGTTCCCCTGTGACATCTGAAAGCATCTCCACAAAGAAACATCACCGTGTTTGGTAAAACTCAGCTAAAAGAGGAACAAATGAGAAGTAAAAAAGCAAGTCTGTAAGCGTTTCATAGCAGATAAAAAAAAAACTGAATCCCGGGCGGGTCTTTATTCCTGCAGCACAATGGGCAGAAAGGGACTCAAAGAGGCTCAGATGTGAAGACATCCTGCGAGCCACCGAGAACACATCACAACCTTGGAGACACAAATTGCTCTATTATACCATGTGAATTCCTGCTGAGCTTTTCATGTGCAGGCTAAAGGGATCAGCTAATCAAAGGAGGAAGGAGCGCTAACGCGTTTAGCCGCCTTCTTTGTTAGCACCAAACTACAGTGCAGTTTGAATTGGAGCAACACGACGGAAAAAAGAGATCTTTTTCTTCCCTCGATTCACTCTTTTATTATTAAACTTCTATTAATCAGATGATTCATATCTAATGTGTGAAACGCTCTCGGTGCCGGAGCTCTCTCTTTCTTGTGTGTGTGTGTGTGTGAGCCTCAGAGTGTGAATTTAACTCGTGAAAAAATAAAAATCAGCTCCCGGATCTGAGACTGAAAGCAGAGATTAAATGAGATAAAAGGTTGTTTGAACACTTAAGTGAGAGCTGCAGCGTCTTAGTGTGAAATTCATCCTCTGACACGGCTGATTGTGAGATCAGGCACTCTCCACTGTGTGGGTGTACAAACAGGTTTGTTTCCATTCTAAATGAGCAGAGGCCTTGTGTGCTGTGAATAAATGATCTGCTTTGTTATGTGCCGTATTCCACTGTCATCCATTTGTCCCACGAATACAACAGCTTTGCGTAAGAAACTGTATTTATTCCTCTCCATAACTGCCTCAATATAAATGCAGATTTAAAACTCATGCTCAAGCTTGGGTGGCTTATAGGAATAGCTAGTGCAAAACAACATAACAAGACATCCAGACTGATGGAGAAACAAATGACTTTGAAAGATGCTGATGTGCTGAGCCTCTTTGCAGTTACTGTGTGACTCTTTTTTAGCCCTTTCTGCACATTTTTGCATTGGATTGCATTGCATACATTTATTTTGTATCAGGATATTTTTGTCTTTCTTTGCTGCCTCTCTGTCTGTGCAGGAGTTTTTGCGTGTCTTTTGCATTGTTTTATGTCAATTTCACATCTCAGAGTGATCTCTTTGTGTCTCTTTGTGGATGTTTTGAGCCTCTTTGCCGTTGGTTTGCATCGTATTGTAATGATTTTTCCTGTCCTTTTGACTCTTTTTGCATTTTATGCATTGTGTCTGGTAGTTTTCCATCCATTACTGGTTCTTTGTGTCTCTCTTTGCAGTGATTTTGCAGTTATATGTGTGCCCTTTGCATCTGTTGTTGCTTCATAGTGGTCTTTTTGTGCTTCTTCCCTGTTATTCTGTCTCTGCAGGGCTTTTGCATGTCTTGCGCTCCTGTTACATGTTTTTAGTTGTTTTGCACGTTTTTGTGTTTGTTGTGCACATTGTAGCGCGGTAAATGTGCGGTATTCAGTCTCTGTTTTGCACTTATTCACGTTCCTTCTGCATCTCGTTTTAACTGCCTTTTGTCTCTTGTATGTTTTGCGATGTGTTAAGGCCATTTTGCATCTCATAGTAGTTTTTTTGCTTGTGGTTCTTTTGAGTTTCTTTGCAGTTGGTTTGCATTGAGTGAATCTTCTTGGAGTTTATCCGTCTCTGTAGTAGTAGTTTTTTGTGCCTCTATTTGCATTTATTTTTCACCTACATGTGTTCCTTTTGCATCTCGTTGTGCTAGTTTTACATTTTATAGTGGCCTTTTTGTGTCTCTTTGCAGTCATTCTCTTTCTGCCTATACAGGGGTGTTTTTGAGTTTTGCATCTCTTGTTATTTGTTTTGTATGTTTCTGTGATCTTGTTCCATCTTGCAGGACTCCAGTGAGATGTATTTTCTCTCTGTTTTGCACTTATTTGTGTTCCTCTTCCTCTTTTTTTAACTGCATTTTGCCTTTTGGATGTTTTGCATTGCTTCATGGCCATGTTGAATCTCATAGTGATCTTTGTGTGTCTTTTTTGATGTTTTTTTAATTGTTGCTTTGTCTCTTTGCGATTATTCCGAGTCTCTTTGCAGTCATCTTGCATCCTGTTGTAACTATCTTGCGTGCCTTTATGAGTCGTCCTGCACTTTATGCATCCTTTCGGATAGTTTTGCATCTAGCAGGAGTCCCTTTGTGTCGTATTTTACTGTGATTTTGCATGTGTCCTTTTTGTGTCTCTTTTTAGTTGTTTTGCATCTCATAGCGGCCTTTTTGTGTCACCTTGCTGCCGTTTTGTGTATTTTTGTGGCTGTTTCTGCATCTCCGTGGTCATTTTGTGCCTTCTCTTAGTCAGTTCTGTGCCTTTGTGTTTGGACTGCATCTCTTTCCAGTTGTTCTGCATCATTTTGCAACACGTAGCTGTCCTTTTCTGTTGTCCCTTTGGTGATTTGGTTTGTGTTACCTTGAAACACCGAGGACGAATCAGATGTTTTCCATCAGATACATGCTGCATGCCTGAGCATATTCAGAGAGGAATAGTCTCAGTGTTAGTTCATATGAATTCACCAAGCTCTTTATTTGTGGTTAGAGCTTTTCTTTCCTGTCTCATTTTATTTGTGTATAATATATTGTGAGATTTGGCATATTGATTATACACATAGAAATCATGTGCATATCAACAAATATTAATACTTATCATGTTTAATATGTCTACTGTTGACATGGTTCACTATCTGTTAAAAAAAATATTCTTTTGCTCTGTAAATGTTGAAGTCATGAAGTTATATTAAAAAATTGCAGTGCTACTTGGAGGAATCAAGGGACAGTGGACTGCACAACCAGCAGTTGTGAAATGTTCTTCTTTTTATGTGTTTTTATAAACTCGAATAAAGTTAAAGGCAAGAATGATTTTTTTTTTACAAAGTGAGATTCAATCGATTAAAATCTGTAAACTGAGACTTTGTAGTTCCACTGTTGAAGAAATTTGTCCATCATGCTTTTAATTATGCAACTCTCATAATGATTATAATATTTTTTTTAAAAGTATGATCATATTTTTAGACTGCTTTGTGATTAAATTATAGAATTTGGATTGTTAAATTTATATGTATTAGTGATTGAAGGGCATACTTTGTTCATTAATATGTGCACCAGAAGATGAATATATTTATATTAATATGTTTACGTGGATTTATATGGCTAAAGGTGCATCACAATGTGGTCATAGGGCACGAGAAGCAACTCAAAGGACTGAATTCATCCAGATGTATGTTTTAAAATTCTTCTCATGCCCTGAACTACTCAATTCTGACATTCAGGTTTGCAGCATTCGCTTATAACAGCTAGAATGAGACAGATAACAATGATGCCAAAGCATGTAGACACACACATGTGCGAGGCTAAATCCTGCCATGGAGTTTCACGTTGTTTTGATGAGGAGGATCCACCAGATGAGGGCGCTCTCCCTCTTCCGGTCTGCACGCTGGGGCAAAAAAAGAAGCCAGAGAATCTGCTCAAAAATCAGCTCACAGATCTAGACGATGACTAAATCTGCCCGTTCTCAGCTGTTTGAATGAAGCATGACTTTTGCCTCCTGAAACACTCAAGCAAAGACTTCTGGGTGAAATCTGGCACCAAGTTTGTTTTGATAAAAATTCATTTTCCACTTTTCCTCAACAAGGCCTTTATGGAAATGAGTGTGCAGTAAGAGAGAGGCCAGAGTCACCTCGTGGTTTTCCATGAATTCAGTGAACATATCATCTCCAGCTGACAAAATGTATTTTCATGTCACATTCCAGCGCTGTAACACCAGTGTCTGCTTTCACGGCTGCTATTTGCATCAGATTTCCCTTCATCTCCTCGGTTTCTCTCCACAAACACTGAAATGATGGTTCATCCTATTACCTGCAACTCCAGCGTAAATGTTTATGGAAATGGCTCATCGGAGCAGGCCAAGTGTTTTCCATCAGCGGCTCTTTGCAGTAATAATACTGCAGTGTTGATGTCAGACCCGCCCTGCCTGAAGAGGGGAGGCTAATGGCCCCTTCCTCTTCCCCCCCCTGCATGAACCAGCGAGGAGAGGAGGGAGAGAAAAAAATCTAATTCACCTTAAATGTGGTGCTGCAGGGTTGGGAAGCGAGAGGGCATCTGTTCAGAGAGTTCCCATTAAAGGAACATCATGTAAGATCAACCACAGTGCAATTACAGGGAACATGGACACGAGTGAGAGTCTGCAAGGCTCACACGTCTCACACACTTGTTGGCATTTGGAGGTTTGTTGTTCAGTGCAACATCTGAATTTCTATCTTTATCTTTAACAAAAGAACACAAAAAACAATGCTAATAATTATTAATAGCTTGTGATCATTTTAATTGTAAATTTTTTGATCATTGTTAACTATGTTTGGTCACTGCTAAAGCAAATTTTAGTTTTTTCTATTTATAAAATTGTACCTGTCTGCCACATCGGTTAAATTTTTCTGTTTTTACGCTTTTTGTCTAGGCGAGGCTGTAAATTACTAATCAGAAATGTAAACTGCTAAAAATCTGAAGCCCTCAGAGGGGTATGAAATAGAAATCTCATGTCTTGTATCTTACATTAGATATTTGCTCTTGAGTAAAAGACACTTCAACTGTAAAGAAAACTCGAATCAAAGAATTAAGGATTGTTAAAGTAATCAGCGACACAGTCATCATAAAAAGACCATATTATAAAATAAAAAATAAAAACTATGCTTATCATATGCTTTTACTAAAAACAGAAAATACTAAATCAATGAACAAAACTTTCTAAAGGGACTGTTTTCTCTTTTGGATGAAGCAAATATTTAAAGAATGCATTTAATATTGTATGACTTGCTACTTCTGTAAAGTGTAAACTAAAGATACATGTTAATTTTTATACAATAAGCCAAATATTGCATCTTGGAGGGGCATTTAAATAAAAGATGGTTACAAAATAAATAAAGGAATTTAGGTGTGCATTAAAAAATGAACAAAAAACAGAAAAAGAAACATACTTTTGCATGTAAAATAATTTTTAATCCCAACAGAAAGTGATTTAAATGTTTTCCTGGTTGAATATACGCCCGATTATTAGATAAAGTGACCAAAAACGGACTGCAACTATTGGACATTTGCAGTTTTGTAAAAGGTGTTGGGGCAAAAACTGATTATACTCTTCTTGTTAAAGCTGCATTGCTCGGTTTATACACACCTACAGCTGTTTGTTACTATCTGTCATAAATACAAAAACACGTGTGTATTTGCAGTTTAATCAGGCCTTACATTTAGGATGATTATAAGCAATACTTGTGAATATACTTATGCCTATTTTTAGTTCTATTTTCACATTGTACCTTTTTGTACTTTTGAGTATTTTACTTTATTGTAAATGCCATCAATTTTGAACCTTACTGTAAATGCCAACAAGATTTATCAGATGATATTTTAGATCTATCTATCTATCTATCTATCTATCTATCTATCTATCTATCTATCTATCTATCTATCTATCTATCTATCTATCTATAAAAATAAAGTCATTAATTTTTTTCTCAATTATGTTATGAGCTATTATCTCTCAAATATATCCTTTGGAAATGAATTCAGGTCATTTTGATGCAGTAGTAAGATTGTAGGCACAATGCAGGGGTTACAGCCACTTTTTGGCATGTAGAAAACTGCATTATATGATTAAAATTGGTCTTTAAAAGCAATCAGTGGGGAAGAACAACTACTTTTGTTAGAATGTACTGCAGAGAGTAGCTAAAATTTTGCACATAACAGAACGATCATCGCTCCATATCCGTTTTTTTTTCCTTTTTTGCAGTCGATCACTTTCTAGCACCACCTGGCCGCTGGAGTCGCTGTGGGCTCACGTGGCTCCCCGAAGGGCTCCGGAAAGAGTCGATAAGACCCGGAAGCAGTACACAATGGCCGCTGCAAACAGCATGTAGCATAAGTCCTCCACAACAAGTCTCGTGTTTTAATTCAGCTATTTTATCCGTTTCTTTCGAGTTCACATTTTAAATAAGCTAACAGAGAAACGACTGTTCACCAGAGATGGGAGTCCCGGCGTTTTTCCGTTGGCTGAGCCGAAAATATCCGTCAATTATTGTGCATTGTGTTGAAGAGAAGGTAAGTGAGTAGCATGTTAGCTAGCAGCCTGCTCAGTAAACGTTAGCTGGAAGGTTTGAACGTTTTAAATTCTGAATTCAGCTCGTTTACGGTTAGCCGCCAACCAAGTGTCTGTTTAACCGTGGAAACCTCGTCGACCAAGTTTCATTAGGGTTTTCTGAAGGTTTTTTGTTTGTAGCACGCTAGTTGACACGAGCAACGACGAAAACAACGGAACTTTGTGTTTGCTTCTCACGAGACTGTAAACAAACAGCGCGCGTTTTCAGTAACTTCAGCCTGCAAACTAAACGCTTCAATGCAAGGGCATGTTTAACTTTTAAAAACACGTATTTATTGAAATTGTTATCACTGAAAACGGTGCTAGAATTCTCCATGAAGTTAAAAAAAAAGGTTGAACGAGTTTCCATGGTGTTTTTCTAATTCTTATCCCCATGATTATGTGAATAATAATAAAGACAGCTTTCAAAAAAATGTCTATTTTTAAATATTGTAATTTATGTAATGTGCGTAGTGAATGCGCAAACTACATTTTTAGATCATTTTCACTATAAACTAATATTACTTCTATGTAACCTTTTTTTGTTTTGGGTGTTTTACTTGTGTCTTGGTCTGCATTACTCTCCCATTTGAACTACATTCAAAGTGCTACCTGAGTAAAGTTTGATTTAATGAAAATCTAAAAGATAATGTATTATAAAAATAAATTGAAAGAAATGAGGTGCTGTCTCAGTTTGTGTGCGTTGTTCAGGCCTTGACTAATAATGGTAAGGAAATCTGTAACCATTGAATATTTTGAATATTGATTTACCCGTTACTTTTTCATGTACAAACTGCTGAAAGATAGTGACATGTCTGTTGTAGTTTCCCAGCTGTCGTATGCTCGTGACTTTTCCAGATCACTTTTTCTACCTTCCCTATAAAAGTGTCTTCAAACAAAGTGATTTGTCTGTGTCCTGTTTTGTCTTCACAGGGCAAAGAGTGTAATGGAGTTCGTATTCCTGTTGATACAACCAAACCAAACCCCAACGAGGTGGAATTCGACAATTTGTACTTGGACATGAATGGGATCATTCACCCTTGTACACATCCAGAAGACAAGTAGGAACCATAACGTTTGGACAGTCATGGCATTGTTTTCTGTTTCATTCAATTCTAACAGTGTCATTGTTTACAGCTCAGTTAGTCTCAGTAGTGTAATTTAGGCTTCTGTAAGCAGATGTACTGTGTTCTCCATTATGGGAAAAAAATCTATTCAGAAATGGTTTTCACTGGCTAACCCTCTGTCCACGTGACCTAAAATTTTTGCTTAATGTTTGAGAAATTTGGTGTATGATCATTTAGCCAAACTGTTCCAAGAACATTTCAACTTCCTTCAAGTGTGTTATGTTAACAAACGTAACAAATACAGTCAAGCCTAAAATTATTCACACCCCTGGCAAATTTTGACTTAATGTTACTTTCATTCAACCAGCAAGTTTTTTTCCTGATTGGAATTTACACAGGCGTCTCCCAGAAGATAATAAGATGATGTACAAGAGGCATCATCATGGGAAAAAAAAATTCTCAGCTTTTATTTACATTTGAACAAAAAGTGGCATGTCAAAATTTGCCAGGGGTATGAATAATTTTGGGCTTGACTGTATACTGTACATAAACTTATTAAGCCCACACTCCCTGTCTTTCACTACAGACCTGCTCCCAAAAATGAAGACGAGATGATGGTCGCCATTTTTGAGTACATCGACCGTCTGTTCAATATTGTGCGACCCAGAAGAGTTCTCTACATGGCCATCGATGGAGTGGTAAGTTGCTGTTATTAACAGAAATGTACAATCTGACTAAAGTTTGAATTTCACCAGCATTTATGGTACATTTAGATGGCTGTTGCTATCCCTCTCCCTAATCCCCACTCTCAACCCAACCAGTCAAGGCAGATGGCTGCCTTCCCTGAGCCTGGTTCTGTTGGAGGTTTTTTCACCCCCTCCCTATCCTAGGGTTTTTTTGGTTCGCTTGCTCAGAGGGAATCCAAAAGCAACTTTGGATTGTTGGGTTTTCTGTTTTCTGTTCTTCCTGCTATGTAAAGCACTATGTGATGATGTGTGTTGTAAATATGCGCTATATAAATAAAATTGAATTGAATTGTTTATGTGAACAGCAAACCTATCTATCTAACCCTCAGAGTTGTTATAGATGCGACAGTAATTTTTGATGCAAAATTTAATGTAACACGTACTTACCTTTGCTCAGGCTCCTCGTGCTAAAATGAACCAGCAGCGCTCTCGGCGGTTTCGTGCCTCCAAAGAAGGAGTAGAGTTGACTGAGGAGAAAAATCGCATAAGGGAGGAGATCATCCAGAGAGGTGCGTGGTGTTTTCGTCTTTACACTGCTGGATTGTAAATACATGTTTATTTTCATATTCTTCACATCACACAGTGTTTACAAACCTTGCATGTGACTTATGTGACATTTCCGCCATCAGGACGACACTTTGTCTGTGTTGTTATGCCTACCAACTGTAGAAGCATTGTGTTTTTGGTTTGTTTGTAAAAGCGATATCTTGAACGTCTTAGGAGAGTTTCTTAAAATCTGGCAAAAAATGTTCACTTGGACACACTGATGAACTGATTAAATGCTGGTGGTCAGAGGTCAAGGTCACTGTGATCTCATGTCCATCCCATTCTTGTGAAGGCGATATGCCAGGAACACCTGGTTTGCAAAGGCATTGAACCACAAGGCAATAACTGTATCTATCTGTTTCTTAACACTGAGGTAGTGTTTAAAAAAGTGCAGCATTCTTCGTCCCTTTGAATCTTTTTTGCCCAATTGTTTTTACTGTATCCCAAGTGTAGCTTACACACACCAGTGACCTCTTAGCTCAGACCAACAAACAGTGGCAAAAGTAAATCTAAAATCCTAAATGATGCAGACAAGGCCACACTGACAAAAGCTGGTCCAACCTGTTAATCTTCTGCATCCATCTTATACAGCGATAGTTGCTTCACTGTGTATTTATTTTTTTATTTTTAATATATTTTTGGGGGAGATTTTTCCAGTTTTACTGATGGAGGGAGAGACAGAGTAGAAGGGGGTAGAGAGGAGAGAGAGACATGCAGCAATGGATCGTCTGCCAGACTCGAACTCATAACTGCTGCTAGCGACCTGCGCCCATGTGTTAACGCCTTAACTCAGCGAGCTGGATGGCCGTCCAAGCTTCCCTGTGTATTTGCTCTTAAATAATTGTCAGTGTAAACTTGTTTTCTTTCTCTACAGGAGGCTATCTTCCACCTGAGGAGATTAAAGAGAGGTTTGACAGCAACTGTATCACTCCAGTAAGTGTTGCTGCATTCAGTGAAGCTAGCAGTATTACATAACTTTAATTTAGTTGGAACAACAGAATTAGAGAATTTGTCTTGGAATTAATGATGTGATGCTTTATGAATAACGGTGACTTAATATGTGTCTGTAGGGAACAGAGTTCATGGACAACCTGGCTCAATGTCTTCGATACTACGTGGCTGACAGACTCAGCAATGATCCAGGATGGAAGAACGTAGTTGTGAGTGTAACTTTACTGCTCAGGCTTCGAAATATAGACATATATTCCCAGCTTTTCTTTTGGCAGTTGACATATTTAGTATTTGTCATCGCTAATCTTTAGTTTCTTTTTCTTTAGGTTTTCCTGTCTGATGCCAGCGTTCCAGGTGAAGGTGAACACAAGATTATGGACTTCATCAGGAGGCAGAGAGGTACAGCTGCTATACACCGTTTACCTTTAGTACTTATTACAATACAAAAGGTTTTATTAAAGCACTTACTTCAAAAGGGCACATGACATTCAAAACTTTATAACATACTAAGCATTCAAAGGACAACAAAATATACATTTACAAGCAAATACAAGATGCTTCTATCATGCACAAATCGATGCAAAGTGGATACATATAAAGTGCACAAGATCACAGATGATTTGTATTACACACAGTTGAGTCAGACTTGATAGACTGAACACAGAAAACCACAAGTGCTGTTGAATATCATGTTGACTCTCATCTTTAGGTCAGACTAATGATTTGTCACCTTTGATAAACACAAGTCAAGTATAATCCTTCACTACACACAAACGCACTGTCTGATATTCTGTTGACTCACTGTTAATGGTCCACTTTGACAGCTCAGCCCAACCATGACCCCAACACACACCACTGCCTGTGTGGAGCCGACGGTAAGCCTTTAAATCCTCTGTCTGATATCTGGAATAAGAACCACATAAGTGCACTTGATGTGAACCACTTACTTCATCTAACCTGATTGTCAGCCAGAAGTGACCTTGTGTTGCTTTCTGATGGACTAATTTACATCTCACAAAGCCGGCATCATTTTCACCTCTCTGAGTAACATATTTTCTTCTGATGTCAGCTGACCTGATCATGCTGGGCCTGGCCACACATGAGCCAAACTTTACCATCATCAGAGAAGAGTTTAAACCCAACAAACCCCGACCCTGCGCTCTCTGTGGACAGATGGGTCACGAAATCAAAGACTGTCAGGGTGTGGCCAGAGAGAAGAAGGGAGAGGTGAGAAACCTTTCATGTGCTTTTGGAGTTTAGGTTCCTGTACTGTATTGTATGAAATGTGTTGCGTGGCTTTTGCATTTTGTAAACCATCAGAACTGTTGCAGGAAGAACTGCCAGAATTGTGATTTAAACACTAAATGTAAAAACTAAAAATCACCTTTTCATGCTGAAATGAAAACACAAAGCATATATATGAGAAACTTGACAACACCACTGACATAATGTTGTCTTTTTTAATATTTACCTAAACCACTTTGTGATCATGTTTCCCACAATGACATGCAAGAATTTTTGCTTATTATGACACAAGTTTCACTGTAGCTCATTTATTGACCTTATCTTGTAATATTTAAAGACATAATGTATTTAAAATGTGTGTCTGACTCTTTATAAGCATATCAGCAATGTTTCAACTATAATCCATAAACTCAGACATGACGTATTCACCCTCTGACTTTTTTCTTCTTCACTTTTAGCATGACGAGTTTGCAGACACGGTTCCGGTGTCTGAGCAGGAGTTCATATTCATCAGACTCTGCGTTTTGCGGGAGGTTGGTTATTTGTGCTTACTTTGTTAAATTTCCCTTCCGTTTAGCAGGAATTTGTCTTGTTTTTCATTTTACAGTCAAAATGTTCTAAATTTGGAAAAACTATTAAGTTGGTTGTGAACTGATTTAAGTTTACAAATCTCAGATACAGTTAGATTGGATTCAGAAAATAACAGTAAGTAAACTTTATTTGTGTAGCGCTTTTCACAGGCAGTAGTCACAAAGTGCTTCACAGTAGTAAACATATATCAAAAGATCATGCAAAAAAATACATCGTGTAAAATACAACCAAACACAACACATTTGCAACATTTGGACTAGAATGCTTGCCGAAACAAATATGTTTTTAGGTGCTTTTAAAGGCATCCACTGAGTCCAGAAAGGTTTAAAAGAAGTTCGTTCCAAAGGTGGGGTGCGGTGGCTTTGAATTATCGGTCTCCCCGAGTTTTAAAGCAAGTTCGTTGAACCTTCAGCAGGTTCTGCCCAGGTGACCTCAGGCTTCAAGCTGAGCTGTTGGGCTTAATTAAGTCAGCGATATAGGTAGGAGCCTGACCATGTAGGGCTCGAAAGGTCAGCACCAAGATTTTAATTTGAACACAATACACAACAGGGAGCCAGTGAAGAGATTTTAAAAACAGGTGTAATGTGGGACCTCCTGTTGGTGCTGGTCAACAGCCTTGCAGCTGAGTTTTGGACGTACTGGAGGCGAGCCAACGCTTTCTTTTTGAGACATGTGAACAGGCTGTTGCAGTAGTCTAGCTGCGAGGACACAAACGCATGAACAATCATTTTAAGCTCGTCCTTAGACACCATGGACCTGAGCTTAGCGATATTGGACAGCTGAAAGAAGCAGTGGTTGGACTGAGATCAAATTTTCATTTATAATAACGGTCAACCAACTGTCTTAAAGACCCTTGTGGAAATACAAGAGGACATATAAAAACTTTTTAAATAATACTTTTCTTGCAAATTGTATAGAAATTCTTTTTATTTGTTCTTTTCTATATATAATAATCCAAACAAAGGACCATCCTTGAACTGAAACTACTACATAAGCCAGCTTTGGCTTTAGTTATGAAGTTATTGAATCATCCCTATTAATTTTGCTGTGTTTTCATGCTTTTAGTACCTGGCCCGAGAGCTGACCATGGCCAGCCTGCCATTTCCTTTCGACTTTGAGAGGAGCGTAGATGACTGGGTTTTCATGTGCTTCTTTGTTGGAAATGACTTCCTCCCACATCTTCCGTCCTTAGAAATCAGGTGAGCTTGAATTCATCCCTCAAAAGGTGCCTCTATTGTTGAAACTTTGTTCGGCAGAGAGTGAATAAAGGTATTTAATATAAAATATAAAGGTAGTCAATATTTTAAAGCGTCCTTTAAGAACACTGAAACAGCTCTGTTATTTTCATTCCAAAAATTCTAAAACACACTACAGCTTTGTAAGTTTACTGATTGACTTTTATTTTTCACACCGCATATCTGACACTTCTGTCACTCCAGATCAAAATAAGTAAGTATCTGCTTCACTGGGACAGTCAATTCTACAGCGACAATTAATGGCTGTTATTGTTGATTAACTTGCTGAACATTCAGTCATTTAACCGTTCAGTTTATATCAGGGCTTCTCAAAGTCTGACCTCAACAACAAATCAAAACGACAAATCAATTCAGACACAGATGTAAATCTCGCTATGAACACAATACATTATAATTTCTCCTTTGAAATAAATTCTGTTAATCATTAAATTGTTAACGACATTCAGTGCAGAGTATAGATGGAAAACAATGACACAGACCTTACCCCCCATATTAATGTGGGTTTTAGTGTAGCTGTATTTCCCCTTCAGTGTCATGGTGACATTAACTACAAGTAAAGACAGCTAGTATGAATGTAGGAATATGTCTGAGTCTGAAATGAAAGTGGACTAACTGTCTGAGCTGTGCTTCGTACTGGCCCAATCACAAGAGATGTGATGTTTACTGATGCAACTGTTTGCAGCCAAGCATGCTATTTCTCTCACAATGCTGGAATGTATTTTGACTAACTTGGCTGTCTTGAACTTGAATGTATGTTGCTTAAAAACGATAGGTCAGTGAGTTTGTCACGGACCTCTGACCTTGAATATAAGTCGGATGGGGCTCTTTTCGTAATACATTTGAGAGATCCCAATCTATATGTCAGGAATAAGTTCAAAATGCCTGTCACATTACCAGAGGCACCGTCTTGTCTTTTAAAGTGCTCATGTCCAAACTGAAAGGCATTACTCAGATTTGAGTTTACCGTCTTAGAAAACAAAGGAGTTTTCACATTTGAGAGGCTGAAACCTGGAACGAGTTGGTATTTCAATTTTACTCCTCAGCAGCATGATTCAGTGCTGACAAAGACCGATGATAGACATCCACTTTGTGTGTCCTCAAAGTAAATGCACCGACAACTAATGTAGTAGAATCTAACTCCGAGCCTGGAAGCCAAGTGATAAATATATTTCACATAACTGCAGAACCTGCGATTGGAGTCTTGCCTATGACGTTTGTTTAATGCCAAAGCTCCTTTGGTTTCCTTTGTTTTCTATCTCCATCTTTAGTCACTGTCCAATAAAAGCAAAACAATATTTGTAAAAGTAAAAAAATAAAATAAAATAAAAGCGCTAAGGCTGAACAGGGCTTTGCTGTTTTTTTAAGCTTCACAAAAATAGGGCTATTTGCAGGAGTCTGCATGCACTTGCCTAAGTATTAGTTTTTATCATACCTCTACCCCAATTTACACTCCAGAGCTGATCAGCCTAAAAACTAATGGAAGTACTAAGAAGATTTTTGTTCTGTTTCACTACTCTTTAGACTTTTTTATTTACACACAAGATAAAACAGGGGTGCATATGTTGTTTGGTTCAAGCAGTCAAAGATAAAGAAATGTTTGGTGAATTTTGTCCCTTCGGGATTGTTACTGAAATCAGTGTGACTGGCTCATTGTTAACTTGTTCTGTGTCTGTTTTCTTTTAGAGAGGGAGCGATAGATCGACTGGTCAACATCTACAAAGACGTTGTGCACAAAACTGGAGTGAGTATCAGTCACCTGAGCAATTCCAGCAACAAAGTCACACCCCTTTTCTAGGAGTAGAGACGATGCATTCTGGGAAATGTAGGAAATCAGTAAATACCATTAGCAGGTGCACCCAAAAAATAGATTGCTTCATGTGCTGAATGTTGAGAATCTGGTATTTTCAGTGTCTCCTGCAATTTAAAAGCAACGTTGAGTTGACAGGATCTGTCCTGTGTTTCTCTGTAGGGCTACCTGACACAGAACGGCTTCGTCAACTTGGAGCGAGTTGAGATGATCATGCAAGCTGTGGGCGTGGCGGAGGACAACATCTTCAAGAAACGAAAAGAGGATGACGTAAGAAGTCACAGTTTCTATAGAAATCTTTACATTTAGTCTTGTAAGCGCCCATACAGCCAACCTAGTTTAGTAGAAGAGTAATGAAAACTGAATGTTCTTGATTTTAATAAGTTTTACAATCACAATGTCACATTTTTCTTCTCGTAGGAAAACTTCAAGAGGAGAAATAAAGAGAAAAGAAGAAGAATGAAAGTGAGTAAAGCAAATCAATGATGATACTAATACCTTTTCCTGGTACTGTTGTCTCCTAACAATGATAAGAGTTTGTCAACCTGTCAACAGAGTTTGAAGTCCGTGGAAGCTGCCATATTTTTACGTTTTTACCTAATCAGCTGACACTGGGGCACATCTCCCACACTGAATGAGACATGTTTTCCAGTTACAACAGAAGTAACAAAGGCTGCTTTCAAGAAAAACAGCACTACAAGCAATTAGAGCCCTCAAAGTATTGATTTCTCACAGGTTATTTAAAGGAGCGTTTTGTCTCCAGAGTGGGCAAACGGCAAATAACGACCTGAGTGGTTTCATTTTACCAACTCCAACGAAGAGAGAAGAGGAATTGGACAAAAAATGTATTTTTAGATTCTGCAGGTTAATCTGTGTACCTGTATTTTAATGCTGTGTGTTATTATTGTTATTGTTATTTAGATTAAATATTTTTATAGCTTTGCATGGCTGGATTGGGGTGATAATAGGTGTTGAATTACTCAACTCTGCTGCTGCTGCATCAGTGGATCTCTTGATATCAATATGAAATTAATAAATCAACAGTTTCTCTTGTATTGATTAATTGTGCAGCCATGAGTCTTGCGTATTATTGTCATGTGGCCAAATCCCTACTCAGTCACCTTAATGAAAGGTAATCTAGAGCTCACCCATGTCTCAACAGATAATCCTGGACCAGATTTGCTGCTGTTTTGTTTTTGAGTTGTGACGTTCATATAAATGTTGTTCATGATACAGCGACTGAAGATCACAGTGACAATATGTGCTTAACTTGATCCTGTCCACTGAGCTTTGTTTTTTGTTTCTGTGTTACTGCAGGCGGAGCAGCAGGGTCCTGCCTACCTGACCACAGGCCAGTTCGCCCCTCAGGCCCTGGGGAGAAGAGACCGACCCGAGCCCGTCCACAACGCTCGGCACCAGGCCTATGACATGAGGATGCAACACAACAAGGTACCTGTGGTTGTTTATACTTAAATAGATGATTCCAGACATGAAAATTTTGGATTTAGTCAAAAAGATTGAAAATATCGACTCTTTGTTTTCATAGTTTACATAGTTTAAGAAGTTTACAGTCGTGTTGTTCGTAATTTATGTATGGTTTTAATATGATCTCTCTAAATTGTAACATATAAATAAAGGACTAGAATTCTACATTACAGTATAATCTATTGCAGGAGGACAGTCATGATGAAGTGTTATTGTTCCTTTTTCTTCTTTCAGGATGCTGCTCAGTCCCTGAAAGCCATGATGAGGAATGGTGGCAATGTAAGTTTTGTCATTTATGTTTTACGCAGACAAGCATATGTGAGAGACACAAAGAATGAAGAACCAGATGATTAATGAAGCTTAAATGTGAAGTGGATAAGGTGCAAAATATGACCATTTAAACCATGGATTGTGTTTACCATTCCACCCCTACTAGATAGGTTGTTTTAGTAAATTTCGTGAACTAAGTTCTCTGCTTTTCGAGATTAAAAAAAAAGATTATCACACAGTACTGAGATAGAAGTGTTTGATTAGTATAATATGTCCAAAATTGAATACATCTGTTCTCTAGCAGTAAATCTTTTCATCAGCAAACTATGAAAATCCCCAGCTTGTTTAAATGTCATGCTGTCATCCAATCTGAAGCAGTGTACCGTTTTTATCTGGATATTTCCTCCTCAGCATTATCTGTTGTAGGAATGAACATCAGTCTGTTTTGAACATGGATATGCTGTCTTTGGTTGAGTTCACGGCCGATTTTCTGTTTAAAGTGTCTCTCAAGCTGTTAAATTTCCTGCCCTTGTACAGCGATAAAATTTATCGACTGACAATAGCTGGCCATACATTAGCACATGAATGAAAGTAGTACAAAGGGCTCCAGAAAAACAGGAAGGCTAAGTAGCTAAGGTAGTGATTATTTTTCCTCTCTGCATCAGCGTCCTTCAAGCACAGAAAATGCACGTATGTATATACAGCACCTTTACATAGCTTTGCTGCAGATAGTTTACAAAACTCATTGTCAGTGTAAAAAAAAAAAAAAAAAAGTTTTGTCACTCCTCTGGTTTATATTGAGATGTAACATTAACATAATAATACATTTGTAAGTAACATTTAAACACATTCTCCTGAAAGCTGTTCTTGAAGTCAGGCTTTAATTAATATGCTGTCAAATTTCTCTTTAATATAATTTATTTCTGTGCCAGAAATCAGGTTCAATATGAAATTAAATCTGCTAATGTTGATAACTATTATTTGTCTTTATAGCAACGTATAATGTCATTTTTGTTTGTTTGTTTCTTGTTATTCTGGCTTCAGTGTTGGGAGGTTTTCCTGCATTTGTTGGTCTTACTTGATAGTAAGCATTAGAAGGTAAATGGACAGAATTGGACATTAAGTGACAATTTGGGATTTAGGACACGTTATAGACTGTTTGATCTAATATTAGTACTTAAATAAGGTTGTTTCTTTTTAATATATATCCTTCAAGTGACCTCACCATTTGGACTGATTCTTTTCTCTCTAGAAATAACCTCTACAATATTATTTGTACTTTTTTGAAACGTAGATCTAAACAAAATACAGTAAGAAGAGAAGCCAAATGGCACGAGAGATTTAAAATATAATTCATATTGGCAGTTGAACTAAAGGAGACATTACCTTCCTTTTTTAAAAAAATTTGTTTGGCTCATTATTTAAGCACATCTCAGAAAGTTCATGTCATTAAGTGTGGAAATTTTCAAAGTTCTCTGAATGCTATTTTTAAATTGGTCTATGTTTCCCAACCACACAGTGCTTTTAAAAGAGAATGTTAGTTTTTTTGTTCTGTAAATTAGAAGCTGTTTGTCCTTACAGGCAGTGCGGTCAAAGCTTTTCACAGCTTTTTGTCAGTTTAAACAGTACATTACTGCTGCTGTTCAAAGAGATGAGCTTGTCATGTACAGCTGAGATTTACTGTCTCTGAAAAAGCTGCTGCTCACAGTTTTAAGCGAAGGCTCTTGAATTTTATTAGAACAGACACTGTACTGTTGAAACTAATGAATACCTTTAGGATTTATTTTCCACCTTGGATTTATTCTGATATTTTTTCGTGTTTTTTTTTTAATTGTATGCATTTATTTATTTATTCTTTTGTCTTTTCTCAGTCATCTGCAGGCCCCAGTGACAGCACAGAGAGCAGGGGAGTGAAGAGGAAAGCTGAGGACAGTGACAGCGAGCCGGAGCCTGAAGACAACGTCAGGTAAACCTTCATAAGCTGAGGGGGGGTGGAGGGTGGGACACGTCTTGGGTTTCAGTTACAGTCAATACAAGTCATCATCTGAGGTAGCAACTGTGGAAACTAATGGTTATGTTTGCCTTTAAGTGGTGATTACAAGGTGAACCTGAGCAAAATTAGACGTGTTACTGTCTTAAAATTCTCTCTGTCAAAATTGTATTGATGGGCTGCCATATAGTTCGCTGAGTTAAGGCGTTACCATGTAGGTGCAGATGGCCAGCAGCGGTTGTGGGTTCAAATCCGGCTCATGACCCTTTGCTGCATGTCTACCTTCTATACCCTTTCACCCTGTCTCTCCTCCTATGAATAAAATGCAAAGAAAACTCTCCAAAAAAAATTTAAAATTGTATTGATGAATTGTGGAAGTAATAAAAAACTGTTCGTTCAGCTTTGGACTTCCACAATATCGTCAGGACATGTGCTAAAGTTTGCAATTACAAAAAAAAAAAAAAACCCAAAAATGCACCACAACCCAAGTTCTTTACTCCACACATTATTTTATCTTGTCAAAACATAAGCTGGCAACATAACTAACAATGAAACTTGAATGCAGACAGTTCAGTCACAGATTCAAGTAGTCTTGTAGTCTTCAGCATATAATGCATAAAAGTGGTCTCCCATTAAGAGTAACAGTTTTATTGGACATCGCCCAGAATCATTTCTGTTTTGGAGTCTGAACTGAACCGCAGCAACACACTAAGAAAAATGAAATTTACCCTGCTGCTTAAGAGGGCTGCTGTGAATTTCACCATTCAACAAAGAAACTTCAAACCACTTAATGAGACACAATACACACAGTATTGTCAGTGAGGAAGTTTCAGTTGAAGGGAAAATTCTTATATTAGATTATAAAAGTTTTCTTTCAGTCAGTGTTTTCACATTATAGTAAGATACAGAAGAGGGGGGAAAAACAAGACTTCATTTGTGCAAGCCTATAACAAAAGATGAGTAGATGCATCGGTAACATAACATCAATATTGAACCGCTTGCTGCATTGAAAGCCTTAGTGATACACAGTATTTAAGTGCTTTAAAATCTTCTTGTTACTAACCACCATAAGCCAACCAAATGAAAACAACAAAAGTTGTTGGATCGGACAGGCTACTAATTAGCTACCCGCTGTACACACAATAGAAACATGGTTGCATGTTAACGTCTCCACTGTTACTACACAGTAAATACTGGAAACGGCCTAAAACAAAATTATCGTTTGAGATTGATCAGTTTTTGCCACTCACATTTGCATTAAATTGCACTAAATTGTAATTTTTGCACTGTTATACCAATGACTCTTACAGTGGTACTTATTTATTTGTATTTTTGTTTTTGTAGAATTTTATTCACTTAATGTCTTTATTTACTTAATGTCTAGTGTCTCCACTGAGGGTTTGAAGAGTGCAGTATTTTCAATGCTCTTTATGTCCTGTACATATCGCAGTATTGACAATAAAAAGACTTTGACTTTTTCCATTAATATCCCAAAGAGTTTTTATTTTGACCTGTAACACTTTATAAAAAATTACCAGCTTTGCCATATTAGCCAAAAAATAACCTTTAATTAGGTGCCCAGTTTGCATGTAGTCAATAAAATACCTTTAAAAAAAGATGAGGTTCAGTCAGCAGAGGTTGCATTAACAAACACAACCAGAGAAATGCACTCATTAATGCCATCGTACTGCAGCACAAGCTGTTGACTCTCCGCCACACACACACACACACACACACACACACACACTGAGCCCTCTGCTTAGCTGCTCCCACTTTCCTCTGCACGTGATTAATATGGAAAGCAGGAGCATTCGAGTAAATTCCTCTGTGACGCACTCGTCAAAGCTGCTAAATCCATTGGGCTAAATTGGTATTCATGGAGGCTTTCCTCTCAGGAGTCGGCGCTCCCTGCGGGCCGCTCCGAGGATCCACGACACAGATGCTAGACAACCTTGATTATGTGTGCAGAATGGCATCGCCGCCCCAAATCTACCAAGAAGTCAAAGCCATTAAACTATTCCTGGAGCTTTTTTAGCCTATAGATGAACGGAGGAGCATCCTGAAAACCATTTGCTTTAATATGTAGTTTAGATTTACTTGTATTACAAACATCTGATTGTGTCACCCAATAACCAACAAAGGATTTACAATTCCTGGTCACCAACAGCATTAACAATGAGGAAAAAATAGCAGTGCTGTTTGAGCGACAGCCTCCAGACAGTTTATTCCAACAATATTAAGACATATCAGTCTAGGTGGGAGCAATTTTAGATAAAACGACACGTTGTGAAGTTGTTGGTTGTTGGAGGTGCTGTGATGCAGACAGAAATTACAGAGGTGGGATGAAACATTAGATTATAGTATTGTTGTTACTCAGAATTCAACTTGTTGTCTCCAAATGTGTGTTTTACATCTGGATTCTTGAGCCGTGGCCATCAGGCTGTACAGATCAGTCTAGATTTCAACACTGCACTGGTCGCCTACAACACACTTCTAACTTATGCAGACTTTCTCCTGCCGTTGTCTGATGGGCCATGTTGAGGTGTCTTTATGTATTATTAATTCCAGATACAGTGTTGTGTAAAAATTTTGATTAGCTGTCTGGCTGTAGTAGTACAATAGATTATGATTGAACTGTACACTGTCAGTCAGTGTAATATACAGGGCAAACATAATTCTGCAGTGTCTACAGTTAATGTCTTTCTTTATCAAAAATGGAAGAAAACTATTTACATCATCTGTAACCACACCTATGTGTGCTGCAGGTTGTGGGAGGATGGCTGGAAGCAGAGGTACTACAAGACCAAGTTTGACGTGGACGTGACAGACGAGGATTTCAGGCGGAAGGTGGTTCAGTCATACGTGGAGGGTCTCTGCTGGGTGCTGCGCTACTATTACCAGGTAAAGCTAAAATCACACTGTGGATTCAAAACTCTGTACACATAAAATACCATATAATGTGTGTTTTACTGCTGAGAAACTACATGTTTCTAACAAATGTGGCCTGAAAGTCTTGGTGAAGGTTTTACTTGATGCTGTGCAAGTTCTCCCAAGAACTACCAAATCCCCGCATCAGAAACTTTGCACGTTTAGATTTCATAGCATCTCACAAACCAACATAAATGTCTCTGTTTGATTCACATTTCGGACACACTGTCTTTCTACAGCATCAGTGTGTCTTTTATTCAGCCTGCTGTTGGTATTATTTGCCATCAAGGTCTCACCTTTAACATGGAAAAAAGATGAATCATTATTAGTGCTGTCAAAAATATCGCGTTATTAACGCGTTAACGCAAATCAATTTTAACGGCGTCAATTTTTTTATCGCGAGATTAACGCGGGTGGGGGTGGGTGAGGCGGGGGCATGGTTGGCGAAGTCGAGGGCGAGGTGTTCGCCGTCGGAGTCCGACAGGATCTCCTGCTGGTGGTGGTACAGCAGCAATATTCTCGCTAGCCTTTCTATCGTCTCCTTTTCCGCGTCCCGAACCGTGTGCCGCTGATCCAGATGCTCCGCCAGGTGACGGCGGCCTGGGGTGCCGCATGACGATTGACAAGACCAGAGTTATCTGTGTGTTGTCAGTATAAACTGAGTTATCATCGTAGTACATCTAGTCTGTAATACCACTTGATGGCCAAACACAGCTGACGCGAATTCTCCGCCTCCTCCTTGTATAAAATGATAATTCAAGGGACATTTAGAATAGATAAAAAATGTGCGATTAATTTGCGATTAATCGCGAGTTAACTATGACATTCATGCGATTAATCGCGATTAAAAATTTTAATCGATTGACAGCACTAATCATTATGTATAATAGGTTTTCACTCCAGTAATAGCTAGGTCTGTCATGATTAATACATAATTTCCCGATCTCAGTTATTTGATCACTTTGCATAATGATTAGAATCTTTTCCATCCACCTGTATAAAAACAGGTGGATGAAACTGACAGAAAATGTCATATTTCAGTTACTTTATTTACATCCTTTTCCACTGTTTGCGCCCTCTTTCTCTGCTCTTGTTTAATCTTGTTTGACTGACTGCATTTCAGTGAGCATCTGCTTACTTTAACGTCATGGGTTTAGCTACAGTGCCAAACAGCACACCACTGCTGTGCACGGATTTTTGGGTTTAAGCCAAGTGAAAAAGGGAAGCTCAGCAACTTGGGAGGTGTTTTGTCAGGTTTGCAGCTAAAATGCAGCGTTCAAAGTCACCAATACCACTGATCTTAAAACTTGTAGTGACAAATAAAAGCTGCTTCTTCGTAATGATTTATTCTCAGCTTGTGGATAATGGACATAGCTTTCATAGTGACACTAAGGAAAAATCCAAAGTGGAAGATGTTACAAAGCCCTAATGAACCTGCTTGTAATCAGCCAACTACACACAATTGCATACTTTGGTTGGTTAAAAACTATATTCAGGGGCGCCCTGGTGGCTTAATGGTTAAGATGCTGGCTGTCCTGGATCTTTGGATCATATCATTCCGCTCTTTAACTTTGTGTTTTCTGTACAGTGTCTGTGCTATAGACTAGTTAAAGCTATTCTTATCACAAAAGATATGTCTACCATAACTGCAAAAACCTTTTGGCTGATCGGTAAAGACATAGACTAGAAACACCACAATGAGTATAAGTTGAGATGATGATGAAAGGAAAATGAAAATACGTAAACAGGACTCCACAGTGATTTTTTTTCTTGATTGACCCACTAAGAGTTATTTTTAATTACGTTTTGATGTGAATGCGACTGATAGTACAAACATTAATTGTAAAACAAGCATTAAATCTTGAAGGACATGAACAGAAACGTAGAATTCCAATGGCTCCCAACAATTCAAAGCTGATACTATTGCTATTACTATACGCTACAAATTGTAGTAGAAACTGTTCAGAATTAGGACAACTGCAGAACAATCTGAAGTCCTCAAGTGATCACCCTCCAAACAAGAGATGCGAAGTAAATTAAAACTCAAAGTCATATTGAAAAGTTGGACTACTTGTCCTTCCTGGCGATTTTTTTGCCCCTGTCACATTTTTACTCACTGGGGCTCAACTTCCTGCCTACCTCTATGGAAACAGAACAACCAGGAGTCTAGAGAACTTAAACAACAATATCTTACGAGCAGTATAACGAAATTATAATGCTATAATTTTAAAGACTGAAAAACCTGGCATCGGCATGTGCAACATTTTTCCAAGTGTCCCCAGCTGTTACCAAAACTAGATAACCCGATGTTTCTATGTACTATACATAGACAATTTGACAATGCCCACTTAAATTTTTACAATCTCTACAGACTTGGGGTTTTTCACACTGTGCATGTCACCTCTAGAAGATATTTCACCATGCTGAATGTATCTTTCACCGTATTATGTTTTTGAGACATTTGCTGCTCAAGTGCGCTTGTTCCTTTCAGCCTCTCTTGTCATCTCCTCTCTTCTCTGAGTAAACACGGCCTGCAGTTCAACCAGATAGTCCCAGAGTTTGTCTCAGGTGGCTTTTGGTTGCTGTTGAGTTAATCGTAGCTCCTCAGTTGCGTGGAAGTGCGCAGAATGTTTCAGTTTTTGACAGCATCTTGTCAAAACTGTTTGTCTCTGGCAGTTTTTTTTTTTTTAAAAAGAGCTATCAAAGTAATTTGATTAATTATCTGAATTTTAAGCTTAAATTTGTTTAATTTTCCCCACGAACCACGTCACACATGATGTGGACAAGTTGAAAATGTGATCATTCATGGCATTTCTTGCTCTGATAAATGGTGTTATCATGGCCCTGGTTTTGTTGTTGTTGTTGTTGTTTGTTTTTTGGTATTAGACTTTCAAACCTGCTGGTGAGTTTTGGTGGTCCAGAGGCTTAAAGCCCACCACTTGGAAGCCTGAGTTGAAACATGAACTGCTTAAAAATGAGTCCATCACCCCTCTAGTAATGAAAATGAATTTAATGGATCTTTGATGGCACTCCCTTAAAATAAGTGGATAGTAATAATATAGATCATTTCTGTTCAAAGACTTGATTCACAGCAAAGTCGCAGAAAATGCACGGATGGGTGACCAGTGTTTTTAAAGGCATAACAGTTCTTTTATTTGTCTATAAAACCCAGAACAATAAACCTCGATACAGCAGTCTCTCATATCTCCAGATGTTGTTTGCAGTGTGATTATACACTAAATCATTTCTACTGTTGTAAAATATTGATCTTTATCTCAAAATGAAATAATCAGCTGTGGGCCCTCTCCAGAAGAGACGGGGCGCTTCAGGCTGAGCCAGGGGGATTTGTCCGAACTGATTGTGCTCTCTGTGTATGCACACTGTGTTGACTCCACATGCTCACCAATCCAAAGCCCGTCTCAGGGGGCCGTTCTGAATGAATTCATTAGCGGGCCCTCAGCGGACGTGGACGTGTCTGCTCTCTGCTGCCACACATTCACGGTTCTGTACGCCGCCGCAGAGTTATGATCACGCACACCTCACACCAAATGATCGGGGAAGACGGAGCTGGGTTTATCCAAAACACAAAAGACGAGATCCACACTTTGTTCTGTATTTCAGGTTTCCACAGCCTTTGTGTTTTCAGAGGTGTAGCTCTCCTGCAGGCAGCGTTTCTCATGCCGACAGTTCATCCATAAATTATTTCCTTCAAAAATCAAATAGACGTACAAGTAGCCAAGTCCCCTTTGTCATGAATTAATTTATTTGCAGCAGCTTCACCACGAATCAGAAGAGTTTCTACTGAATAGAACTAGGCAAGCAAATTAATTTTTAGTGAAATGATCCAGAATTGAATCTTCACTTTCCACCACGCGTCATTCTCTCTGTGAATTTTCTCTATGAATCGGTCAGCTGCGACTCCTTGTTAGAAATGATACACTTTTATTTTTCTTGATTTCCTGTGAACAATTTCACAAAACACTGAAAACGTCTTGACTTGATTGTCAGTTTATCGGCTACGCTCGTTCAGCAGCCTTGCTCTCAAAGTCATCAAGTTCAGCTTTATGCTGAGGTTTTGTTGAAACCCTATGAGACAATCATTTTGAAATTTATGGTACCTTTAATGCATTACTCAGACAAGTGTCATATTTAGCCTAGCTTCACTAATGTTAATGGCCTGAACAAAATAAAAACACATCTGTCAGTATTAGATTTATATCATTGCTGTTAGTGAGAGACCTAAAACACTGATAACTAATATTCTCAGCACACGGTCTAAGAAATGCTTTTATTTTCCTGCACCTTTTGTCTACATCTGATTGACGTGACTTTTAAAGAATTCAAGCTAATTTAATCAAACCAAATTTAATTAGGGCTTTTTTGATCCAAATTAAATATAAGATCAATTCCCTTCTGTCTAATTTAATAGATCTCCTAGATATTGGTTATTAATAATAGAAGAAAAATGTACAATAACCTATTGTTGTTGTTTTGTTACAATGTGGGCTTTATGAAAGGCAGTTTGATTTCATTTTAAACAGAAATGCCCGACTGTAAAAGTTAGAAATCTTCTCATTTTTTAAAAAAACTGGGAAACATTACAAAGTGATTATTGTCGTGTTCCGTAGTTATTTCCTCTATATTTAACTAGAAGTCGCTAAACTCAATATAAGAAATTAAATATAATTTTCATGACTTGGAAAATGTGAGCAAAACGTTTTGTGAAATAATTAAATTGTCCCTCTCCTTTGCATTTTCGCCACACAAAAGTATATTTTAACCTGTTATTAAGAATATTTAGGACTCTGAATGTTTCAACTACTATTTTATGCAACTCGGTATTTAGGACTCAACAGAATTTTAATTGGCAAAAGTCATAATTGATCAATTTAGTCATCTATCAAGACAAGTTGTTTTGCTGTTGTCATGATTTGAAATAAAATTGGGCTTTGGAAATGATTTTAAATAGGAAATAGTAGACGAGTCAGTTACTGCCAAGCGATGGCATTGAATCATTGTCCGCTCTTTCGTCTTACGTCTTTACTTTCTTTGATAACACGGTGGGTTAACTTTTATTTCATTTTGTCTGTTGCTCTGAAACAGGACAGTGAATGATTTTTGTGGTTGTTGTTGTGGTTTGTGGTCTTTGACCCTGCCAGCCTCAGTCACAAATGAATTTCTCCTCGAGACAAAACATTTTGTCATATTACCATAAATGATCTGTGCGATTATTTGGAAGTGGAGATCGGAGCCTCCTCTGCCTTTTATTATGGTAAAGGCCCATATTATCATTTGAATGACCATCTTTAATAATAGAGTGGTGGGCTTTAAAGCGAGATTGGCTGAGATGTGAGGATTGGTGGATTTATCAGAGGACCTCGTTTTCTCAGAGGTGGATTGTGGGAAGTGAAGGTCGTTCTTTGGTGTGAGGCGTGTTTGCTCAGGAAGGATAAGTGGTCCAAATGCTAGATCTGCAGGATTAGATTTTTTTTCCTCGCCTCCTTCGTCTTTGTCCATAAACATTTCTAAAACACAGGGCCAAGGAAGGGAATTATTTTTGAGATGTGAGACCCCTTCAGCAGGTGTGAGAGAGTATTTTGTCCCCAAGGGCTCCAGGGTTCACGGTACAGTCTGTTTATCCAACAGCTGGAAGGAGTTTTGCTCTACTGTACTTCAAGCAGCTATACTCAGCCCCTACAAACCATCAACATGTAAGTTGGAAAGTGTAGCGACAATGAATGGAAATTTAATTCTGGGAGTTGGAGCCCCTGAGCAGGCATTTCACATGAATAGAAGACACACCGTCTGATCAGGATTCAGGCTCGTGAAGGTTTTTAAATGTCATCACAGCCATCTTAGTCTGGTCAGATTGGATTTTAAGCTTTCTGCAGCTGTGAAACTTCTATGGAAAAAGGGCAAAGAAAAGCTTTCTCGCTCTATTTTCTAGTCTTGCTGCATTTTCCCCCTCATTTTGTCCTGCTAAGACTTTACCTCACGTCTAACACTTATGCAGGAAAAAGAGAAGAGCAGCAACTCAGCATTTGTGTTTTTTTGTCATTGTAAACTGAACATGAATTGGGTTTTGGACTGTTCTTCTACCCTTGGGAACTGGTGAATTGCAAAGGCCATTTTCCCTTATTCTCTCACACAATTTGATTTTGAGTAATTGACACCTCTAGGAAGAATATGCAGTATGATACCAGGTCAAGATTTAGAGATAGTAATTTATTGTAAACCAGGAGAAAAGAGCACAGTACAGTAGAACAGCTTTTAAAGTGTGGATGCTGGTTTATAAATCATCTAACAGCTTAGAGCAAAAAACATTTCTGATCTGCTCAAAGAATATAAACCCTGCAGGCCTCTTCAGATCTTTAGCACCTCAGTTGATAACACCTCGAATCAGAGCTGAACAGCTGGAAACTGCTTTTAGCTGCGATGCTGCACTAATGAAAGAAAACTGTGGAGTTATGTTTTGGCTGCTGTATTTCTCTGCAGTGCCAGCCATAAACCTTTAGAGGTTGTGTTGTTTATTTGATAAAACACGAGCAGCACTTGACCTTTATGTAGCAGATGTGTAATTTCTCCTGAAGTATAAATTCTTGTTAAAGTCTGTGTTTGTTTGCATGTTGATTTTCAGGGCTGTGCCTCCTGGAAGTGGTACTTCCCGTTCCACTATGCCCCGTTCGCCTCAGACTTCAAAGACATCAAAGGGATGTTCACCGAATTCGAGAAGGAAACCAAACCAGTAAGATGGATTGTATTTCTCCTCTTCTCTTATTTTGTCCAAAATTTTCTCAGCAATGGTTTTCAATCAGCACTGTGACAAAGTAAAATTGTTTTTTTTTTTGTTGTTAATTCGTATTGAATATGTGACTCATTTGAATTGTTTAATTTCATGAAATAAAAACAAAAGCATAAGAATTTGAAATATGGTAACATCTGTAAATATTGGTAAATTGATACCCTGCTCTTTACTTGTGGATGTATATATAGTCATTAAATATGACTTCAGTAAAAACTGGCGAGGTCAACATACTGCAGAGTAAATATGAGTGTGTGAATAACTTGCATGTTGGATGTTCTGTGCAGTTTAAGCCACTGGAGCAGCTGATGGGAGTATTTCCTGCTGCCAGCGGTAACTTCCTGCCCCCAACATGGAGAAACCTCATGAGCAGTTCGGTAAGTTTTAGAGACCTGAATGAGGTGCAGTAAAATAACAAAACACTTCAGCAGTTTTAAGAAAATGGACATTTGCTACGGAGTGAAGACTTGGTCTGAATTTTGTGGCTGTCATGTTTTTACAAGTTTTTCTAGTTGTGCCTGTCTGATCAGTTTCTTTCCAACTCTGTCTTTGATCCAGGATTCTTCCATCATCGACTTCTACCCCGACGACTTTGCCATCGATCTCAACGGCAAAAAATATGCCTGGCAGGGTGAGTCTCTCCCTTTTAAATAACGTATAATTTAAAGGAAGAGATAATTTTGTCAGGATCGTTTCAGCAGTTTTTGCTTTTATCAGGGGAAACAGCTGCATTAGATTTGTGGTCAGATGTTTCCTTCACACTGCTGGAAAGACGGTAAAGTAATTGGTTGATTTAAAGGTTAGGGTCTCGCCTTCCCAGTGTACATAGCAGAATTTATAGAATGAGAAATAAGGATGGACAACTGTTACCCCCAGTGCTGGATGTGACGCTTTTGGGCTGAACAGAAATGTTTAAAAATGAGAGAAAAACATCAATATAACTGTCTGGATTTGGTTGCACTCACCTCATGCCTGTGTTTCTTTTTGAAGGTGTTGCCTTGCTGCCTTTTGTGGATGAGCGTCGGCTGAGGGCAGCTCTGGCTGAAGTCTACCCCGACCTCACACCTGAGGAAGGTTAGCAAGAGCTCATCGTAAAAAACTCAATGACTGGATTTCTTTTTCTGCAGACTTTACCTTCTGTAACAAAAGATGTTTCTATGAGATGTCATCTATCTTCTATATTTCTGTTTGTCACAGATTATATTAACACAATTCTGTGAATCATTAAGTTCAGCATGTTAAACACAGCAGTGGAACAGGAATGTTGATATGATATGAGGTAGATATGATATGAGAGGTATATATATATCAAAGAGATTGTTCTCATTAGTGTTAATTTCATCTATTAAAACGATGAGAATATATTTGGCGATGTCCTGTTTTTCACTATGAAAACAAAATTAGAACTAAATAATTACTTATTTTGAGATAAGATCTGTGACAAATTATGGTAATTTTTTCCTCAGGAAATTCAAACTAAGTGAAAATGTTCAAGACAGACGGATGAACAAATAAACTAAATGCTTGTTTTTTATTGTAAAGTCTTAATGACTGCAACATCTGTAAACTCTCCCACTGCAGCCTCTTATTAGTTTGACCTAGTGCACTGTAGTTACTAAGAAGCTCCTTACGTTCAGTAACATTACAGGTCTGTCAGCAATGTTATCTAAAATTAGCCGTTCTTGGAAGGAATGCATTTATATATTAATCTCACTTACTAATTAGAATTAGAGATAAACGGCAATAAAGCAGCTGAGACGAATCGTGAACATGTAGACAGCAGCTGAGGTAAAGTAATACGTGATTATCAGGTGGTGTGTTAGTTTCAGTCAGGTATCTTTCATGTTGTCACAAGGAATGAGTCATTTCCAGGATTGATGGCGGTGTTTCAGCTACAGCTTCTTCCAGATATTAGCCAAAAAATACTGTTGGATAACTGTATTAATGTTGTCCCACCATTTAGCGTCTCTTTGCAAGCTAAAGTCAAGACGGTAAAAACGATTTTAGTGTACAAGCGAAGGAATCATCCTCTGAAATGTGTTGCTGCTAAGAAGTGGAGAGAACAGATGCTTGTGCAAATGTTCAGACCTTCATATTAAGAAAGTCTGAGCTGCATTATATTTCTAGATACGAGCTTAAACACTCAATTCTGGTCTAACTGAGAGAAAACAGTTCTGCCTTTTGGTTCTTTGTGTGTGTGGTGACACATTTTGAATTCAGTTCAGTTTTATTTATATAGCGTATATTTACAACTTATGTCATCTCATAGCGCTTAACATAGTAAGGAAGAACAGAAAAGCCAACAATTCAGAGATGCTTTTGGATTACCTCTGAGCAAGCATTCAGCGACGATAAGGAACCAAAGAAACCCTAGGATAGGGAGGGGGAGAAAAACCTCTGACAGAACCAGGCTCAGGGAAGGCAGCCATCTGTCTCGACTGGTTGGGTTGGAATGAATAGGGAAAGGTTAAATGGGGCAAACTCAAAAGAGCTCACCATTAAGCCATTTAGTATACTATTCTTGTACCAGCTGCTGCTGGCAGTTGAGTTCACAGGAATCCTGATTATCCTAACAATACAGTTTTCTTTGTTTTTTTTAATTATCATCATAATCAAGGTAACAAAGTTTTCAGTAGGACGCTCAGTTTCCCCTTTTCTTCGCTTCTCCTTCTTCTCCTTCTGACGTCCAGTCTATTGTTTTGTTATCTCTTTATTTTTCAGTGTTTTCCCTTTCCATTTATCGACCCTCTTCTGCCATCATTTTTTCTTTTTACCGTCCAGTCCAATACAATCAGAGCAGTAAACACTTTGTTTTTCCTCCCTGACCACATTGGCTGTTTGTTCTCTATTTCAGTGAAAAGAAACAGCCTTGGGAGCGACTTGCTGTTTCTCTCGAAGGCTCACCCGCTCTTTGACTTCATCCATGAACTCTACCGTGCAGAATCTCACGAGGTAACAAAACTGATGTAACCAGATACCTTCGGGTCAACTTGAGTTCAAATTAAACAGATTTCAACCAATTAGTTTTTTTTTTTACTAGCCCTTGTTTGTAGCTGCAAACAACCGTAAATCTGTCATGACATGCAGCATCTGAAAAGTTTCACTGTAAATTTTTTAATACGATAAGTTTCTCAAAGTCTTGTTTTGTAAAATGTCCCAACTGTGGGAGACACACACACACACACACACTCACACTCAGCTGCTCTTTGTCTGTAATAATAGTTGTCTTCTGTGAATCAAACTCTGATATTTGCTACGTCATTCTGCTGCAGATGTGTTGTGAAGCTGTGCAGGTGCCACCTGCATTGGGTTTACTCTAGTTGATGATTTGTAAACTGAAGCAATTGTTGTTTAGACTCATATTATACTCAGTGGGTGAATACTTGTTAATGGGAATGTGTGAATAATGAAGCGGATGCAGCAAAAGTGCAGCAGTATGTGAAACTGCACGCACTGACCTGAGTTCTGTCAATTCGGTTCAGGCAGTGTGAGATCAGATACATTAGTGAACCTTTTTATAGACTGTCTCTGAAAATTAATATTCAGAGGCATTTTGAACAGAAAGCATCAACTGTCTTTCAATGGAGTGGAGCTGTTTAGCCAGCTGCTCCAAGGTAATTACTGTATAGGCTTTAATATATGATACAATTTTTTCTTTAGGTTATTGTTTAAGAAGTCTGTGGTCTGAAGAAGACAGTTACTAAAGAGAACCAGTTTAACCACAGAAACTACAGAGTGTTTCATTGTGGATATGTTGTAGTCTTCAGCTTGATTAATAGTCCTGTTTTGAATCTATACAGAGTGTACAGCATAACCTATGCAAGAAGTGTCCGCCATTGTGAGCTGTTGTCTGTGTTGCTCTGCAGTTAGACTGCCGAAATGCTAGCTAGCAGTGGGGTTTCTATGCCACTGAGATTGTTCTTGTATCTGAAATGGAGCAGATCATGTTGGAATTGAAGCTAATGTTGAACAACAGTTACTTTAATAGACATTATCTTTGCGTAAATCACATAGTGTGAAAACATGATATATTATCAAGCTGGTCAATCACCGTTCTTGTGTTTTGCATTGCCACAATATGCAGTGACATCACTAGGTAGGTAGCAATTAGCCCAGGGACAATAACACCAGCTTTAATGTTGCTATGCTCGTTTTCAAGTCTGTTCAGGGTTTGTTGGCCTAGTTTAACCTGAAGGAGTTTCTGAAGGCTCCTGTATGTTTTGCTGTCACTGAGGAAATGCATTCATGACGAGTGAAAATGACTTCAGTCTCCCAGCATCAGTCAGAAAATGGTTCAGTGATTTGAGAGTCTGCCTCGAGAAAGTTTTCATCTGCGACTGATGGAGAAATGCGTAAAACCCACATTAGTGCATCTTGCGTATATTTCATGTTGCACTTCTATGAGAAACGGCTTCAGTGATGAGGACTCTCTTCTCCTTGGATTAATGGTATCTCACGAAAACATTTCCAGTGAAACATGAGCTGTTGCACTGCTTGTCTAGACGACAGTATTGATTCAAATAAAAGTGAGTCTGTTATGTTAGATAAAGGTAGGACAAACTTCTGAAAAACACTTTAGAAACGCCTCCTGTGTAGGCACACTGTTACATTGTTTCTATTTCTGTGCAAAGCTGTCATAACTTTAAGAGCAGAAAGATGTGCGTCCTCTAAGATAAATGTCATCACTAAGTTTCATGGAAATATTGCGAATGTTCCCTTGACGCTATCAGGACAAAAACAGCATTTCTATATTATTCCAGTTCACCCAATAAATTCTGAGGATTGTAAGTGTTGTAACAAATATGTCTGGATATTCGACTGATCAGTTAATGCTGTTTCTCCATGACTGCTGCATTGGCGCTTTGAATCAAATCGTTGTTAAATACCGACTACAAACGACAACTTTGTCTCCTTCAGGGTACTGAGATCCCTGCAGAGCTGTGCCATGGAATCCAAGGAATGTTACAACTTGACGACGACCCTATTCTACCAGATAAGTAAGGAACGCTTGAATGCTTTATTTTTAATTATGTACATTTTGTCCCATGTCTCGAACGGTCTAACCCAGCGAACGAAGAGCTGCTCAAGTTCATTTAATAATTTTTGTTCGACGTTTATCCTTCAGGACAGTGAAGTCGCCTATTCCAATGCTTCGTGATATTTCACAAAACAGCTCCATCGGGTGAGTCTCTCATCAACATCAACTGTCTAATAATAGAAAGAAGAACCACTACGAGTGGAACGACGTTTGTTATGGTTGTACCTGAATGCTTCAGCTGCATGTGTCCGTCTGAAAGGCTCATTAGAGTTATATCTTCAAATAATGATAGAGATTTAAAAGCTGATGTCAAATATGACAAGAGGTGGACAAAATAAAGGGAACACCTGGACGTTTAATGCAATCAAATTTGGTAGCAAATCCTTCCTATTCAAAACCTGTAATTAGGTTTGCAATTAATGATTAGCGCAGTCATTTAATCTTTGTGGTGTCCATTTTGGAAAACAATCATCACAGTGTGCTTGAGCCCTAGATGACGTTTTTTTTTTCTGACCAGCAGTCCAAAACCCGAGCATTTTTAGATTTAAATGACTGAAAAAGTGATAAATGCTTAGATTGGAACTTGATAATGTGACGTGTGCTTGTTTAATTACTGAAATGACTATCAAATTGTTAGTTGTACACTTTAATCAAATATTCCATTATTTGTTTAGGTGTCACTAAAAATGTGCTATTTGACTATTTTACTATTGTTTAGCTCTTTATTTACTTTAATTTCTTGGCAGTAGTTTGCAGTGAAGGTATATTTAATCGTATTTTTTTGGCTATTCCTATAGCAATCACGCAGTTCAAAATCACAGTAACATGCACAGAATTCTGTCTAAATATACAATTGGATACAAATATATTTCTCTCCTGTATGTTCTGTCTGTCTCAGAGATTTACTGATGTACTTACGTCCCATCATTTTCAGTTTAGCTCCAACGCGGTTTGAAAGCAGATTATTTTTAGGTGCATCACAGTTCTGAGCTGTGTGTACCGGTACTCCTCCCTTTCATTACTGTAATGTGAGTGTGCCGTGATTCTGCGAGGGTGAAAAGACATTCAGGAACATGTTGAAAATGACAGTGAAGTAGAAGAGTCAGGTTGAGAAGAAAATGACAACACTTGACATGAACATCACAAACTCAGGGTATCTGTCCTGAAGGGGAGATTATTTTTTTCTTTCAAAAAAAATGTCTTTTAGAAAAGTGTGAGCTAATGGAACCCTTCTTATCCTCAATTGAAAAATGATTTTCTTCTGCTTTCTAGAGTGAAGTTCAAGGATCCTGAGTATGCAGATGGCTTTGTGTTCAAGGCGGTCCTCCTGCCTGCAGCAAAGTGAGGATTTTTCGGTTTAAATTTATTTTATATCATAAGTTCTGTGCTGAAATAAAGACTCATTTCAGGTGTGGAAAGCCCTTGTCATTACTACAATGTATGACTACTATATTCTATGTTTTTATTGTCAACAATCCCATGAGAAGACCCAACCGACAGCGAGTTAGACCGTCTCACAATGCTTTGTGACTCTCAGCTTCCAGTCAGTTTATTCCAACTAATGGCAGAAATCTTGAAAACTGGTCCGCAAACATATTTTAGTTTTTACAGAATGTTAAAAAAAATTCCTGAAACAGTTGGTCACTGCAGCTTTTATCAAATATTACCCAAAAAGCAAGTAATAGAGCATTTGTTGGACTACTCTGAGCACCGGACTAAATCAGCATTTAGTGCATATCAAGTTATTTGGGGCATCAGGATGTTGTATGTGGCACTGAGTGAAAATAAACTCCATCAAATTGGCTAGAGCCTCATATGATGTCTTTAAAATACTCATTTTGTTTAATCACCCCAAAATACACATAGTCTACTTTTTAAATCTTATAAAAACACAAATAATTCTTTTGTGGGTGGAAATATTTTTCAATTATTTACAGGTGAATTAGGAAACAATTTAGCCAAACCAGAGATTCTGGTGGGTTTTGTGTAGACATGATAGTACTTCTTCTCTTCTCTCAGTTTGTCGATAAAAGGATAAAATCTTGAGTTGGAGCTGCTTTAACTGGGGTTGTTTTTTTTTTTCCAGGATTCCCAGTAAAGTCTTAAAACCAGGGGACTGGGAGAAAGGGAACAGGGAACCATGGAGACCCAGGCTGGGTTTCAACCCAAACAGGCAGCAGGCTCACCTGGACCAGTCTGGCTTTAGGGCTCTGGGGTAAGTTTATGTATTCAATTTAACTATAATAATCATTACCAGAATTGTAAAGGAGCATATCTGTTTTTCTCAAGAACTTTTTCCCAAGTATGGGAAAATACACAACATGGAAATAATGCATATAAAAAGCATTTTGCTGATCAGTCAGGGTGTCAAGATTTGATGATACTGTAGGCTGAGTGATAACAGTACATTTTTCTACTGGTCTCTGCTTAACCCTGCATTTATGTGTAAGAGTGTCTCGAAATATGGTCAGATCTTTTAGCACAATTCTGGTCAAACATAATTATTTAAATTCTACCACTTATCACTGCAGTGTTCATGTTTTTTATGCTTTATTCAAAATTTTACTGTAACAGGTCGCTGCAGTGTCTCAGACTTATATGTCACATTGAACACAGAAAAAAGAAGCACAATTATATCATTTCCATCCACAGCCAAGGGCCATCCTTTTTTATCATCCCATATCACTTTTTAAAAAAAAAAAAAAAATCCCAGCAATTTGTAAAAGCCTTTCCTCTTTCACGGGTTTCTTTTCATCTTCAAATGCCTTGATAAAATTCAGCAAACACACCTTTCTCTAAAGCATCTTGCATAGTGTGATGATATAGTTTCATAGCATCAAACAATGACTGCTGATTCTGCAGTGACTCAGTACAGTATTTTAAAATGAAAAATGTATTTAAATGTTTGTATCCCCCTAACGGTCCCCATTAACCAGCCATCCTTGATTATGATCTAAGCTCTCTTCTCCACACATTGATATTATCATTAAGGAAATGTGAATAATTGAACATCTGGCTCGGTCCGACTGTAGCGTGTTTGGGAATTAATTATGCACAGATTTGAAGAAACAAAATGCAATCCCCTTTTTTTTCTCTCTTTTTCCTACTAAACTAAGTCGTTAATTCAGTAATTTAGGCAGTTATGTGCCTTGATGGGGCCAAACGGGCAGGTGCTCAGAGGATGGGGAGCAGGAAAACCAGGAGAAAATTGTTAAAAAGAAAAAAGAATTTTGTGTTGCATTGATTTTAAATCAGTGACTGCTCTGTGGAGACAGGGATCTGTGTTCAGTTCAGTCCGAGGCAAGAGGCCAATATTGGACTTATTCCACTCAGTGTTTTATATCTGTGATATGACAGAGGCTCCTGTGTGAAAACAGATAAAGAAAAAACAGTAAGGAGAGATTGGATGTTTCTTTCCAAATTCAAAATTCCTCGTATCACAACTGCTTTTGGCTTGTGGGTGTTTGTTTTCTTATGAAATGTGAATGTGCCAGTTGGGAAGACAAATCTCCTATGCTGGGACAATAAAATCAATCTATCTGTGGCGCTCTCTCATGTATTTACATATCTGTGTATCTGTGTCTATGTTCATATATCTATTCTTAAAACTGTGTAGATCATTTAAATATTCTTGTGTTTATCTCTCTCTATATGTCTATCACTCTCTCTCTCTCTATATATATATATATATATATATGTGTGTGTGTGTGTGTGTACTCTTATATCTAGTTCTATATTATATATATATATATATATATATTCAGAACTTTGTGCATGATTTATGCAAGCATCAATAACTTTGAGACCATTTTTACCATCTTCAGCCTCATTGTCTTTATCCTGTATCCTATAAACTGAACATTAGATTCAGTAATACAGATCTAAAGACTTCTTGCCCTGAAATGACAAGAATTTGAGGGCAAACTCTGCCTTCCTAGAATTATGGAGACAGTTAAAATAGTCGTATGTAAAGATGATTTTATATGTTCTTTTGAATTAGTTTTTACAACACAACCTCTTCTCTTCCTTCAGTCACAGTATGAACAGAAACCAACATGGCGGAGGACAGTACAGCAACGCCCCACCCCCAAGCAACTACCACCAAGGAAACTATCGTCCATCACATAGCGGCGGCCACCAGCCTTTCCAACGTAAGATACACTTGCATGCACGCACGTTTGCATCTTTGTGAGGACTACGATTGACATTAGGCTTTCTGCAGCTAAATCTGACCTCAACCCTGAAGCCAAATATGAACACTCAAACAGCAAAAAAAGTCCTGTAATATGAAAAACTCTCGCAAATATAGACATATATTATCTCTGCTGCTTTTGCAGCACAGGTTCACATTGAACTGATTTCATTTCTTCTCATGGGGATTATGATGAAAATCATCCGTGAAGGAACATTTTCTATATAAATAGCTGTGCTTGGTTTTGGTTAAAACAAACACAGGCAGAGCTCCAAATAAATATTTTGCATTGGTGGCATTGGTAACTTTGTCATTTAGGTGCACCAGCACAAATTGCAGGAGCATCCAAACATTTTCACAGCACCTTTTGGTGCAACACTAATTAGTGCAACTGGTGGGCTTCTGCATTCTGCCACACCATGATCTGTTTGAGGTGTTCTCTGTTTATTCTGGCAGCAACAAATGATAAAGAAAAACATCACCATGTAATAAGCTGCTCACTCCAGCTCCTCATCTGCAGCAGGACAGTACAAAAGGACTGACAATGTGCTTGAACAATGGGTGTGGAGTTAGCAAAAGGGACTACTAGTGGATTTATTACTGACTTATAACACTGTATTGGTAATTACAGAGGACTAGCCCACCTCTCCCCAGTGATGATATTTGGTCACCCTGTGGAGCCCTGCAAATACAACATGGCCCTGTTATATCTTGCTTTAACATTGGTGTTTGCAGAACATACGTAACACATGACTTCTTTTTTTTTTTTTCAAACAAAGAAAATAATGTGTACTGTCTTCTTAAGCAACTCTTAATGCTTCAGCAGACCAAGACACTTTAGACAATTTCATGCTCCCAACTTTGTGGAAATACTTTGGGTATGGCCCCTTCCTGTTCCAACATGACTATGCACCAGTGCACAAAGCAAGGCCAATAAAGACATGGATGAGCCAGTTTTGTGTGGAGGAACTTGACTGGCGTGCACAGAGTTCTGACCTCAACCCGATAGAACACCTTTGGGATGAGTTAGAGCAGAAACTGAGAGCCAGGCTTTCTAGTCCAACATCAGTGCCTGACCTCACAAATGCTCCTCTGGAAGAATGATCAAAATTTCCCAGAAACACACTCCTAAACCTTGTGGAAAGCCCGGAAGAGTTAAGGCTGTTATAGCAGCAAAGGGTGGGCCAACTCCATATTAAACCGTACAGATTTAGAGTGGGATGTCATTAAAGTTCAGGTGTGTGCAATCACAGACATCCCAATACTTTTGGCAATGTAGTGTATAATATTGTATTGCCCAGCTGCAGTAATCTCAGGGACTGGTACATTTTAAGCACCATACAAAAGAGAGTTTGAGAAATATTGGTTTTTCATGGTTAAGATACACATCATGTGTCATCTTCCTTCTTCATATTATCAGTCTTTAACTCTATTGCTGTCAAAATCCATCAAAGGATGACGGTAAACGAAAAACTTTTAGTTGATGAAAATGTAATATTTGAGACTGCCTGACCTTGTTAGTCTGAGTGGTGTATATAACTGAAAAACAGCTTTTCAGTGTAACAGAAAAATGTTGGCATTATCTCAGTTAATCAGACACACGATCCAACAAGCTAGATGTAAGTTTTTTAAAAAGTGGACCTCTTCAAACTACTGTCTCCAAGGTCATGACTGAACTTTGAAATAGGATGAATTGTTATATTCACTGCTGTAACCTTGGATTGAACAATGTAGCATGATATTCCATTTTATTGGACCCCTACCCATAATACCAGCTCCATTAAATTCAGCTGAAGTTTTCTTTTGGCCCACAGTTTCTTCTGTGGGGTGTTCTCCTTTTCTATTCACTTCACAAAGACTTCTTTGTGAGTCTTTGGCTATTGTGAGGCTGTCATGTCTGTTGGAGATATCATCATGGAAGTATTTTTGCCTCTGTAACAAAAAGAAATGGTAAAATTTCAGACTGATTTGATTGGATTCAGTGCTTTCTACCATTTCAGTACCATCCCTGTCAATAACTTTCCAGTTATTTTCCTGTAAACTGCTGAAGTCTGATGTGAAACTGAAACTCATATGGTGAAATGACATTTTGTGGCCTTTTTTAAATGTCATTTTCTTAAAGTAAATTTATGCATTACTACAGTATCTTTAAACTCTTTTTTATTCCATGACAGTCCCTAAAAGAGGTGTATGGAAAACCTGGTTAAAGAAGCTCCAGTTGAGTGACTTTGTAGATTGTAAAACTCCAGCTGTGTGACAAGTCTTCTGTAGTGCTTATTGCAACAAATCACACTCAGTACTGACACACTCGTAGTTTAGCTTTTATTCATGTCAAAGCAATAATCCATGGGAAAATCTGAGTTTCCAGTTCAGGTAACTAGTGCCATGCTCAGTAGGCTTCCACTGGTATTTCAGTGTATCAGATAAATTGCATTAAATCAGCACTTATATTAATATGCATGCTGGATCTGAGTAGAGTCAGCAGACAGATAAGATTAGAGGACTGTAATTGTGAGTGGGGGGGCCAAAAACACCTAATCTGGTCATGCTCATGTCTCTTCTCTGTAACAGTCATCATGTACAGATTACATGCATCTTTCTGCATCTGAAGCTTCCTCTCAGCTAGCTTTATATGCCATCAAGTAGGAAAACCAGAGAGTAGGCACAACATTAGCTCTAGTTCAGCTACAATGTCCTTGGACCAAAACATTGAATCTAATATAAACCTCTAAAATGTAACACAGACAACAAACTAAATAACATATTAGGGCCTGAACAAATCATTATTTCGATTGATGAGGCAATTATTTTCTCGATTTACTGGTTAATTGTCCAAAGAAATTAAAAAGCGCACAATATCTGAGACTAATGTATAACATGCACTTCACATAACTATTTTCTTCTAAAACCGTGAAGATAAAAAGAGAGAAGCAGCTGTGAACGTAGTTACCATTTGGCATTTTTGCTTAAAAAATAACTAAAATAGTTAATCTATTATGAAATTGGCAGATACATTTTCTCTGAATATTTGTATTAGTTATTGGTTAATCATTTCACATCTAAAGCAGTTATTGTGACAAAGAGGAAATTGGAGACTGTATACCCAGCTGCCAAACTGAGGCACAAATAATTGTGTTACATGATTATGTTCATCACATGAGGGATGGTTGAACAACTCATCACATATGGAGGCAGAATCTCTTCCCCAGCTCCTAATCACGGTCTGTGCTCGGCCCCGGCCTCAGCCCCACGGTCCTCTGCCAGCTCTTCTCCAGTTTGACTTTGATGTGCCAATTTGCAAATAGATGAATAATCTCATCTGCCCACTGATAGCGTGCGGGGGAGTCGCAGCTATTCTGGTGGCACTTGATGCAAATGGGGGCTTTTGGCTTCTCCGGATTGCGGTAGCACCTCCCCTGGCCTCTGCCGCTCGTTCTTCGTGTTAAACTTGCCAATTAGCGGTCCAGGACGTTCTTTTTTTAATCTCACTCGGCTGTATTTTTTCCGTTGTTCATGGAGAAATTGTTATTTTAACAAAAGGGAATTATTGTAAATCTTCAGCATGGTTCCTCTGTGATTTTCAGCCTGTTTCTGGTGACAGAGGATGATTTTTATCACATCAGCTGAAGTACCTGGAACAGAAATGTGTCACTGTTGAAGGTAGCATTTATATTATTTGATTTTCTGTTTGAAAGTGCCAAACCTTTGACTTTTTTTTATTTGACAATGACATTTGGATGCTCAGTTTTGGTGTAAAATTAGAGTAATTTATGAACTGCTGAAAGGGTGGAACATTTTTAAATAACACAAATGACTCAGGGAAATTTTGTGATTCTGTGTATAAATGATGGTAAAAACCAGACTGAATGTGGACCAACTATAATATTGGCAACTCCAGGAATGTGATTATCTAGACAAGTAGGCCTTATTCTGCAGCAGGAGGCCAGAGGCTTGCTTTTGTCCAGACAACACTTTCTCAGGACCAACCCTCTGCTTGGCCAGTAATCACTGCAGGCTTTGCTGCACTGGGCTTTTGTGAGGGTTTTTTTATTTATTTTTGGAAGGGGGGGTTGCTTGCTGATTAGCGTTGTGGGAGACCAGGGCTGGTAATGAGACTGTCGAGTGGCTGTGCTGGACACTGTGGTCCCCTCTGATAAAAGCATCCGGGAGGATCCCGTTTGATTGGGTGTGTGATGCGCTCTGAAGAGGGTTGAAACCAAAGTTAACTTCCCCCTTTGACGGTGCTGCTACCTCCTGCGGTGATGTGTCAACATGCTGCCTCTGAAACATGCTGCTGGGCTTTGTGCTGTGCAGCCGGACCAGCTGGTGTTTAATAACCAGCCGGGGAGTCTCTGCTGGTGGCCATTATTGTCTTGACACACAGTGACACCAAATTTTAACCAGGGCAGCAAAGTAACATTTGATCCGGCAGCCACAGTGGCTGATAAGCCTGCCAACTCCCCTTCCACTTCAGAGTAACAACCGCACATAATAGCTGCTCACACTGACTTCTGGACCAACTTCAGTATCAAGAGCTCATCAAATTCAGTTACCGTTGGTGTTCATTCTTTATCTTTTCCTTATTTTCACAAGATGTTTCCATGAAATCACAGAAAAGTTTTTTAAAATGTCTATTTTTACTCTGGGGCTTCTTAATACTTCAACAGTGCTCTGGACAGTACAGGACTCTGGTGTACTGGTTTGTTAAGGTCAAAAATGTATCTGCTTCATCTTAATGTTCACTTTCATGTAACGTTTACAGCCTCAGATGTGAACAGAAATTCCCTCTGTCATATCTCAGAAGGTGTCAAGAGGAGTTGGGCAATCTGCAATTAGCTTTTAGGGGATTAATATCACAATCATGGTTAATCTTGTTTTATTATTTTATAAATTTCCAAGTGAATGACTGAAAGAACATTATAATTATAAACTGAGTGCTGAGTGATACAAGTTTTGCGTCTTTTGTCAGATACAAGGCTTTTGATTGGAAGACAGGCAAAAGCCAGATAGAACAATAATTTTGGTTTGAGAAATTAAAGCATTCAAGTTTTCTATTGAAATTATTGGGAGATGTATAATTTTAGAATTTATTTTGGCAATTATCCAAGCCTAGTGATTCTTCATATATGTCAATTTCAGAAAAAAAAAACTCTAATTTTAATTCAAGCCATGTCCCTCTTAGACATCTGTTGTTTGGGGTTTTTTTCTTTTGAAATTAATTCTTGGTTTGTGAAGCAGCAGCAGAAGGGACTGCTTAAGTTTTGGAAGTCTGTCGGTGTGCTTTGTCCAGCAGATAGAAAAGTTACTGTCCTGTTTCTGTTGTCAGAGCTGAGCCTGCTGGACGGGATCTGAGTCAAATAGTCGCTGAACTAATTGAAAAGAGGTGGAGAGAGACGTTTAGTTGTTTAGCGCGGTTGTAATCCCTGCATTAATACAGTGGACACAGCATGTTTTAAGGATTTAAAGCGTAATCCTTTGTTGGCCTTTGTCTGGCACAGACTGGAGGTCTATACACTTTCAGATCATTGTTAATTAAGGAGATTGACAGGTGTCCACTTGTAATTCTCTCTTTTGAGTCATCGGTGGTGATGAGAAAAAGAAGACCAGAGTGTTGTGGAGTTATAATTGGAGCCCAACTGGGTGGTCCACTTAAAGTTTGTTGGCCAAGGAGATAATCAAACATGAAAACTGAATGACAAAAAACAAAATGATAATGTGCCAACAGCAGTCTGCCTTCTGGCTGGTAATTGTGTGTTTTACTACTTTTTGCAGCAGTCAGCAGAAAACTGATGTAATATTTCCCACTTGACTCTCCTTTAGTTTATTAGGTAATACAGAATATATGTTAGTTTTTTTTATCCATTTGTTGGTGAGGTGCTTTTCAGCAACCTATTAGTGCATCATTGTTTCATCTTTTTTCTTTTGGGCTTTAAATTAAATATCAGTTATCAGATGGTTCCTCCTACAGCATGATCTAGATTCTTATTGTATAATTATAAGATTCTTTTTATATCTTATTGTTTTTAAATAAAATTTCTAATAGATTTGTATTGTAAATGTACAAAAGGACACTGAAATGTCCCAGAGTTTTTATTTTGATTATGTGATGTCGGTCAGTTTTTCAAATTCAAACAAACTAAACAGTTCTGAACTGAATGTTTATGTGAAAACCCTGATATGCTCATCATCATAGTGCTACCTGTGTCATGTTAACCGTCTAAGCATGTTAGCATGCTAACATTTGCTTGCTTCAGCTAAACACAAAGTACAGCATAGGCTAATGGGGATGATTTGTTTACATTGTATTTAGTTACAAACCAAAAGTGTAACTGATATGACTTTATCCAGCTGTTTCATGAGTTTTTGAGTGAGGTTTTACTTTTTGCATTCAAAGTTGAACCAATCACACTTGAAGTTAGCAGGCATCTAATTCAGATGTTATTAGCGCATTACATTGGCCGTTAGCAGAACACATCATTCTCATACACATGGGCCAGTAAGGACCTCCTCCACCTTCTAGCAACCTCAGTAGGGGAGTTATCCTCCATTGTGATAATCAGTAAATGGAAAGTAAACCCAGTTGTGTGAATAAGTGCATGTACAATCACAGTTGCCGATTTTAGATGCAATGGGCAAAATGGAGCTTTGTAGCATGTGGTAAATGTAGTATCACGGTGTAGTTTAAACCAAAGCAAGGTCCTTTTCTGAATCTAACAAAGTGGGTTTGATGCCTAAACTTAACCAAGCACTGAGTTAAAAACACTGAGTGAAAGCCAAAGTCAAAACAAGACTTGAGTTAAAAGAAATAGAGCAGCTATGATCCGAGACGGGACTCAAAGTCAAGTTTCCTGGTTGAAAATCTATTGACTTACCTCCATCCATCCCCTCCAGCCTCGAAATGCAGACTTTCATTCATCTTAGTAAATGCTAAATCGCAGCTACACTGCCATTAAAAAAGGTCATCATAGGGTGGGGTGACAATGACCTACTGAGCCTATTAGAAGACGAAGGAGGTTCCTACCTGCACATATGAATGGGAGTCATGTGCGCTGATACTGTTGCTGAGTGGTATGCAATCGGGTAGAAGAAGTCAAATCGTTTACTGAATTTGGGGAGTATCATTTACAAACAGGAAGGCACAGCTACAGACGTCAAAGCAAGAATAGGCGAAACAAGAATAGCCTTTTTACAGCTCAAGAACATCTGACACTTGAGTGATACAGCAACAAACAACAAAAAGAATCTTCAGCTTCATTGTAAAATTAGTGCTCCTTTGTGGCCCTGAGATTTGAAGAATAACAAATACCACAATCAATAAAGATTCTTAAAGTGCAAACTTTCAAGAACTGCCAAAGAAAAATTGTTAATACCCACTGGCTAAACAGGAGCAACAATAACGATCTGTAGACGAGGACACAACAGTTGACAGCGCACACTGCTAGAACCTGCAGCTAAGCTTTGACTAGAACCCTCGAGAGAAGAAGAGCCGAGGTTGGCCAGAGGACCGTATAGCAACGGATCTCCAGGCAGACATGAGGAGACTCGGATACACCTGGTACCAGATAGAAAAGCAAGCACCTGACAGAACTATTGACAACTTAGTCAATGGCCTCTAGTCTAGGATAGATGTCAGGCATCAGTAAAACAAGGCTTGCATTTGTGTAACTTATTACGTACATTGTCCCACCTAAACACACCATTAGCAAAAGACTTAGAGGAAGCTAGCAAGATGGGGAAATGGAAGTTTAATGGAAAGTGCTGGAATGGTTAGCTTTCACAGGTAGCAACTTTGAGGCGACTGCCAGATGTGCCAGAAAAGTTTCAAACTTGGATCATTTGGAATTAAAATAGTTGAGTGCCAAATGAAATTAGAAAAGCACTGACACCATGCTGGTATTTGAAAAAAAAAACTGGTAAATATGGTATTGTCACGGTCTCTACACTGACAACCAACATGTTGTTTTGCACACATTATGTCGGTGCTGTTTGTAGAAATCAAATCATGACATTCACACTCTTCAGGGTGATGTTTTCTAACTCAGAACGTTTGCTTGTGAGAGATAAACACAAAGCTGAATTTGGTGTTGCGCTTCTTTTAACATCCAACTACTTAGAAAGGTAAACAGCGTAATGTCAAGCAGGATGACATGAGAGCATATCTTAACACTAAATTATATAAAATATATCTTTCACAAAAAATTCTTCAGGTTTTATCATATCTGATATTATTTTTTTCTTAATTTAGGTCTTTAAAAAAGTCTTAAAGTTAGTTTTAAAAAGTGTGCAACAACCCTGAGTTTGAGGCGCTGAGTCCACAAACAAAACGCACTTCACTACATGCACAAGAACACAACTTTAGAAAGAAGTAAGTACACACACACATCTGTAACAGAGGCCAGTACGGTGAAAACTGCATTTCCTATACGGATGCAGAGTCAAACTGATGTTTGCTACTTTCGCCATTTCAATTTGAGATCAAAACACAGCAATAAGACTAAAATAGAGACGGGCTTTTATGTCACGCTCTCTGTAAATATTTAAATGGTTTGTACAGCATATATATCTTCAAAAGTGTGTCAGCAGTAGATTTAAAGTTCACCCTGCTGTTAACATACTGTCCAAGTTAGTAAGTGTTGTTTGCAGCTCCAGGTGTAAATATGTAAAACTGTTGTGATCCTGGTTTGTCATCACACCACACAGCACATTCATAAACAAACATTAATATCCTTCCCACATCTAATGTCCACACACAGTGTTTGCTTTCACCAGCTCTAATCCAGAAACGTCCCTACTGGCTCCTGTAAACTTGTAGTGGTGGATGATTTTTATAGCGACTCCTTCCAGGTTTGTAAATTTGAGCCTCCAGGTCCTTTTCACAGCACCCTTCACCCACCCCGGGCTGAGCCACTCAGCAGGCCTGCCCCTATAAACAAACAAGTCCGCGGCTCGCAGCTCGTCATCGCCTTGGCAACAGTGAATCTGGAAGAAGCCCTTCGCTTTTTTTTTTTAAGTGTGTCTTTGTGAAGGGCTTGCAGCGATGGAACCAGGGTACTTGAGGCGTCCACAATGCTGCCGGCTGAATGCTTATTTCATTTTCTGAACAAAAAATGCAAATGTGGTGCTCCCACTCTCCTCGCCTGCGTCTCCCCCCACCCACCCACCCTCCACCTCCAGAGCCCGGTGTGATTCGACGTTTGAAATATCTTAATTTTATCATGACAACTGATTCGTTCTGTATCCACGACAGGAATGAAGTTGTTGGCATTTTTCTTTCTTTTTTTAATCTTTGAGGTTAAAGCTGACACGAGTTGGGTTAATTAGAGTCCATGTTTAATGTCAAATTCTTCTGCGTTTGGCCTCTAAACAGTCAAACTGGAGGATTTTCTCAGGTTTCACCACAGTTTAACTCAATGAGAGTGGACTGTTGTTGTGAATGTGACATATTTTGCAGGTTTTTACAATCTTATTGAAGCTGTCGGTTTAAACTGAAGCACTTCTCAGCACACTGAGGTGAAACACAAATAACAACAACCAGTTCCTCACTATGAGCCATATTGTGGTAAAAAGCCTTCAGGTGCAGGTAAAAATTCCTCTGAGCTCTCTGCTTCTTAAAAAAAAAACTTTAGCTCAGTAGAACCACTTCTGAACATGTCTTTTGTTCTCTGCAGATTCCAGGCAGAACAGTTTGCTGGGAGCGCCTCCCTCCTTCCACCAGCCACAGTTTCCAAGGTGAGTGTCGGCTTTTATTAAACCTGTGTTAACTGGTTGTTGTGGGAAGTAAAGTTCACACTTAACATCCCAACTATTCCTGTGTAGATGTTATGTGTGAACACTCTTGGACTTTTTCCACCACTGTTTTTATTTTAGGCCTTTTGTAAGGTTAGAAATGGGATTTTTAGCAGGAAAACTCTTCCTCGAAGTTGTGTTTGTGGTTCATTGGTATCAATAATAGGTGTACTGGTGTGAATTAGACGTGTCAGGGCCTGTGTGGTCTGTGGTTATTGTTGCTCGTCTCCATCTAAATCCCCACGCAGATTTCCAGCCTTTCTACACCAGCGCTCTGCCTTCCCTCCATCGGGGGGTTTTGCTGCTGCTGCTGAATTAAGATTTTTCCCCGTCGCTCTAAAACAAATTTCTCTCGAGGAGGTTTGTGCAACTTAATGAGGCATCACTAATGCTGTTGGTGGCTGCGTCGTTCCCTGCGCCGCGGCCGGCGAGTCCGCACAGACCGCCTATTGATTCTGGCTCTAGACCTCTCCAAAGTCCTAATCAGGTTCTCCGGTTCAACTTTTCAGGCCCATTGTGGCTCTGTGTCACCTCAGGTCAGTAGTTATTAGCGGCGACTGAAAACAGTTTCTTTAACTACTCAGGACCGAACCAAATGAAATGCAGGAGGAACTTGGAGAGAGGGGATTATGGATTCCAGCGCTCAGTTAAGTCCGGCACTGGCCAGAGTGTGACATGGTTCAGTAATGAGGGATGGGGCTTCTGCTCTTAGTTTCTTCTCTCCTCATTGTTCCTCAGAAGAGACTTTAATATCACTGTTGGATTGACACATTGTCCGGTGGCCGATTTGGAGGGCCGCGGCGTGCCGGCTCTACACTCGGTCCCACGGACGCAATGTGGCCGCCTCATTTCAGGGATGAGGACGATTGGAGCCATATGTGAATATGGTTCATTTCATTTCATGTGCATCGATGCTCCTCTTCTCTGAAGAGAGGCCGGTTTTGTCTCTTTGACAGCTCGATCCCTCAGCAAACGCCAGTCGATGGGGATTTTAGGAAGGTCACTTCAAAGCATAATTAAAAAAGTCCTTCGTTTTGGATCGGCCGACTGGGAAATCCCCAAACATGATTGATTATGAACTTCTGAAGTTTATGAAGTTGGTCAAATATAAGTTCATTTATTTCATTTGTAAATAATGAATATAATATTACCCCACAGTGCTGCTACTACCAACTGTTTTTATTATTACTGAATAAAAAAGTGAAAAACTACTAAGTGAAATAAAAGTCTGGAAAAAGGAGAAAAAAGTTTTTAAAAATATATATATTCAGCTTCCAGTGAAATCAGAGAAAGATCCAAAAACTCTCCCATTGGAGAAGCTGCTATTTGTGTGAAAAAGTACAAAACAGGTTAATCAGTTATTAAACAGTTTGTAGATTTTTCTTTACTTTTAACTAATGATTCATTTCTGGGTTGTTGTTTTTAGGTCGACTTGTCTCAAAACATTATTTAAAAAAAGTTTAGAATGTGTATTTTATGTGAAAATTGCAGCTAAAAAGTATCATTCCTGTCCTTAACTCTGGTGTTGTACTAACACTGGGTCATTTTCAACAATAACTAGTTATACAAATAAAGCAAGCAGAGACCTTGATTACTGTATGTAGAAGAAAATATTTAAAATAATGAGCAAAACCAAATGACTTCACTGGTTTTGATTATTTTCCTTGTGGTCATTTAATCCAGTTCAACATTCCGTCCAGCCAGTAGCGTTTAACTTTGGAGTGAACGCTCACATTCATCAGAAATCAATTAAAAGGTGATCATGTCAACCTGCTGTGACAGTTCATAATGGACTCCCTGTCGTGAATTAACCTGTTTTAACCCGTGAAGCAGTGTTTCAAACTTTCCACTGTGATTACCTCAAAGTATTATTTTGTGCTTCCTAACCACTGATGAAGTGTATTAACTGCACTAACGGGTTCAGGGATGTTTCAGTTTTCAGCCGCAGTTCATTTTGAGCTCAGGTGCCTCTCATTCCTGGGTCTCTGTACCCACTTCAGACGAAAACACAACCTGGAGCTCCTGATGCTGGAACTCTTAAAATACCTGCTTTAAAGTAAGACCTCGCCAGGGTGCTTCACTGATCCTAACAGATCTGATGTGTCTCCAGGCAGCAGCAGCAGCAGCAGTACAGAGGCGGAGGTCACGGCTGGGATCGGGCCATGCAGTCGCAGCAGTCGGCGTACCAGCAAAACATGAACCGTGACCGGGGAGGGGCGGGGCCAGGCGGCTACCAGCAGCGCTACGATCAGCGCAGAGACGACTGGCAAGATCGCAGGGACAACCGGGACAACCGGGGGCAACAGCATCAGGTAAACACTTTAAATGTGCAAGCTCGCTACAAACCCTCCTTTGTTTTTTCAAGCACGCTGTGGGTGGAGCTAAGACTTCCATCCCCAGAAAAGTTTAGTAAAGTGACTTGAAAACTTCAGGTTATGACTTTCTCTCATTTTTAGTAGTTAAATTTAAAGAACTAGATTTCCTTCAGCCTGGAATCAAGTTCTGGAGCTGCTCCTGTCAGATCTGTGCTCCATGAAACAAACAGAACATGAGTCGGATTTATTAACAGCTGACAATACTGAGAAATGGAACATTGCTCTTAACAGTTGGTTCAACAGGAAACTGGTTTATTTGTTATCTTACATGTTGATTTACTTTAATTTGTGTTCTGTATGTTTAAAATCTCGAGGTACGGTTGGTTTTAAATGGTTTTAGAGGGTCAGGCCTCGTTTGTGCTATGTAGGCAGCATAGTATTTTTTAACTATTTAGGTTTTAGATTTTCATTCATATCAATAAAAAGTAAAAATACTCAAAATGAGGATCAGAATTTCCCAAATCTGTTTGAAGTATCAAACCACTACATACTCAGTTTATAATATTGTAGAAGAGGAAAACAGAAAAGCTGGAACCAGCACATATTTGGTATTTCTGCCTTGAAATAATTGAATAAATTAGCAGAAACTGATGTTGTTTGACTAGTCAGTGAATTGGCTGTGTATTTGAGCATGTTGGATTTTGTTGATGATATTCTGCTGAAAGCTGATCAGATGACGACGATGGAATCAGACAACATTTAGACCTCCTTCTCGATTAAAGCCTGTCATTTTTGAACATTTTGAGTTAACAGTCATTCGTTCTCGCTGACAGCATTAAACAGCTCTGAATGCAGGTTGTTTTTCAGCCTCCTGCTTCAGTGAAAGCTTCATATCAGGAAACTGAAGTTCAGTGTTCAAACTATGGAAAAATAAATGTAATTATTGATGTGATGGTTTTTGTGGCTCAAACTGAACCTGTTTCTACGTTTTTTGTGTTTGTGACAGAGCCGTAATTTGAATTTAATGAAGGGTCACTTTGTGTATTTCCACAAATAGCTGTTACTTTTGGTGGCGTCTGTCCATGCAGTTTGTCTATTCAAAGAGTTGCAGGTTTTCTAGAAGTGATTTCCATGTTACGCTAAATGACCCACATCGCCTTAATCAGGATTATTTCTTCTAGAGAAAGTGACTTCACCGACAGTTTCTTTATTGTTCATTCTTGGTGGGTTGTTTAGTAACTTTATAGTAGAATATATATAAAAATGTCCTCAGTCTGACAAATTTTCTGAATTTGTTTTTACAACCTGTGTTTCAATAAACATTATTAACAGCAAAAACTGAAACCAATATAAGAATAAAACCCCAAATTAGCTCGTTTATTTTTTTTGCCCGGATCAGAGCAGAAACAGAAAAAGTTTTAACTGTTTTGCAAACTGACTGCATCTAAATGATTGGTATGTAAAGATCAATATTTCCAGTAACAGTAGAAACTGAATTTACTCATATGATCGTAAAACTTAGAACTGCTTTGGTTTTTTTGTGTGTGTGTTTTATTTTATTGTTGATGCCTCTAATTGTGTCAGGAGAGCAGTGGCACTATTTAAAGCCTCTCCATGTTTACTTTTTGTCTTTCAGGGCTACAGCTCTGGCAGAGGCTACCCTCCTCCTCCTCCATCCAGGAGATACAACTGGAATTAAACTCAAAGTAATGTTGGACTTTGGGATTTTATGGGACGGGCAACAACTCTTTTTAGGGGAACTATGTCATCAGCTGGCATCTTTTTCTTTTTATTGTCTTCTTGTACAATGATTTTTTTTCCCTTTTTGTCCTACTTTAAAAAATGATTATGTAATCTGTGATTTTTATGATGAACCGCCTGTTAAACTTGTGAAATACAAGTGAGTCAAGGACAAAGTGTCCCGCTGTTTTTCTTTTTGAGAGAAATCTCTCCCAATGTGGTTCATGTTTTTTAAAAGAAGAAAAAAAACAGGTGAAATAAAAGAACAAGTGATGGTGGTATTATTCTTCTAATATCAATTTATATCCCCATTTTGTTTTTCTTTAAAGGAATTAAAACGTTTTTTAATAAATGTCCCAACAAAATTAGGAGTTATTAAATCAGTTAATTTTACTGCAGAATATTTGATTAACTTAGAATTTTTGATTTATTCAAATGCATTTAATGGTAAAATGTTGCAAAAAACCATTGTTTATGTCCACATGCTTTTTCCCTCTTTGTTTTAAATACTATTTTAAAAAAACACTTCAGTCTATTAAATGTTTGCTTGAGGCTCCACAGAAAAAAAGAATGTCCAAAATGAAAATATCATTTATTCAATACTGGAAACAAATTAAAATCAGCTGTAACAAAGGATATTTATTGACTTGCTTCCAGTGAAAATACTTGTCATTTCGTTGACTTTCCCAGCTGTAGAGATTGTTTGTGTTTCAGACCTGTTTCTATTGCTTCACTTATAGTTAAAACCTGCAATAATTTAAATTGTAGTGGAAGTGAAAGGGAAGCACGGGGAGCGTGCCTCATCCTGAATCTCCTTAAATTCTTTTTTGTGGTTTTGTTTCTTGAGCTTTAAAGCAGCAGCAATCACATCTGTCATTTACAAAAAAAAAAAAGACTAACAAATATTTCGTTTAGAAGCGGGAGAAAATACATTATTATCAACCTTCAGTCAATGTTCGAGGCTGTAATATACAGTTTATTTTTGCACCGTGTTGCTCAAAACCACCGAGTGTCTTTTGAGTCCCTGTGTGCGTAAAGGAACCAAAACTTTACGCACGGAAAGAGGAACAATGTGGTGCTTGTTTTTGTCCAGCAGCCGGTTCTCCAAAAACAAAAAAAGCATCCATCCCGGGACTGATGCCCCGCAGGCCTGATCCTGCTCCCCTCCTCTCGGCATCCCTACCAAGTTCTCCCGTACAGTAAATTGGAGCCGATCATGCTGTTGGTGTACTCAATGAGCGCCGCGTCCGTCTGCGTCATGTTGATCTGACCGTGCAGTCCGAGCGGCGGACTGGGGGACAAATCCTCCAGCTCCTCCGTGGACGACAGCTGGTTCACCTGCTGCTGCTGCTGCTGCGGGGTCGCCGTCATGGCCTCACCCGAGCTGCTCTGTCGGTTCCCGTTATGGTTGGAGCTGCTGGAATCGGTCCGGCAGCTTTTACCGTTCTTGGAGAGCACCGGCGACACGGAGGAAGACCGGCGAGTCGTTGCGCACAGGCCTCCTCCTCCTCCTCCACCGCCGCTACCGTCCTGCTGCAGCTGCTGCGTGGCCTTGTCCTTGGCCTGCCGCTTCAGCTTGTACCGGTGATTCTGGAACCAGATCTTGACCTGGTTCGGGGTGAGGTGGATGAGCCCGGCCAGGTGCTCCCTCTCCGGGGCGGACAGGTACTTCTGCTGCTTGAAGCGCCGCTCCAGCTCGTACACCTGCGCCTGCGAGAAGAGAACCCGCCGCTTCCTCCGCGGCGCGGCGTGAAGCGTCACCATGGACTTGGCGCTGGAGTCCATCCCGGCCAGGCTGCCCACCATCCCGGACATGTTCATCCCGGCGGAGGGGCCCATGAATCTGGAAACTTCGAGAAACTATAATCAACGTTTGACTAAAAAATACAAAATTAGAATCTTACTGCTGCATTTTACGCGCGACATTCCCATGAATAAAACACTCAGACATCATTAATCACATCTAAACATCATGATCCTTAAAATGCACATTAATATATAGACTTTTTAAATTAAAAATGTAATTTTAAAAAAAGCATTATTAAATTTACAATAAGGAAAATCTAGAGAATAACACCAAGTTAACTTTTTGCGTTAAAATGACCATAATTCTCGGACTGTAAAGGCAGAAATGGATGTTTGATAATATAAAAACCCTACATTAATGTTCATTTCACTGATTAAATTAATTAAGGCCACTATGGAGGATCACAAACACCTTTAAGTTAATATAAGAGCAGCGATAATGCAGTTAGTTACAGTAAAGTTATTATAAAGTCGGTTTTGGGGGCAACAAACTTCAAATCAGTGCAGAAAAAACTGCAGTTAATTAAATTAAACTGCTTTCAATTGAATTCTGAGAAGATTTGATGTCTAATATAAATTTAGATGCAAATTAATAAAAGTTGGGCCTTTACATTAAAAAAGGCCAAATAAATACAAAACTCTATAACAAAAAATATCACATTTAACAAACATCTCCTCGTGTCCAGCTCATGTTTTTCTTCCTTTCAGAAACTTGTGCATTTAGAAAATAATTTTTCAGTCGAGATGCTCTTACTTGTCGGGTACCGGGGCTCCGGGGTGCCGTACCACGCCGCTGCCGCTCCTCCGCCCCTCACCGTCTCCTGGTAGGACGGCAGGTCTCCCACGTTCCCGATCCCGCCGTTGCAGAACCCGCCGACGGCCCCGGAGAACTGCGGCACCCCGTGGGACACATGGTAGGGCCCGCCGGGTCCCAGAGCGGCTGCTGCTGCGGTGGCCGAGGCTGAGGAGGATGAAGAGGAGGAGGATGAAGAGGAGGAGGACAGGTGGTGATGGTGGTGGTGGTGGTGATGGTGGTGGAGGTGAGGCGGCTGATGCTGCTGCGGCTGCTGCTGATGCTGCATACCGGGCTGGGAGACCTGCGGCTGCCGGTAGGCGCCCAGCGGGGATCCGAGACTCCCCGCCGCGGGATCCATCCCTCCGAACCTGCGGTAGCTGTCCTCCATGGGGCTCAAGATGTCTGTGACTGAGAAGGGAGTGGAGTGCTTTGGGCTCAAGGACATGGTGTGGCCACCCCCGTGCCCTCCGGTCCGCTCCGCTGCTGCCTCTGGCTGGATGTGCTCAGCTCTGCCTGCGTCCCCCTCCCTCCCTCCGGCTTCTTGCTTCTGGTGTCTCGCTGGGAAGAAGTCCAGCTGATCGGCTGCAGGAGGAGACCAGTTGCCCTTATCCCGCCGGACCCACATGGAGGGGCGGAGCGACGCGGACACAGCAGCCAACAATGGCAATTGACATTACAGAGGTAAGTAGAGAGAATGGTTTGGACCGACTTTCTCCTGCTGCGGAGGATGTTTGGTTTGAAGATGAGAGTCAAACCCAGAATTCCTCTGAAGCCACTGACCAGGGTCACTGCCTGCTTTACTTTATTCTTACTAAAACATTTAGACCAATTAATTTGATAAATAATAATCACCAAACTGGTCACTGATCACCTCTCAGATCATCAATGATTATTATCAAAAGCTGCAAAAGAAACGAAGTTTTTCCTCAGTATTTATTCACTTCTCAGCTTCAGTGTTCATCTTCTACTCCATGTTTTCAGAGTTAAACTGTAGAACTTTCCTCTACTTTGTGACACCTGCCTTTATTAAAGCTTTTATTACTTTATCACTGTGATTCAGCTCCAGCTACTCACCAGTTTCTCTCTTTAACTGGCAGCTGCAGGTTTATAATTCAGGATTCAACATGTAAATGAGATTCATCCTGTTACTTCCTGCGCTGCAAACCGAGGTTAACACTCATCTCACAGTTGGTGCGCAGTTATTTGCAGTGATCTGTTTGTTTTAGTCTCCTGCCAAGTTCTTTTTCTGTAAATTCAATTTTATTACAATGATTCTGAACAATATAAAATATAACATCCTACTTGTTTTTGCTTTTTTGCACATTACAAAGTTCAGACGGTAACAAACTCTTGTTCTGAAAGTGGAAAGTTAATAGTTAATTTCCTCCCTTTGATAATTACTACAACTCCTTTTTGTAACAGGCATTTTAGAATTTCTAACAGTTGCAAAACTCACATAAATCCTAATATTTATTCAGCTTGTATTTATTAATGATGATCCTTAGATGTGAATAATTATTAACACACTTTTAAAGTCTTAAATTTAACCATTTTCTACCATTCATTTAGGTTTTATTTGCTTAATCTTGTATGTACGTTATTAATTTATATTAATTTATTCGTTAATTTTGCAGTGACTTGTTTTTTTTTATATAGTTGTAACAAATATTTAAATTCTTAAAAAAATAATTCGATTATTTTTTGTATACAAACCAAAATAATTTGGGGTTACAGTTTGGTAAGTCACAGAAGAAACAAACAAGTGATATTTTAAAACTACAAGACTTTAAAAAATACCCCCCAAAAAATATCCCCTGACTTTCTGATTTCTGACTTGAATCTCAGAATTGATTTTAGAACCCTCTACCCTCCAGTGATGTGACTTTCTGCTGCAGGTTGTCTCTCTTCAGTGTTTCCCTCCTGCTCGTGTTGACCTCCTTCCTTCTCTCGGCAGGTTCCTCGTGGACCAACAACAATCCACCTTCCTGTCCTGTCAACAGTCCGAGCAGCCAATCACCTGCTGACCCGCGGCGTGGCGTCACCGCTCCTCTCTCCGTGGCCTCATCTCGGCTGCTGCCGCCGCCGCTCTCCGGTGATCGAGCACCGGGAGGGAGGGAGGCGGACCGGGACTGGAGCCGGAGCTGCATCCCGGCGGTCTGGGAGTCCTGCTTCCAGATGTTTCCAGACTTCACGGTGAATTAATTATTCTAATTATTAATTATCAGATGATTAATTATGATATTACTATATTATTAATGTCTCACTACAGTCAATAGTTATTTTTTGTGTGACTTTATTGTCATTTAAAGGATTTTATACGATTAAAATCCGTTTATAATCAGTTTTTAGCTGCATTAATTATTTTTCTTTAACCTTCTCACATCACTATAATATTACAGGGGCTGGTTTATTATGCATTTGTTTTACAGTTTATTAAATTACAGACTTAAAAGACGCTTCTAAAAATGTTATATTATCACAATCTGCCCACAAAGATATATTTAATGTGTCTGAAGTTATTAATGGTGCATTAAGGGTCAATATAACATGCTGAAAGGCTTTTACAGAGTCAGAGTGTATCTGTTTAATTACTTTATATGTGATTTTTAAAGTAGTACTGCATCAAAATGTTCCCATACTAACTTATAACGAGTCTGGGGTTGTTTATAATCACATTAACAAAAATATTTTCCCTTCAAATGATGGTTTTGTTTCAATTTTGCTATTAGTTGACGTAATCGTGGCCTTCAACAGCCTTTAATAAAGTTATATTGCAATATTCCAACACAGTTCTTAATGCGTGTGAGATTGTAAGTGATATTTTTAAGGTTAATGTAAAGTATAAATATGCTTTGTAGTCTTAACAAACGAGAAGCCTCTTGTGCTCAAAAGTTTCCGAAGTCAAGGCCACATTAAGTTTTTCTGTTTAATGCTTTAAAATATAAATGTTCAAATGTCATGATGTCAAAATCGGGTGTATAATAGCTGTTTTTAGCCCTTATGCATCTTCTTTTATCACTATAATATCACAGGCCTCTGCTGCTCCAGTTTCTGACTGTTTATTACCTTTATAGAGACAGAAAAGAGGCTTTTAAAATGATGTAATCTCAGCATCTTCCCACATTAATGTGTCTGAGGTGGTTTGTGATGCGTTTAAGGTCAAAATAATACGTAAATACACTGAAAAGGCATTTTGATCTCATAATATCATCACACATGTCAAGGTGAGTTTGGTGTGCCTCTGATGTAATCACAACAGGAACGACTTCTTTTCTACTGTTAAGTTACTTTACAGCTATTTAAATGTGATTTTTAAACCAGTGTGGCAGTCTGTTCCCACAGGGGTTTATAATACGTTTAGGGTGTTTTAAAACTTTTGTTTCTCTTCTACTGTTTATTCACTTTATAGCAAACTAAAGGAGTTTTTTTTGTAAATGTTACAGGATCCAAACAGGGACTTTTAATGTGTCTGAGGTGCTTTATGATGCATTTAAACTCAATATAACATGTAAATATGCTGAAAGTTGTTTTAACTCTTAATAATAATAATAATATCTTAAGGTAATGATTTCTGAAACAATCACTGTAGTATTGTACAGACTTTTAGCATTTCACTGCTACTTCAATGACTTTAGAGCAGCTTAAAATCAGGTTTTAATGGTTTTAATGTTCCTATTCTGCTATTTATTGATCACATGAGTCCTTAAAGAGGCTTTTTGAATGTAATATCCCCCACAGGCACTTCTAAAATGTCTGAGGTGGTTTGTGATGCGTTTGAGGTTAGTATGTTGTATGCAAATACAGTGAAAGGGGGTCTTCTGTTGCATGTTTGTAATGTTTTCGCCGATCCTGTCTAATGAGTTCATGTTGAATTATTACTGCTAAAAGTGTTTTTAATTCTTTAACTTTAATTCCTCTACACATTCTGAATGTGTCTGATGAGTCTAATGCTAATATATTACATATAATGACACTGATAGGTATTCATCATAATATTAGGGATTTCATACAGTAGTCACTGCAGTATTATTGCAGACTTGCACTGCTAAATAACATAATGATGAAATAATTATTCTGAAAGACATTTACTGGTCTCTTATTAATGCACATTGATTTTTGTTCTCTGATGAGTTTCTAATAAAATCACTGCAGTGGATGATGGAGAGTCAGTCTACTAAATGGTGATATTGTGTTTGTTAAGTGATAATATTTCCATTAGAACATATTAAGATATTTAGTACATTGGTTAAAATAAATAAATAAATAAATAAATAAGTGAAAGTACAGAAGCTTCATAATACTCAAGAACAAGTGAAAGTCCTGCATCCAAGAGAGTGAAAGTACAGAAGAATTACCAGCAAAACATATGTGAAGTACAAAAAGGAAAAATAGGTCCCTAAACTTATATTTTGTTTAGTTTCGCAGGGTCACGGATAAATCTGAGCATTTGTGAGGTTTATACAGAAGAGGACTGTTTTTGTTTAGGTAAAGATTCAAGATAATTAGTCTTATTTAAATGAAGCCATTGTCAAGCTTTCAGGAGGAGGAGTCATTCATCTCTGAGACGATGGGCCCCCACTGCTTTTTTTTTTTTTAAACAATGAGTTTAAATTAACTCAATAATATTTTATGAGCTTATTATGTGTTTTCCAGTGTAAAATTTAAATGTTAAATTATTCATCAAAAGAATCTAGTAGCTTAACAAAAAAGAAATACAAGCAGAAAAAACAGTTCAGTCCACTTCAGCTGTTTTACGTCTTTTGTTATTCTTGAAGTAGATTACAGGGAGGTTGGGCTTCTGTGGAGCAAGTAAAGAAAAACCTCTTGGAGCTGCTGATAAACTCTGTGATACTATTTTTCCATAATAATTTGATATATAATAGATTGTTTAGTGTCAAAAAACAATGAAAAACTACCTACAAACACCTTTTAATTGCATTTTCTGTCAGACCAACAGTCAAAGGCAAAGACGGTTAGTTTAGATGTTTAGAATGTCTGACACGCTGAAAGATGAATTACTCAGAAATATATTTATGCTGTATTTGCTGTCAGGAGACGTAATGAATCCGACATGTATAATGAGGTCCCTCAGGAAGGTTCTTCAGTCATGACTTACAACATCGTCTAAGTTGAGTCCTGTTATAGACACTTTAGAGCTTTTTTAAAGGTGTTGTTATTATAAACCTGGACTATACTGTGTCTAGATCATTTTTTATGATGATCATATAGTCTATGTCAACTTTATTGCACAAAGTGTTTCAGCTTTATAATATTTCTGGCTTCTGAGGACATAGACGTGTTGTCAATTTATTATTTTAATTAACTTTTATTGCCGATCGTTTGTGGGGATGTTTGGGGTGTAACAGAGCTGAGGGGATCTGTGCAAGTCTTTAAAAACACCTCCCCATTTCCCCAAATCTTTTTCTCAGTTGGGTGGGATATAATCACTGGCACAGAGTAAATGGTTTGTACAGGAGGATGTCGGGGTGGATGGAGGCCGCGCAAAGCTCTCGGTTCTCACGAAAGCATTGAGAGCTTTTGTGGTTTTGATTCGGGGGTAAATGAATAACTCAGTCCAGACTTTTTCTTTATTGAAGCAAACCACCATATGTCCTCAACCTTCACAGAGAGATGTGAGATCCTAAACATAATCATACAGTGTTTAATAACGCCCCTACCTGTGGATACAAAGCCAAATATTTGAATTAACAGCTTTGCATTTAAATGGAAAACATAATCCAATAGAATGTCCTTAAAACCTGTTTGCTCTATAGAAGCTTCATTTGTAGGAGGCAGAGTTGTTAAAAAAAACGTATCCATAGTGGGCATTTTAAAATGTAAAGACTTTCATGCAAACAAGATAATAATTAAAGAAGTATAATTTCCCCCAGTTTATTCCTGGCAGTGTGGAGAACGCTGTTTAACACCATTTAAGCCAACAGAATAAGCGTGATAAAGATAAAACGGTAGAGACCAGTGTGGGTAAAGTTTCTGTGGGTGGTTTGGGGGGTTGGAGGGAGGATTCTGACCTCAGTGTTTGTGGCTGCATCCTGTGCAATAAGTGTACCATGTTTATTGTCAGATCACTGTAGTCTTAACCATGTTTTTCTTACACAGAAGTGTCGTTTAGTGCGATACAGTTTAGACCTTTTTACCACAACGCTCAATTTTATCTTTAACTTTGATGGCACAGATTCCTGCCCAAGAAAGAAAAAAACAACAACAACAAATAAACAACCTGAACCTCCACTTGTCCCTTTAGAGCCAAGTCTTTTTTCTACCCTGCAGTATGGTTTTATTAAAAAAAGTAAACAGACAGATAAAAGCTGCAAATACGAAACAGATTGTGAACGCAGGAGTGAAATCTTTGTCTGTTTGCAGAGAAACATTTGTGTCTCTCTTCCCTCTCAGTGGCTCCAAGTTCTGATTTGCATCAGTCTGAAGCTACTTAACTCGACTCTGCAGAGATTATTGTCGTCAGTCTCTGAAGGTGAGTGAACTCCTTTCTAATCATTTAAAACAATCTTCCCACAAATCAAAAACCAAAAAAAAGCTTCTCCATGTCTGTTTTTCTTCGTGATAAAGCGTCCTCGACCTCACACTGTGAATAAGATAATTTAAGAAAAAGCACGAGAGAGAAACTTCATCAAGCCCTTCAAAGTATCTAAGTGGGTTAATTTCCAGCTAAATCAACAAGAAAACAGGAGGCATCAGTGAGGACACCGTGGCGAATACGAGCTGTAATGTTTCCCTCACCTGGACTATAAGCTTAACACTTACCTATAAGGAAGATCTTAGATTTTACTTCAGTATTTTAGCTTTTAAAACATCTTTCCAAAATCAAAATAACACAAACAAACTATTTAAATGTAACTTTATTTAAAACTCTGCAGCCCAACACAAAGGATGTGACATCAGATATCTCAGCTGTCTAGCCTGCATTAGTTCATGTGTTAATTTAACCCTGTATGTGTTTCCACAAATGTTGGTCACAATAGAAGGACGCAGAATTCCCTCTTTTTGAAATGTATACAGCTTTTTTTGAAGTTGCTTAACAATAAAACTTGACTATAGGTTGTATTTGAGGGGCAATGGTGGCACAACAGTTAAGTCTCTGGGCTACTGATCAGAAAGTCAGAGCATCAAATCCCAATGTGGCCATTGTTGTGCCCTTGAGCAGGTCCCTTAACCCTTCCTGCTCCAGGGTCGCGGTACCATGACTGACCCTGCACTCTGACCCCAACTGGGATATGAAAACAACATTTTACAAAGCTGTAAAAATGTATTTGTGACAATAAAGCTTCCGTCTTCTTCTTAAACCGTTGCACAAACAATAACCCTAAAAACTAAGTCATTGGTCCGTACCCTCTAAATATGACCCCTCAGAGCACAAATGTAAGTCAGATGTTTTTGTTTTGGGTTCAAATATGATGTTTGTAAATATAATGGTATAGTAAAGGAAAAGAATTATTGAAAGTTAAAAAAAAAAACACGACACAAAAAACATGTCAGCTATCAAGGGTAAATGGTAAATGACCCCTCCATCCGCCCCGACCTCCTCCTGAAGCTGACTTTGCAGCTCTATAAGTTGTAGTACGCTGATATAGCAGCAGACTACAAAGCTGTAAATTAGTTTCATTAAACATTTTATTGTGCAATATGATGGATGACAGTAGTTGTGTTTCCATAACATATTTCTATACATAATTTGAAGTATAACATTAAAAAATGCAAAAAGCCTCTAAAAGGTTTTGGACTTTTTCAAAACATAGTTATTGCTCTTCATAGGAGATGAAAACCTTTTCTAAACAAACTGTGACATGAAGAATATTTATGTCACATGACTGATCTGACCATTGTCAAGATTGACGTTGATATTGATCATTGTCTGATGCTTGAAGCATGGTCAGCAGCAGCTAACCTGCCTGACTGAGAATAATTTCTCAGAGTTTGTTTCATTTTGTGTCCGACTCCTTCTGCTCTGTTTATTACAGCCATGTGTAACATAGCCTTTACTGCCACCTGATTTATTTGCTCTGAAGCACTTCATGGAAACAAGCCAAATTCACTTTTAAAAAATTTGTTTGGGTTTTTTTTTTTTGCGACATTTTAAAAGTTCACTTCAAATTTGCTCAACAATTATGCAGAAACACGGCTGTTAACATCCGTCACTGACAAGCAGCCTCCTTTTTATCTGCAGTTATAAAAACAGAAATCAAGCAATATTTTTTGAATGAGAAGTCAGTGTTACTCCATCTCTCAAACAGGCTTTTTGTAGTCAGATTGAACTTTGTGCAAAGACCAGGAAGTCAAGTCAGTTCACAATCATAATGTGTTGCGTCCGTTTCACATAGACATGAATGTAAAGCGAATGTTAGTCAGATTGCAGAGGCTCAGTGGAAGTGAACACATAGCACAGCTTACAGTATCTTAACCAGTATAGTATAGGGAGCAGGTACCTCAGCAGCAAACACTGACTGAAACTGCGACCTCCACTTTCTCCGACAACTGCTGACGTTGTGCTGAGCATTGTTGTAGTTTTCTGTAACCATGAGGGCAGACATGAAGAAAAGACGAATCCATACACTCCACTAATGATTCACCTTCTCCAAAATCATTCACAGCAGGTGAAGACTTGAACCTGTTCAGGACTCATACTGTAAGTGACGCACTAACAGACCAACCAGCTATTCTTCGTCATACAACTATTTTCTCTTGTATTATTGAAAAACTTTTCCGTGGCTTCTCTGAGTTTCTTATGTTTAGTGAACGGCTGTGGCCTTGAAGTCGTAACAGCAGACTTGCGAACGCCTCCATACATTCTACAATTGACATTTTGTGTCCGTGGACATGTTCCACAGATGTGTTCCAGAAAACGTGGTGAAGTCCTGACGGCAAGAAGAAGAGCTGTTTGGTTTATTGGGTTGAACTGGACATGGAAAAGTCAGAAAAGAAGAAAAATGTGAATTTTATATAGTGATCAAAACAGTCTTTCTGTGTGGATGGTCTCAAATTTGGGCTGTACTTGGACAGAGGGGCCAGTATGGATGCTTGACGTAATGGACATCATGATGTCATCAGTACGAGGCAGTTAGGAACAGAAAAGACTTAGACTTGAGCTTTACTTCCCACAGCTGCAAGTATGCCAGGATCCACAAGGGCCCAAGTGGTGTAAATTTCGAGCATTGTTGTAGTTTTCTGTAGCCATAAGAGCAGACATGGAGAAAAAGACGAATCCATACACTCCACTAATGATTCACCTTCTCCAAAATCATTCACAGCAGGTGAAGACTTGAACCTGTTCAGGACTCATACTGTAAGTGACGCACTAACAGACCAACCAGCTAGTCTTCGTCATACAGCTATTTTCTCTCGTATTATTGAAAAACTTTTCTGTGGCTTCTCTGAGCTTCTTATGTTTGGTGAACAGCTGTGGCCTTGAAGAGTGTACACGACGCCCTGTGCAGACATCCATGTGCTGTCTGCAATGGCACAAACACGTGGATGTGCTGGAACACATCGATGTATCCCAGTCTACTGCTCCACATGTATGGAACGTACCCTCCAAGCAAACTAGAAAGAAGAACTATGAGTCTGTGGCGTCTGTAGCTGGGAATGTTTGCAAAGGAGTATGAACAGGCCCTAAACCGGACTCACTTGATGTACATTTTCCAAGACTAAACCTGCCATTGGCCGCATTATTTCCCACAGCACTGTCCTTACTTTCTGCGAGATGTGTTACCTTTTTTCAAAATGCCCTTCACTACAGGAAGCAACAACATCCAAGCAGTAACCTACAACTTGAGTGTCATCTGTGATTTTAATGAGCCCAGTGAGCTTCTGCAGGACTAAAGTTTAGCTAGGCTTCACCTCAAGGGCACCGATTGTCAAGTCCAGTTTCTTTTTTTTATTGGTGAAGTCGTATCACGCGGTTGACATACTGTATGTCTTTTACTTTTGTGTGTGTATTCTTTTGCAGTGAATTGTTGCAGTGTTTGTCTCCCTGCATGCAAATGCTCCACCAAATTAATCCCGCCTAATGCTATTTTGCAGGGGCACCACCACTACATCCTGGGCTTAACACCACTGAAGACGACTGTGGTTGGTTTAAAGAAATACAGACAAGCCAGAGAGTTTTTCCCCTGTATCCGAACGGTAATGAGGTACAGTCAGACCAACACTGAGGAGGTACCGTAATTATGACTGTAGGATACCAGGAGACACTAAACTTCCTCATTAAACACTGCCTCTTACCATTGTCTAATTTTTGGCTATTATTCAGCGTAACCTGCAGGCAACATTTTCAGCTTTTACCTCCTTCTGTTATTTGTGCTGTTGGTCACCAGACTAATAGCAGAATAACTGTTTCTGGTGATTCAAACCTCTGGAGCAAAATGAGGATTTTTTTTTCGTCTCTTTTTCATTAGCGTTTTTGTTACAAAAAATATATTTTAGAAATATTGCATGGACTCTGGCTTCTACTTTTCTTCCCTATTACATTTTGAACCAGCATACTAGACAAGTCATCCTTACAGCACACTGATTCATACGTTTCTGTCCGTCTTGTTTTTCCTGAACTCTTCCTATAAAGGACATGTTACGAAGAAAGATAACAGCGGAACTTTACCAGGTATCATTTATTTTCTAATTCTTTGTTTCTCTCCAGACCTGGTCCTCAGTGCTACTCTGAGCCAAACCACCTGTGGCGTCGACTCATGTCTCTGACTGAGGCTAAAGGTGGGGGAGACACTTAACCACAACCTCTATTTGTATGAATCTTTTTTTTCTCTCCCCTCCACCCCTTTTTACATTTCCTGCCTCATCGTTTCCTTTCATTTCCCCTCTGCAGACTCGGCCTGCCTCTCTGTCCGTCTCCCCTCAGTTTAATCCTCGGCTCTCCGGAGGAGCATTAGGCCAAGCAGCTGGGGCCTCTGAACGCCTCTTGAAAAGGCAGCCCACTCCATCCAGGAGGGTGAGGAGGGGAGGCAGAGGGGGGGATCAGACCACCTGGCTCCTGAAACACAGAAAAATCCACCAACCAATAACTCCACACAGAGGAGGAGGAGGAGGAGGACGCACCCTCTGACCACCACGTCTGGACTCATACTCTTTCTTTCTGTCTTGGAAATAAAAGAAAAGGCTTCGGTTCTTCTATGATATTACGCATTTAAAGATTTAATTAATACAAAACCAGCATGTGTCTGTGTATCTAAATGCTTTCAGATTTCTCTGCTCTGTCCATAACTCTCAGTTTCAATCCCACCGGTTCCTAGTGAAGAATCCTAGTTTCATTTTTAAAAAGCTCTTCCTTATACAAAGTAAAACAATCACATGGCGTTCTTGTTGGGGACTATTTTCAGTGGCGTATTAATCCACATGCAGTGATCTAGTGAGTATTTGGGGCACATCAGGACACATTCATGATTAGTTTGGGTCTTTTTATGGCATTTTTTTTGAAAATGACCCCAAATAATCAACAAGAAAACAAACATACAAAAACACATAGTGGAACCAGCATAACTCATATACATGCAGAAGCACAAACTACATAAATACACAACCTCTAAACAGCATATAAAAATAGCGTTGAGCATAAAAGTGAAGCATTAGCGAGGAGAACAGCCCTTAAAGTAACATGCTAAGGACGGCGTTGATGTTCTTTCAAAGATCAGGTGAGAAACAGGTTTTTTTTTTTGTTTGTTTCATTGATGTTACATTACGATAACGTGTCTCAGGCTGTTACCATGAGGAAACAAAAGGCCTCACCTTGACTGGGCTACAGTGTGCAGGCAGAGGTCAGAGGTCACGCTTCCACAAGTGTTCTTCAGAAATCATGCAGTGTGTCTCAGCGCAGGTCGACGCAGGTCAAGGCGCCGCCGCTGCACCACTTGGCAGTTAAAGACGCATTAGCAAACATGAGAAACATGGAAAACTCACATCTCCAGGTGTGTGTGTGTGTGTGTCGGTACATCTATCTTTGTGAGGACCAGTTCTAGACCTTGTGTGTGTGAGGACGTTTGGTCGTTACTTTGGGAAACACCTTTAAAGGGCTGATCAGATTTGGTTTTAGTGTTCAGGTTCAGGTAAAGAGTTTTTAATACATTCACCATTTAACAGTTGTATGAACACAACATAGCAGGCTATGAACACACACACACACTTTATCTAGTTAATTAGAATAATGTAAATTCAACTAATATGTTAAAACAAACATGTATATGAAAGTACAGACTGTATACATGCATAAATACATGCAATATGTGTATATATGAATCATACATGTGTGTGCAAATATACATATGTGTATATACATATACTGTATGTATACAGTCATATATAGTCACTTTTAATAATCTGCCAGACACTCCATTCCTCTCAGCATTTTATTTTTTTTTTAATTACTAAATTAAAGCTCATTCTAAATAAAAATAATTCTTTTCTTTGTGTGTGTTTTCCTAAAAGATCTTTAACCGTAAACAGGACCAGAAGATCCGACTGAGTCCTGCTGCTGGAGGTTGGGAACGTGTTGTACCACTGAGGGTCCTCACAAAGATAGAAGTACAAAGATGTGTGTGTGTGAAGAGCTCCCTGCTGAGACACTGGAGCTCCGGAGCGCCACCATGAGGTTGGTTGCTTTTATCTGCTTATTCTTTTTTAAGTACATGTGATGTGTTTTGTCCTCCATGGTTATAATATTATTTATGAATCTAATTTTGTGTTGGTTTGATGAGATTTCTATCCACTCTGAAACCCGCAGCGAGGAAAAGTACTAACTTTGTGTTTTATGATCCCTCAGGAAAATGTTCCCTCTGAACCTTTAAGGTGATTTAATTTATTTTAATTAGCAGGTTATATCATCAGTCTTTTGCAAAGAAGGCTGAGTGTCGTTTTTCTAAATAATAAACCCCTCAGATTTATCTTGTCACCCTGTAGAGGGGTCTGGGGTGTTACTTTTGTAAATTCTCCCATCACTGAGAAACCACAGCCTTCGTTCCCTTCAGCCCCAGAGGTTTTCTCCATTGTTTTTCTTCATTGTTACAAACTTGTTTTTGCTCTTCTTTAACCTGCACACAGTTTTTCCACCTTAGTGATTATTACAGCTGGGTTTTGGTGTATATATTGGGCATATTTGTTAGTTCATATTCATCGTCTTGCCCTGCAGAGCTGCAATGCTGCTTTTATTTCTACTGCCAGATGACTTCCCTATCAATTGATCTAAACGCCATCAGTTTTGCAAAAGGTAAATTCATACTTGAGAAGGTGCAGACCTCTTATTTTTATGTTCGAACTGCAAAAATCTTAACACAAATTGTTGATTTTTAATTGTTTAAACACTTTAAAATTAGCAATGTCAAACAGTAACTGACTGTAATTACAGCACAGTTCAGCAGTAATGTCCTCAAACTAAAGGACTGTGGACAATTTACAAATTTATCAAACATGCAGATATTGTAAATAACATGTAGGTAATAAAATCTAGGCTTCACAATAAATGGACGGCTGAGACTTCATCATTCTGTTTACTCTTCCTGTTTGTTTTGATTCAAAGTTTGTTTGAATGACTCGTACGTTTAATAACTAACAGACACTCAGCGCCTTTTAAGAACCTCTGCAAAGTGTTGAGTCTTTTCTTTGTGAGAAATAAAAGAATATTGCGTCTTTTTTCTCTTTTATGTGAAAGTAAGTGGTATTTTGGAGTGTTGCATACTCTCCAACACATCTGTGACTGCGTGAGGTGTTTCTTTCTGTTATGCTTTCTATTTCTGTGTGTAAAGTAAAGAGAACAGTGTGAAAAGAACAAACTCACATCTGGAACTTAACCTAACCCTGGATCTTAGTAGTTTTTACCCCATAGGCAACAGTCAGATTTCATACCTGCATACATACAGAATTTCTAAAGACAGTTGAGTTTCCTGTTTCCGGTTTTGTTAGAGCTCATCTGTTGGTTTTGGTTGTGTCACATCACTGCAAAGACTGGAACACTTGGCCTTACAACACTATCAAACACGTCTGATAGTGTCGTAAGGCCAAGACTAGGAAAAGACTGATGTAAAACAGCTGAGATTCCTACCTTATGCTAAACGATGGAGATGACGGAAGCGCTGTGACTCCAGTTAAACTCCTAAAATTTCTTCTGACTTTCAGTTTTTAGTCTGTGACTGTGAAAATCGTTCGGTGTAAGCCCAGTATAAATTTAATCTCTTATCTTCAAGCAGCAGATTTGCTCTGGTTGTTGAAGTTGTTTATTCAGGATGTTGAGTTAGAGGACTTTTCTTCTCACCACCCCTACATCTCTTCTCTTGGACTATTTAAAAGACTGGTCACCCCAAAGTTAGTATGAAAATTAAGCTGAGTATTTATAACCTATACGATATTTCAATTTAATTCCAGCTGGTAGCTAAAAGTCGGTGGTTCTCAAAGGCTTTTGTTGCAACGCACACCACTGATGAAAACACGTATTACAAGACACATCCTGGTGCATGATTATAGCCGTACATCCTCATAAATTAGATTAATTCTAAGACACACAGTTTGAGAACCACTGGTCGAGCTGGTGATATACATTTGGAACATGGGCTAAAGAAAGTGTGAGGCCCTGAAACTGCCTAGAGCACAGTTTCTCATGCTTTTATTCGTTTTACCCTGTAAAAACTTGAAAATAGTGCAATTAATGGGTTAAACATGTATACCAATCTGTACCAAGCACAGACATCTGCTGCATTATAACTTCTCATATAGACATCACTGAAGTGTGGTTAAATAACTGAAGAAGACACTGTACCAGTAAACATATATGTTTAAATACTGAAATGATTCATCCAAAACAGCCAAAACACACAGTGGAAACTAAAATAGGAGGAGGTAGAGTTTAAGTTTACACTGGAAAAAATGCCCTTCCCAAAACAAGAAAAAAGAACTTATTTCAAGGCACTTTTACCTCGAAATAAGTGAAAAAAAATCTGCCAATAGAACAAGTGAAAATTTGTCTTAAAACATGTTCCTTCCATCTTGCTGAAATGTTACTTTTAAAGTGAATTTATCTTAAATCAAGTGTTTTAAGACATTTTGACTAAAAATAAGACGAATAAACTTGGTAAGAAGTTGAGTTTTTGCAGTGTATATGTTGTTAATCGCTTTGATACAGACTTTAATTAATGAGAAACTGGTTTCACATGCACACACTAGGAGGAGCTGCAGAGAGGAGGGAAGAAGAAATACAAATTGCTAAAAAATATCAATAGAAAACATGTGGAGGATTTTTTTCATCTTTCTTTTTCATATTTCTTAAAAATTAAACAAACACATTTAAAACTGTGATGCAGTCTCTGGAACGATGTAGTAGAGGGAGATATGTGGTTAATGTGGGCATGTAATTTGGTGTGTTTTGGGAGACAGGGCGCTCTTAGAAATCAAAAATATTACAAGATGGAAATAATTCATGAACTGCATCAAGTCAAACCTCAAATCTACAGCAAGTGTTGTCCACAGTAACAGAATCCCTCGTGACTCTAAGAAGGATGAATCTGGTCCTATATAGTATTTTCAGTAACAAGAATAGATAGATAGATAGATAGATAGATAGATAGATAGATAGATAGATAGATAGATAGATAGATAGATAGATAGATAGATAGATAGATAGATAGATAGATAGATAGATAGATAGATAGATAGATAGATAGATAGATAGATAGATAGATAGATAGATAGATAGATAGATAGATAGATTAGATAGATACTTTATTGTCCCTTTCAAGAAATTTGCCTTAGACAGCAGTGCTACTTGCTACAGGCACAGTGTACATACAAAACAAACAAAAAAAAACCACTAGACAACATAAAGACAGTTCCATTTCATGAGCAGAGGTCAGCGACAAGCATGGTCAGTAATTATTGCACAGGATTAAAGTGCGGTGCTCATTAAAATCATCATTGAAAATAAATAGGAACAGTTAAAATTATCTAATAAAAATGAGAAATAATAAAAACATGTATAAAAGAGGAATAATAACAGATAAGAGACTGGTGGCAATAAATAAGCTAAAAAAGAAAAATTACTCAGACTGTTTGTTAAGAAGAGATATGGATGTTGGGAGAAATGAGAGCTTATAGCGATTAGTTTTGTGTTTGCTTGCTCTGTATCGTCTCCCAGAAGGCAGAAGTTCATATTCAAGAAAAAGAATATGGGAAGGATCTTTCAGAATCTTATGTGCCTGATTAAGGACAACACTACCATAAACAGATTGGAGAGAAGGGTGGTCTTTTTGACCTATTACCTTCATAGCAGATTTCATCAGTTTGTAGATTTTTGATTTACTCTGGTTAGATAGTGTGCCGAACCAGGCTGCAAGTCCATATCTCAGAAGACTTTCAAAGATGGCATTATAGAAAATCAACATGATTTCACGCCTGACACCAAACAGTCTGAGTCTGCGTAGAAAATGCAGCCTTTGGGATAATTTGCTGCAGAGGAAATCAACAATGTCTGACCATTTTAAAAAAATGTCCATGACAATACCTAGGTATTTGTAAGAGGCAACCTGATGGATAACACAGTTGTCTATCAGTACCAAGTCATGTTTTTGTACCCCTCTCGGGTCGAAGACCATCTCTTTAGTTTTTGTTGTATTTAAAATGAGATTGTTTCTCACACACCAGTCCTTAAAACAAGTTATCTCATTAAAATACACAGAGGGACAGTCACCAACATGCAGAAGACTCAAGATGATTGTATCATCTGAAAATTTGATGATGAAGTTATTTAACTGGCTGCTTCTGCATTCGTTTGTATACAAACGAATCTAGAATCTAGAATCTCATAAAAAGATCGATAAACACTGTGTGTGTGTGTATAAAACCTTCATCTGACCTTCACTGTTGCTCAGAAAAAGTTAAACAACATCAGTGAGTCACATGTTGCGTGACGTGTTCCTTCAACACTATGAAAACACCACTGATGCTCTCTAGAATTACAAACGTGGGTCGATCCACTCCTGAAATTCGTCCCCATTCAGATTCCCAGTTTCTTCCTGCTTTGAGTGACATTTGGATCAGGAAACGATTATGACTTTATATAAATTAAGGTCTAAGACAGATTGACAAGTAAAATAAAAAAAAATATCAAAACATGCGATAACACATCGTTGGTTTTAGTGGGATTTGCTGACAATAGGAAAAATAAAGCCTAAAGCCTAAAGCCAGACTTAAATGATTGTCAGAAGAGGCGTTTCCATCAACACAGAACTGGCTCTGTTCTAACCTGAAATTTAAACTGGGCCATGTGTTTGCAGCAAAAATTGGACAAAAAAAGCAGAACATTCTTTCCTTTTTATCACATATTATGTTCATACGGACATTCAGCTGGTGGACAGACATGACGCTGGACATTTAAGATTCCACAGTGTAAAAAAAATCATTTAATATCAATCGAATCAATATGTGAAAGCCAACAAATTCAGTTAGATATACAAATAAACATCAATGCAGTCAATTTAACTTAATCAGACTAATTCTTTAATATAAATTGTGTGTGTTCACTTTTGCTGTTTGTCACAAGAACTGAGGTTTCTGTGGATCTAGTGAAGAAATTTATTACTGCCTGGAAAAGATGCCAAGAGCCTTGAGTCATGTATGTGAAATTTACCAACTTCAAGTTTAACATCTGGCATATAACTAAAAGATTTATGATTACATCTGACTATGTAGAATTGTTATAGAATGTCCAGTCTGATTATGGCCTAATTTAACTTCTGTCTGTCCTTCAAAGAGAACCTGAGAAGCAGTCGGACCTGAAACATGACCAACATCATCAGTGGGTGCGTCCTATTTCAATACAATGGAAAAGGTCTGAATGGATATTTTCCATATCATTTCACATCATTTATTTATGCCTAAGGAACAAACATTGTTGTGACGTTTAAGGTGCTGAGATGAGAGAACAGCTCACTGAGAGTCCTCAGAAGTGTAGAAGTAAAGTCTGTGTGTACCAAAGCCTGTTTTGATCAAGCTTCTGCTGCCACCTGCTGGTTGAATGTGGAACAACAAGCCTGACAGGCTGTTAGGACTTCTCAGCGAGAAAATAAAAAAGTACAGGAGTGATTTTAAACCTCAAAAAAGCATACATAAATAGAACTGGGATAGAAAGGGATTGAAAATAGAGAAAATTACATGAAACAATATGAACTTATTGAGAGAGATGGAAAAGAGAAGAAACAGAAAAAAATTAAAATCATAGACTTGAAAGACAAAATTATAAAACTTGGCAAAATGAATTCAGTAATGTTGGTGTGCTTGAGCAAAAAACTATTAAAACATATATATTATTAAAAAGATAAATGATTTAAAAGACACATACACAGCGCTCTCTTTTCACTGAGGTGTTTTAATTGTTTTTTAAGTACACGCTATATATCCTCCTTAATGTTTTTATACTATCAAATTCATGATTTTACTAAATATAACATGCAATAATGTGTCACAGATACTCAAACTGTTTTTTCAATCATGTTTTGATTGTTGTCATATTGTTGGTGTATAGATTGTGATGCTATTCTTTAGGAGCCAACTGATCAAACTGGTCAATAAATGGATCCGATACATAAACAGGTTTGTGTTATTCTAAATTTTGAACCTCCAGATAAATTAACTGCTAATCCTACAGCTGAACTTGTTGAGGACTATTTTCAGCAGCGGATTAATCCACATCTGATGCTCTGCTTAGTGTTGAGGCAGCAAGATGAAAACAGTTTCACTTTTAACATACATGTGGAACCTGACAAGCACTCTGAAGCTGAACATATTGCACAGAAATCAAATCACGCTTCTTATTTTCTTTTCAAAAGACCATCGTGGTCAAAAAAATACACCTGCTCTGAATTATTGTCTTACTGCGTGTGCAGCTGTAGATGTACTACATCATGTACATCAGCTGTCCACATGTTCAAACTGAGCTCAGAACGGGTTTCAGACACAGACAGTCTGTACTTTCACAGGTCAAAACATAAAACTGCTCAGCTAATCAAACTGAACAATTACTTTTTTTGATTTTGATTAGATTAGACCTAAAAACAAACATTAAATCAGCTATAAAACCTGCATTTCAAAGCACATGAAAACTAGCATGCGGAGAAGTCAGAGGAGTTTGAATGGTTCAAACATATAAATAAAGCTCAAAATAGGAAGTTAAATGTAATGGATGAATGGCACAAACTGAAACAGTTAAAAGGGATTCATAGATGGCTAAATTAATTTAGCTAAAAGTAATGCACAAGGCAGGACTCACATACATGTTTCAGACCTCAACCATAGACAATATAAAAGATGAATGTAGCCTCCAGGTCTGAAAAGTGAAGCCAACTTGAAAATGTCTTAAACCTGCATTCTTTCTAACGGCCAGCAGGGGGCGACTCCTGTGATGGGAAAAAAAAAAGTCTGATTGTATTGAACTCTATGAGAAAATGACTCAACTTTTCCCTTCATGTGTTACATCGGTAAACATTATCCTGATGAGTTTATGGTTTCAACTGCTAGTTCAAAGTCTCTTTCAATACAGCATGATGTTCATTCTGTAAATTATGGCCCCATTTTGAGGGAAATAGACGATAAAGCAGGGTGCTTCAGGACATGGTAGCGGTTGTTCTGCTAAAAACATTCAGCAGCACTACAGCAACTTTATTAAACACTCTTTCCTGTAACCAGGTGAAGCTCTGTGACTTTGGCTTCGCTCGTACCATCGGGGGAGAAGTCGTTCTGTTGCTCGGTGGTCGGTACTCCGGCCTACTTGGCACCTGAAGTGGTCCTCAGCAAAGGCTACAACCGATCTCTGGACATGTGGTTGGTGGATGTCATCGTCTACGTCAGTCTGAACAGGACGTTTCCCTTCAACGAGGATGAGCAGATGCAGAACGCTGCCTTCATGTACCCCCCCAACCCCTGGAAGGAGATCTCAGAGGAGGGTAAGAGGAAGCAAGAGATTATGCTGTTTTAAAAATGTGATTAAAACATGAAGATGATGTAGTTTAAAAAGGAGGTTTGAAACAAAGAACGAAGTCTAGGTCACAAAGAATGAACTCCTCAGCATTGATGACAAATGTAGAGGTACAACAAAGAAGTGATTAATCAGAACATGCTAGACTTTGTAGTTGGAGCTTCTCCAATGTGTGGATTTACAGATTAACGGCTATCAAGTAAACTCAATATCATTAAGTTTTGTATTGTTGGTTGGACAAAACACGGTGTCGGCGTCATGGGGGGGTAATTCGCGGTCTGTGCCCCCCACCCCATTCTTCCCACCCTACAGGGGGAGCCCAAGGACAAACGTTTTATAATTTTATTCATAGAATTAATTATTTCTTGTAATATTTATAAAAAAGTGTTTCAGAAATCAGTGTTTAAATGGGAAAAAAAATAAAGGGAGAAAATAATCACGTTGATCATATTTGCAGACGTCCAGTTTGGGGATGTCAATGAAAATCAGCTACAAAGAACAAGTTTTACATTTCCTCTCTCACTGACGTTGTCCGATTTCTGGTGGAAAACCAGCTGCCTTTAAAAACAGAGGCATGTGAAAATATGTTGGAGGGCAGCAGTAGACTTTTCCTCTCTTTACTGGATTACACCAGGTGTGTCCAATCCTGGTCCTCGAGAGCCACAATCCAGCATGTTTTAGATGTGTTCCTCTTCCAACACACCTGATTCAAATGATCAGGATCGTTATCAGGCTTCTGCAGAGCTTGATGGTGAGCTGATCGTTGTGGCCCTCGAGGACCAGGGTTGTCCACCCCTGGATTACATGATGAAAAAGAACCCTGAATTGGCCGAGGCTATTAAAACGTTCCCCCGCAACACCACATACACCTGTCATGACATGCAAAATGAGATATATAGATATATAGAGAGAGAGTAAATCCAGTAATGAGCAAGAATTTGTGCCCCCTGCAGTTTTCTTAATGCCCCACATTTCAATCCTTGAAACAGTCTACAGTACTGATAGTGTGATTGACAGGTTGCTATTGTACTAAGTCTGTAGTGTCCCCGAGTTCAGATTCACTCCTCACTCCTCACATCTGGCTTCAAAGAACCCGAGATGCTAAATTCCAAACCTGATGGTTCTACAGCACCTGCATCTCCTCTCCAAGATCGGCCGCCCAAATTACTGAAATAGGCATCTCCAAGACACACCTTCCCACATGATTATAGCTATAAATCATCCTAAATAAGTCTTAATTCCAAGGGACACAGTTTGAGAACCACTGATGTAGCTACCTGCACTCACTGTGATGTCAATGTGGGCTCAGTACAGGAGGAAGGTGACATGACTTCACTTTGCCTAGAGCACAGTGTGTCATATTTTAGATTCATGTTATGATGAAATGAATTGAAAATGCTTTAATTATCAGGTTAAAATCTAAATTATTCTGACTGAGCACCTCATGTGTCAATATCCCAACAACATCTCTGGCTAAAAGTCATGTATGGTTGAAAAGGCTAAAAGTAATAGTATTGTGACTGGTCACTATCTGGAACATCTCCTAAACGGGCCTGGGTCAGTTGAATGTGGCAGTGCTGGTTGACTTAGCAGTTAGCATTAGCATTTGGCAGCTAGCTAAATGGTAGCATCGGCACTGGTCACTGCCTGGATCATCTCCTAAACAGGCCTGGGTCAGTTGAACATGGCAGTGCTGTTTGGATTGTGTAGGAGCAGTGTGAACTGGCACTAGAGGGGCAGAGTCTGGGACACCAGAGTTCACCGCCTTCAGCCTCCTGGAGGTGTCGTGGGACTAAGTAGGTGAAACAGCGTTGAAGGGAGGTTTCCACCTGATGACCCCCAGAGACGTGTTAGGAATCACTGCTTACTGGTAGGTATAGAGACAGAATAGGGATCCTAGGTCCTTCATTGAGTATGAATCCTTTTTTTCTTTAGCACAAGTTTCTTGTGTTTAAATTAACTGATAAATGTTGAACAAGTAATTAATAAAGTCAAAACACGCCTAAAAGAGTGGCTGCAAGCTTAATCAAACTGATCTAAAAATTGAGTTCAACTGAATAAAAAACATGTTGCTACAAATTTATGTCACCCTGTCCAACAGTGTGGCTCCCTGCTGTGTTTTCATCGAACAACAATGCAGCTGTGCAGCTCAGAGGACTTTGACACACACAGACTTCTTGTTAGCAGACTGCAGTCAGGGTTGGTTTTGGTCTTTTCATGTGATTTGTTGACATGAATAAAAGTGTTCAGTGTGACCAGACTTATCTTTTACTCTCAAAAATGTGCACCAGCACAAAGTAAGAAGTTCGTGTTGAGAGTTAAGCAGACTGGAAGTAGCCAAAAACACCAGACTGGTCCTTTAAACTCCAAAGGTTGGTTCCTCCCCCTCTTCTTCTGCTTCCTCTTCTTCTTCTTTTGTAGCAGCAGGTGACACATTATAACTGTCTCAAAGCTCTGACCCCCCCTCGCCCCCCTCCACCCCCGTGACATCATCCCTCTGAGATGAGCTGACCTCTGACCCCCCCACAAACACACACCCTGTAGGGGGGTCTTTCTGCTCTTTGTCCCAACACAGTAAATAGCTGCTTTTCTGCCACTGAATGAAGTCGTCTGCTGCAGTAATCCTGTCAAAACAAAGATATTCCTCCCGAAGGAGCTAAAACCAGGATAAGATCTTACATTTTAGTGAGGTTGAACATGTCATCGTGTTTTGTTCGCCACATGTTGCCGACAAACTCTGCGTTTAGCTCGAGTGAAAACATTCAAGTGTGAAGCAGCTTCATTAAGAGAGTCAGATGAACACCACCGTCTGCAAGGCGAAATATGAAAGTGGCGCTAGTTAGCTTAGCATCAATGCTAGAAATTCAGTCTCATGGTTTCGCTGCAGATTATGTGTTGGACTGTTTCTTGGCCTTTTAGACAGAGTCATGCTGTTTCTCCCTGTTTGCAGCCTTTATGCTAAGCTAAGCTAAAAGGCTAACTCAGATATGAGTGGTTTAAAGCGCCTCATCTCACTGAACATGAGTCTGGTAGTATTAGAGAATGAGCTGCTGGGTCTCTGTCAGCCCCCCTGGTCCTCGTCTTTTATGTGCATTGTGCTGATTTGTCGTGTAGTAATGTGACGAAACACAAATTTATGCAGAAATCAGCTAAATTGATGACGTCATTCAGACCGGATTATGATCCACTGCCTCCAGATCAGCTACCAAAGAGCTTTTCATGTTATTCATATTCTCAGAAAAAGTCACTATCACTTACATGACCTCAAAGTTCTGCAGCACTCATGCAATTTTAAAGTTTTGAAAGTCTGAATTTGTCCTTGAGAGCCCAAACACATAATGCCTCAATGGTTCCTGTGCTTTTATTACAGACTGTTCTCAAGATATTATTTTATCCATCACAAATTCTTACATTTCTTACAAATATTAGGATTTTAAGAAGGAAAATCTGTATGTCCCCCTTCAATCATGCTGGTGACCCATCAGATTTATCCTGGGACTCCTTGGGGGGTCCTAATCCCCAGTTTGGGAACCACTACCCTAAATGCTGCTTATGATCCTCTGCCTGCTCTGATGTTTATGATGCAGAAGAAAGAAATATAAAGGTCACAATGGATCATCACCATAAGATTAGGATCCTATAAACGCGTCATGTCACATTTCATCTGCTCTGAAATACACCAGACCCCATTCAGAAAATGTCGATTTTTAAAAAAACTGTTTGGATAATGTTTGGAAAACTTTTTGGGGGAAATATTATAAATGTATCTTTAATTAACAAGCATTTATTCCTAGAACGTCACATGTTTTTTTCGTCACAGTAAAATAATAAATCAAATATTCAGCTGCACAAATTCACAAGAAATCAATCCCAATATTGACACTTTTTAGGCACATTTCTGCTTTGGATTGAAATATTATCGGAAAATATGAATTTTAGGAGCCAGTTGAAGAACCAAAGTGTCCAAAAGTTCAATCAATTTACTGAAGATTTTGACTTAAGGTTATTTATTTGCTCTGACAGTGCAGCAGATCGTAATAAAATGATCATCAGTCAGCTCAAAAACAGACCAGGCTGGAATCAAACCACTCACACCTGCTCCAACTTTTATTTACCGTCATAAATACTGAGTTTATTACAAGCCAACTCACCGGTCAACATTATAAATAGATTTTTAAAAAACACAGTGGAAAAAAAAACAATCTTGCGGTAAAAGTGACATTTCTTGCAGCAAACACGGCGTAAAGAACAAAATAAATCTCACAAAGTAGCAAAAACCAACGAAACATTTGGTTTGGTTTGTTTTGTCTTCACCAGTTCCACTTCAGCTGTGTAGTTTGAGACGTGTTGCGCGTCTGGATGTGGACAGAAGTCTGTTTTTTTGTCTGTGATGAAGGATAAAAAAGGAAAACCAGCTTTTTTTTAAAAAACCGCTTTGAAACAGGAAAATTTGGCTTTTGTGGGAGAATTTTCTCTTTACATTAATTATTGTCTTAACTGTTTATTTGAACTACAGGAGAAGAGAGTCTTTGATATGAGCTTCAGCTTTAACTTTACATTTCTCGTTTTGTTCTGCTTGGTTTCCAGACTCAACCTGTATAATAGATAATATTCATCCTAAAACGCACCAAAGTCAATGAAAAAGGATTTAATTTTCTGACCCTTCCAATGTGCTCTTTATCAGTTAACAGCGGCTTCTCTGTGGGGAGCATTCATCAAAAAATATTATTTTAAGGCCGAATACGAGCATATAAAGCGGACTTCTCTGTATATCTGCAGATGTCTCCTTTAGAGTCTTGGCTTCACCAGCTCCAGTGGTACATGTGCGCCAGCTGCTGCATCCCTGGATGCTGCTGCGGCAGGCCGCTGTGCTCCGGGCCGTACGCGGGGTGCAGCAACGGGGAGTAGGCGCACAGAGGCAGGTTGAGCCCGGACCTGAGCGTCGCCTCCAGGTCCTGCGCCATGATCCGGTCGCAGGGCTTCCCGTCCCGCACCAGCACCGGGATGGCGACCCGGCGGGCCGGCAGCAGCTGCAGCGCGTCCAGGGTGCGCTCGGCCCGGGCGCGCTTCATCTTGTAGCGGTGGTTCTGGAACCAGATCTTCACCTGGTTCGGGGTGAGGCGGATCAGTCCGGCCAGGTGCTCCCTCTCCGGGGCGGACAGGTAGCGCTGTTGCCTGAAGCGGCGCTCCAGCTCCAGGGTCTGCGCCTTGGAGAAGAGGACGCGGCGCTTCCTGCCACGACTCTTCTGCGCCTCTCCGCACGGCTGCTCCCGCTCTGCGTCCGGGGACTCATCCATGGAGAGCACGGGGGACTTCAAATCGGTGCGGGTCTCTAAAGACAGACCATGTACTGCAGGGGGAAAATAGAAGTAATCTGATTACCTTCAGGACTCTGATTACTCTATGGAACTCAAAGAACCTTCCATTAACATTCACTTCTTTAGGACGACTAAAATAACTCCATTTCTTTCCCACAGAAATCTTTTAATGTCACATATGCAGATAATTACAGCTCAGATTATGTTTTATTCTTTAGACCTAACACCTCTCCACCTGCTGTCCTCATTAGAAAGGAGAGAAACCGATCATCAGCAACAATTTGAACTACGGGACTGAGTTTAGCTGATGAGATCAATGATAAGGGGGTTATTTAAATATTTAGGAATAATCAGGTCAATTGTGGCGATGAAAAGAAGACAAAGACAAAAGGCACAATTACGCACGGGTATGTGCTGCTGTTCGGTCAGGAAAAAAGATTAAATTTTGATCTGAGGTCATTTTTAGAAACTTACTGATGAAACGGAGCTGATATTAATCAAATATTTGGAACATAGATATCTGTTTTAGTAGATTACTACCATTGTTTCCTTGTTATTTGGAAATTACGCACGAGCAGGAGATTCAGATTTAAGATGTTACATTCAGAATGAAATAGCTTTGCAGTGATAGATGGGAAAAAATGCACATCACTTTAATTTTTTTTTAGTTAAAAACAATTATCCTTACAGGAAAAATGTAGGTTACCGGATGCGCAGCTCCACCTCTCCAAGCCTCCACCGCCGCGCTCACACAAACTCCGGCTGCTAAATCCCAATTTCTGCGCCTTTTCCGACCCCAGAGCCTCCGCTGAGGCCTCTTCAGCATCATCCTCCTCGGTCTCCTCGGTCCCAGACCCGCATCTCCCGGACTGGTCTGGAAGATCAAGGATGTCCCGGACAGAGAATCCCATTTTTGCGTTGGTGCCAAATGACATGACGCGAGAGGAGACGAAGGCAGAGACAAGTTCCAGGTTTGTGTCCTCACGGAGGATTCAGCGGCTGCAGCCCGTTAAAGCGGAGCGGACAGCGGATGGTTCGGGTCCATGAATGCCGTTAGAAGGGGAGCTGGAGCCCGGAGCTGCTCGGGCCGACCGGCGAGGCTTCAGCAGCATGAAAAATACATGAGGACGGACATTCAGAGAATGTGTCCTCCGTCCTGAACAGGCCGTTAAAAAGGACGGAGGCGGGTCCGAGAGTCAAGTGGCTGAGGGTGTGAAAAGCAGCGGAGCAGCGCGTTAAGAGAGAAGTCGGAGCTTCAGGGGGGAGATGGATGTTTAATGACGGAGGATTAGAAAGACAGAAGCGACGCATTTACATTTATTAGAGACACTGATCCGCCTCCGGTTTACCAAAGCATTACAACAGCAGTGTTTCTGAAGCTGACCAAAAAATACATTTAAGATAAATAAACCTATGACCTACTGGAAAAAATAGAACAGTAGCACAATTTTGGGGCTTTTTATGCAAGACGAGATGTTATGCAGCATAAATAGGATTTACAACATGTAAAGAAAATAGAAAATAAACAAAGTTCCCTGAATATATAAAAAAAAAGAAATAGAAAAATATTTGTACATAAATTTACAAGATATAAACCAGAAGTTGGATTAAATGAAAAATAACAAATGTAAATAGATAAAAGATAAATATGAAAAGTCTTCGGTTAAATAAACAGTGTCTGTATTTTAGTGAGATTTGTGTGGATTTACAGGTCTGTGCAGGAATTCAGAAAAACCCACAACTTACCAAGTTTTTCTTTATATTTTATTGTGTTTTTGATATTTTCCTTATTTCAGTTCCAGTAATGTAAGTACAGTAAATTTTTATCTTATCTTCTGACATGAACAACTCTGATGAACAAATGTTGAAACTTTTATTATAAATATTTTTACAATTTTGTTGACATAAAACTGATCATTTAAAAAAAAGTCTGTCAAAAAAACACTAAATGAGCTCTAAAATGTCAAAAGTGTGGAATAGTTCAATAGTAAAAAGTCCAAACCTTCTCCTTAGAATAAAGAAATTAATGGAAATACAAATAAGATAAAGAGGACACAGTGTCTTGTCACATTTAATTACATTTTTAAAGTCAATTTACAGGCCTATTCACAGCAGTCTGTGTAGCAGTACCAAAGTGCACTGAGAAATCGTTGCATTTAAGATGATTATCAAGGACCAAGGCAGGAGAGCGTCTGAGTGTTTCTGATGTTTGTTGTTGGGATCAAGTGAAGCAGCAGGTGAAGAGTCACAGTGTTGACACAGCAGCTGATAGACTCTCTGATACAAACCCACCGCTCTCATTAGTCTGCTTTAATACTTGTAATCCTTTATTTGTGTAATAATCCTCTGTAATTCTTATCTATGCTTTCACTCTCATGTTGTTCTGAATAGCTGTCTCATTTAAAAACAGCCTATAGAAGGTATAACGTACCACAGAGGGTTGTTTTGTATTTAAAAGCATTTCATTTCATGTGCAGACACATGTTTGTTCTGTACAGCTTGCACATTTTATTCTGTTTACCCTCATTATGCTTATCAGCTCCTGTGTTTGGCAGTTTAGAGACACTGGCTGCAAATTAGCTTCAGCTAAAGACGCCCACTGTGTTTGTTGCATTGCTTATTTGTCCGTAACAATGTTTTTCTGTGTGATCCCTGTTAGAGAAGCTAGCAAATAAACAGTACAGAGAGCAGATGAGGATGTAGTCAAGCAGGAAACTGTGGCCTTGGCTCTGCTCAAAGGTAACAGACGCCACCTACATGTATTCAAGCGAGAGATGTAAAGCTTTATGTTCTCACGAGGAGCCGGAATATGTATCGACAGACCACAGTTTATGTGTCCATCCATCCAGCACTTCTCTGCAACATCACCGACTATCGTGTGGCAGATTCAGTGTACAGATAAACCACAGTGGAAATGATTTTTGTAGTCTTCCTCCACTCAGAAGCATGTTTTGTTCATCTTTTTTATGCCACTGTGTGGATCAGTGTTTTCTGTTTTTTAACATCTTTAAAACCTTTTGCCATCTAATAAGCAACCTGGAGAATTTTAATATGCAGATTTTTACTTCTAGCACATGCAAAATGCAAGCAGTTACAATTTTAAGATCATTAATTTATCAATTTGTGGAAAAAAACATATTAAACATTAATTAACTAATGTTTCAAGTCATATTTCATTGTCATGTGTAATATTACTTTACTACCTCAGAATTATTGCCTGTATGACTTCTTCTTATTATTTTAATTAGCTTTTATTTTCAGTATTATATTGTACTGCTTGCTTCTTTTATTAGGCTATGTATTGATTTTCGTGTCATGTAATTTAAAAAACACGACCAATTTGAAGTGCTGTAAGCAGAAAAAAACAATTAAATCAGTAAAACTCCTGCAATCTAAACAGCCATGTATGGTGTTTGTCCTGAATCTGTGATGAAACCAGCAGTGCACCAACGGCAGTAGATTATATAAATAACTCCATAATGATGTGGCTGTTAAAGGGCTTTGCTGAGGTTAGAGGGTGTGTGTTGTCATGGTTACAATAATAAAGACACGGTTAAAGTTATGAAAACATGATGGGTAAATGAAACAGTGTTTTCACGACCCATCCATCCACCCCAACCTCCTCCCATATACAGACTTCTTGGCTCCTTTGCTCCCGTCATAACTACTACAGCCTCTAGAGGGAGCTGTAACTTGGAATGTAAACATACGTGGTTTTGCAGTGTTTCATATGACTGCTAGAAGTCATTTAACAATAAAATGTAGCTGCTCTCTTCACTGTATCACATACAAAAATTATGGTCCTTGAAAAGATGGTTGTTTCGAACATCCGGATGTTTTCTGTCTCTTCATGTAACCTCAGTCAGGATGTTGAGATCAGGACTCTGTGGGGGTCAGATCATCTATTGCGATATTCCTGGTTCTTCTGCAGATGAAAACAGTTCTTTATGACTCTGGCTGGATCTTTGAGCTCATCATCCTGCTGCAGGATGAACTGGGATGATCAGATGCCTCCTTTGTATTAGTAATGTTGACCAGATCTCCACTGCATTTGAAGAACTGCAGAGGAACCCCCTGCAAGGCACTCATCCTTGTGGCCCTGCAGCAAACAAACTGTCTTCTGTTAGAGCCAAACAGTTCACGTTTTGACTCATCAGTCCAGATCCACTGTGGCTTTGGTTCGTAGGTGAGTCGCTGGGCTTTGCTTCGACATCAGAGAAACGGCTGTTTGGCTCTAAGTTGTTTTATAACCGCTCCTTCTGACCAGACTCCTTTTAGACTATAGATTGGCTCCACTGGTTTCCGCCTGCCCTGAGCTGACGGCACCATTAGGCATCTTCTGAGTTTGTGTCTTTTATCGGCAGCACTCGGTTTTTTTCAGCATTTCAACTCTTCAGCCTTTCTTGTTTCTTTGTGCACATGTGAAAACACCGGCTTGTGTGAAGTTTCTGCCTGTGAGGGACCTCACTGATGTCGCTGCTTTGCCCACTCTTGCTGAGGTGTAAGAGTTTTACTGTCACTTCTTCAGCATCCTCAGCTGCACTGTATAGCTGTCTACCACTCAGTTTTGTTCCCCAACACTGCTGTTTATATTTTGGTTCATAAATTAGTTTCATCTTATGTTGTTGTGCACTAGGTTACATGCCTAAATATACCTTAGATGTTGTTTTTTTAAATCCAGAAATGAGTCTTATCACGCTCTTCAACAGCATACAAACATCTCCCTGGAATACAGCAGCAACAGGCTTCAGCAAAATTTGACAGAAGTTTCTTAGGTTGAGGGCAGCAAATTTCTAGCTTACAAAAGGAGGCTGGAACACACTGTTTAACTCACAGCCTTTCTCCCTGAAGTAACCATCAAAGACAAATATTCTTGTGAAACATCTAAAACATTTGCACAGTGCTTTGCATGTTTTTTTCTCCCTCTTTATCCTGACATGACTGTGTGTCTTAGCCTCAGATTAAAAGCAAACAACGTGCAGAGAAACTACCGACTGCCTCTGATGCTGAGGACGGACAGGACGGATGTGAATCGGAATCATGATGCCTCGCTAATAACACGATGAATAAAACACCAGAGTGAGTGGTAACCACCTCGTTTGTGTCCTGCCTGTATGCTTTCATTTGTTTCTAGCTTCGCAGTAACTGCAGCGGCTGAGTTTGTTGTGCACTTAAAGATATAATGAGTCCATTTCCACAGAAACCCTCTGAACCCTCAAACCACCGGCAGGTTTGAAAGACGTGTTGCCAAAATGACACCAGTTGTCAGAGCCAGAAACTGACAAGAAAGAAATCATTTCATCTTTAACTTTCCCACAGTCTGTGAACAAATCATGTGTGACGAGTGATTCCGTCTGGAAAATCTTTCAAATTTAAGATTAAAATTTTTGTATTTCATCAAGATCCCTTTATTTTACGTGTTTCTACTGTTTGCACCGGATTCCTGCAAAAAGCCAAACGTTCTGCAGTTCTCAGTGCTACTAAGAAGCCACGATTGACTCATCTGGGACTAACAGTCACATGACAAAATATCCAGGGACTTTTAGGATGAACTGCAGGCTGTGTTTTACAGAAAACAGAGAGGAGATGACAGGAGAGATTGAAAGGAAAATAAAATGTGCTTAATCAATAAAATAACAAAAACAGCTTGTAGAGGTGGTAAAAAAAAAAGACAAACAGTAAATTTGAAAAACGTTCATGTGTACTCAGGTTTTAGATTATTAAAGAAATCCAGCATTTGTTTCCTTTGTTTTTTCTTAATTTATAGCATCACAACTGTCACACTGTACGTAAGACATACATGTGATTGTGCTGCTTCCATAGAGGGGCTGGACTTATTGCAGTGAAAAAGACTCAGACTCAGACTTCTTTATTGTCATTCGACCCTTACAGGATCAACGAAATGCAGATTCTCAGCTCTTGGTGTAGCTTATAAAAGATATTAAAGATAAGATAAAAATAGACATGTAATAATAATAATGATCTTCAGCATAATAAATAGTAAACATTACTAAGATGCTAAATGTCTGTATCTATATATATGTACATAAACATATGTATATACACACACATATACATGTATACAATATACACAGAAACAAATCAATGGACATATATAGTATAACAAACCTATAGTGAGTAAAAATGTAACAGGAGCTAAAAGTATATAGAAACTGCTTGGTGTTCAGGAGTTAAAACGTCAAAAACAACTCAGTCCTGTTGATTTGTGTACTTAGATTGTCCAATCTCAGTAGAATTTACTATATCTGATCTTGCAGGCAGAATGGATTTGCATGTGAACACTGACTCTATTAGAGTCGAGCGTTTTGTACGTCCTCCATCCACCCCGACCACCTCTTTCCAGCCTCACTGCATGTGAGGAGTTGTTTAAAGGCATCACACTGAAATCAATCTTCTTATCTCACCCTCACAAAGATGTGTGCTTTCTAAAGGCAGTCTTGAACTAGAGAACTCTTAAATACTCATCACAGTAACATCCATGTTGTGATCTTTCCCTACACTTAACCAAACGGGGAGAACTTTCACACATCGAGGTCTGTTTCCAGTTTTGGAGAAAGTACGGCTGCATGCGTGAAACAACACAATGAAGAGTCTTAGTGTATCAAGAGGGAGCTTTATTAAAGTTGATGTTATCTGTTGGTGAGGAAATTAAGATGGATAGCAGCTTCTCCTCGTCTGTGCTGCACCTTAAAGGCCTCAGTCTACATATATCTGGTTCTGCTGGAACTATTTTGTCTGCTTTAAACCTACAGAGTTAGCAGACTTCAGCGCTCAGTGTTTTTAGTGAATGCTAGAAAACTGCCAAGCACTGTTGTTAATGGTCATTTGGATTGTTCATGATGATGCATTCAGGGACAGATTATAAGACAACAGGCCCCTGGAACAGATTGTTAAATGTCTGCTGCCCTCTTTGATAGGAACAAGACACTAAACTACAGATATACTGGTGTGGTTCGAGTCTTTTTGCAGTCGTTCTATCTCTGTTCATACTGTGATAACAGAGTTTCTCTTTAGTTGCATCTCATTCTGGTCTTTTTGTGTGTTTTTTGTTCATTTTTACTTTCATTTTTAACTAGTTTTTGTTGTCCCTTTGAGTCTCTTTGTGCTTGGTCTGTACCTCTAATAAGTCAGTTGGTCTTTGCACCAAATTTTATCACCTTGTGCTCCTTTTTTGCCTCTTTATAGCAGGTTTTGTTTTGACCTTTGTTGCTTTATTCACTTTATTATTATCATATTCTCCTTGTTTAAACACAGGTAAATTTAAAGTTGTGCTGATTGTCTTTTTCCTTGAATCTAAAATGAATCTAATCCTGCTACATTAGCACTCTGAAGGCAGTACTTTTGGGCACCAGGAGCTGAAAATATGCATTTGTCATTATTTCAGATATTTCTATGGACTGCAAATGGTCGAAATATTAATGAGAAACATCACATCCACTTGTTATTTCTGTTATCGAACTGGTGTTAGTTGTTTTCATGGGTTTTACTGCGCCTCAGCACCATAAATGTGAACATAAAATCAGTGCAATGATTCAATTCTTTATTTTCTCGCATTAAGCCCTAAAAAACTAAATCATGAAGGAATAGTTTCATTTATCGGAACAAATGATTCTTATATTTAAAAATTAAATATGAGAGTCTTGACAGTTGCATGTGACATGGGCATTTAAAAACACAGAGCAGACCTTCCAAACCAAACTCCTCTAGAATAACTGTTGGTTTTGGGACGTCTCTGGGAGGCACAGATTGTATGTTTGATTGAGTGTTGGTCCTCAGTTTTCTGTGAGTGTGTGATGCGTGTGACAATGAGGTGTGTGTGCGTGTGTGCGTGTGTGTGTGTGTGTGTGTGTGTGTGTGTGTGTGTGTGTGTGTTGGATCCTGCTGGGTGGTCGAACTCTGCAAACAAACACACGACGAGCCGACGGCCACAAAGACCGCACAGCCTCCACATTTATCCCATTTATTCCCCCTGAACACTTTATAATGGGCACACACACACACACACACACACACACACTGCTGGGAATACATGTGAGGCTGCTGGGAGTTGTCATGGTATTCAGCTGCCTTCAATGGACCATCCTCTATATTCATGACCACACACACACATCCAGCAGTTTAACCCTTTTCCACTGGTCAACACGTACAATTATCCACAGTATATTTAAGCTGAACAATAATAATAATAATAATAATAATCATAACAATAAAAGCGATAATAAATAAAATTTTTGAAGTCAATAATTAGATTAAAATGTTATGATAAAAATATAAATGCAGTGTAATAATGACATAAATTATAATGAAATGCATTTAAAATACAATGAAAGCATCAAAATTATAATTTAAAAAAAATGAATGAATATAACATTAACAAAAGCGCAATAAAATACAACCTAATAGACAAATAAATACACAAATCAGAACAAATAAAAATAAATTTACAGTCATGAGAATAAAATTTTGAAAAAGAAATCAAAAATTAAAAAGTGATTTAAAATTGTAAATAATAAAATTAGTTATTATAAACTAAAATACACAAATAGGAAAATAACAAATGGAAGATTTTGCATTTTTGTGCAGTTTTATTTTGTTGTACAATTCTAATTCAAGTTAGACCATTAACTGGAATTAATATAATATATTTTTTTTATTTTAATCAAATGAAAAAAGAAAGCATGAATGTGAAAATATACCATATGAATATAGATGAACCTAGACTAGCATGTGAATAAGATGAACAAAATAAAATACACTAATGGGACCCATGTTTTTGTGTATTTAGTGATGTTTCTGCTGATTTCTTTGCCCTTTTTCAGGTTCAATTTGGTTTTATTGTGTTTATGAATCCGAACAAACAGAGGAAATACCTTTTAATCACCAGCGTGGACATTATCACAGCCTCCAAAATGATTCACACCTCCTTAAAAAAACACTGTCATGTGCCCCTTAATGCTGGAAACTCTGATCCACACATGAAAGGAGCAGCTGAGACACTGGGTTGGGACGACTGGGTGGAGAGAAAGGTGGGAACTAACATCTTTAGAGCATGCTCAGTAGATCAGAGCTCTGGCTCCTAAACCTCTCTGTCCTGCCTTCCTTTCCTGATGCATAAGTAGATGGACTGGACTGTTTTGCTGAGGGTATATAAGCATTTTGTCTAAATTAAATTACCAAAACATGCACTTCCTGACTTCATACTCAGTGACAGTAACAACAATGAAAACCAGAACAAAATAGTAGATTTTCTTACTACTGTCAAGTGTTCTATCACTTCTTCAGGCCCCTCTTCTTGAGTCTAAAATCTGTTAAGTGTGTGAAATTTTTCATTTTAGTGTGTAAACAACTGTAAAAAGAAAAAACTGTAATGTGTTCAGTCAGTCCTCCTGTGTTCAACCCTGAGCTCAGTCTGCCCCCTGCTGCCTGATGGAGGAACTGCTGCTCTACAGCCAAAGCTGGATTAGATCCACCTGCCCAGGGGCCCCAAGAAAGTCACAATCTTCCTTCATATTATGAAATGATTATTAATTTGCACCACTGAATATCAACAATGACAAATCCTCCATCTTGTAACTCCTCTATTGTAGATGTTTATTTGAATTTCTATCACACTGATTTGTTCTGGTTATTTCTCTGAATCATTTATTATTATTAATATTTCTATAACAGATCTGTGGAGGGACTAGCTGCCATTTTGCTGTTACCATCACAATTTTGATTTATTCAGAGGCTTTTCAATGCAACATGAAGCCACTGCATTACAATTTGGTACTTTGTTACATGAAAAAATGGGTGGCTTATGATTTTACTTATCTGGCATTTACTATATGTTTTCTGGTGTTCTCAGGTTTTTGTTTGTTTATTTGTTTCTTTGAGGCCTTAAGCTGTAAGTGTGTGGTTGGTTTGTGTGTTTAAAAGTTATCAAAATACCATAAATTCAGTTTGACTTTTTCTTCTGGCTTTGAGGTCTGTTTAAACCATGCAATGGTGCTGTAGCAGCTCATTTATTCAGACATCAGTGTTTAATTCATGAATGTTTTTTTGCATAGTAAAAGGACCTGAGGCAGCAGTACAATGAAAACAGTGTCAGAAACCCAAGAGGATTGAAAATCTGTTGATTATTCAGTATATAAAGTATCAAAAATTAGTGAGAAATAGTCACCATTAATATGTCGACTCTACTCTCAATGGAAAACTGATGAAGTAGCAAATATTCAAATTTGAATTTCTGTCATGACATTTAAAGTTTCATGGCATTTTGTTAACCTGAAACCTCATAAAGAAAGTCTTAGATAGAACACACCAGCAGAAAAAAAACATGACGTCAGACCACACTTAGTTAAATAATGACTTATTCATTTCTTTGTTTATTGATTGATTGTTTCACTGGAATTGAAATAGTTACAATGCCACAGTTTTCATTTGTGCAGTAAGACTCAGACATCATCACTGTCTCTGCATTTATCTGTGCAGCTCTGTGAGTAACTGGTTATATTTTCCTCCAAACTGCTCCAACTGTGAAGAGAAACTGTAATACAGGAAGTTGTCCAAAAGGAGGCGCCACTGCATTAAAAATAAAAGCTCACTGAGCATTTACAGTTTAATATTGTATTTGGCAGCTTCTAGTCTGTAAAATCACTTTGACACCTTACATTTTCAGCTTTCTTTGCAAAAAATTATGATTAAAAAACTCTAAGAAATAATTAACACTTGGTAAATATTAGATGTTTTCTGTGTTATCTTATTAGATGAGACATGACACCTTCCTCAGTTATGCTCAGTAAAGATGCCTTTATTGAGCAAATTCTCAAAAGTGCAGCAGCGAGTCTAAAGGCAGCAGCTTCAGACTGGGCACAGGGGTTATCAGTGGAAATCAGAGTTTCAGTGAAGCGCAGAGGTGGGAGTGTGATGATATGAGGCTGCATGAATGGTAAAGGTGTTGGTGACATGTATAGATGCAAAATGAATGTGTGTGTATTTACCCAAATACTGACTGACAGGGGGAAGAGGAATATTCCAGCATGATAACCATCCAGGATAAAACAAATCACACAAGAGACAATCCTGTTGTTCTGGTGCTGCTGAAGAAGGAAGGAGGAGACATGAGTGTTTTAGTTCTCACAGAGTTCACCAAAGTTCATCAAATTGCTTTATTTTTTTTCTCCATTAAGTAATTAACAGGCAGAAAGAGCAGCTTAAATGTACTATTTCTTCAACCAACAATTATTTTCATTATTAATACACCTGACAGCATCTTTCTTGATAATTCAATGTATATAAAATGTTAGAAAAAATGACACATGTGTGCATAATGACTCCCTGAAGCTCAAGTTAACACATTTGAATGTCTTGTTTTGTTCAAGAACGTTCAAAAATCCAGAGATGCTGAGTTTATAATTGTGGAAAACTGGCAAATATTACATTTGAGAAGCTCATACCAGAGAATATTTGGCATTTTTGCTTAAAAACACAACTTGAATGATTAATTAGTTATCAAAAAAAACATGTGTTTTTCTCTCAAATTGATTAACTTCATTTAGCTTTGGGGTAACTGGAGAAATAATGGCACTATACAGGGACCGAAGAGCACATTGTGGCTCATCTCAGCAGCGTCCACCTGCTGTTTTACCTCCAGTTAAACTGACTATCTGTGGTTTGTTACTGCTTGTGCTTCTTGACCTTATTAAACCTCCTCTTAGTGATCACCTCTAGTGTTGCTTTCTTATCATAAGCAGCAGAAATTGAAGCCAAACCTCTGGAAACAAGTTCCAAGTTTTAGTAAATCATAATTATGAAGCTCATTTATGGATTTAATTTAGTGACTTTTTAACCCTACATTCAGTCCACTTATTTATTCACAGTTCTTTTGTATATTGTGTTGTTTATTTGTCTTTATGTAAGGGTTCTACTTGCACAATAAGTAGCTCCAAACAAACTGCCCTTCGTAGGTTAAAGAAGTCTCTTGTGTTGTGTTGAATTATCATTTAAAGGGGCCGTGCTGTCCTCTGGGTTTGAGCAAACTGATGAGTGAGATGAGAAAGATGCATTCAGTGTCACCATGTGGAGCTCAGAGAAATGAAAACACAGCTTTGAGCTCACCAAAGAGCCCTTCAGGAACCCTCGTAACTCCGGGTGCTGAAAACAAGCGAACCTCCTTCAGGAGGAGGAGGAGGAGGAGGAGGATGAACGTTTCAGATCAGCTCAGGTCTGTGCAGGCTGCAGTCGGACGGTCGGATGGTGAAGCGGTGAGACGCTGTGGACGGCAGCTGATGGGTGAGTTTGACCCAAAAACTTCACTTTTACACAAAACAGGTGAAGACGACAGAGACGGAGGGGATTTACGTGAAGCTGGAGGGAGATTTACTCTTGATTTGGGATGCTTTATGGTGGGAAAGCTGCTCCAGAGAGGCTTGATTGTCCTTTAAAACATTACTCCAGTGAACTGATTAGTGCTCTACAGCTTCTTTAAAGTTGGTTTGCATATTAAAAGTAGAGGTACTATTCAAATATATGACATGTGACTCATTTATAAATAACCACAATTTAACCTGCATTTACTCACATATACAAGAACCCCTAAGGAAACAAGAGCTGGAGCATGAAAGGCAAGAATTTAATTCAATAACAGGGAACAAATAGAAAACTACAATATGAAAAGACAAAGAAAAGCATGTAAGAGTTGTTTTTCACCAGAAAACTGTAGCTGAGAAGTTATCAGATTTGTTTAACATTATATTTAACACATTGTGCTGCAGGGTTGGTTCAGCAAAATTAAACTAAATGCAATCAACGCTGTTTTATGATAGGTTTTAGTTGATTATATGCATATTTTTTCCTTTTTTTACTCAGAAAAACTTCAGTGAGATTATTATCCTTTGTTTCAAAAGCATCTTGGTAAAGATCAGCAGCAACAACAAGGACTGCAGATTAATATAAAACAAATAACTCAAATTATCAGTTCTAGAAATACATCAGAGACATCTGACCGGTGTTGTGGTTTAAATCAGACGTGATCAAATATCCCCTTGTTAGGAACAGATAACGTTCTTTAACACACATGATCTGCAGTAGACAGAGTAAATGGATTAAATAGAAACAATGAGAGCAACAGATTAGCTTCCAAATAACAATAAAAGAAGAGGAAACAAGTTTTGTAGTTTGTAATTTTAAAGGGCAGTAAACAGAAGATTCTTCATCCTGTTTACTTGAATACATGAGGAGAATGAGTTTATACTGTGGTGGCAGAGAAATGAAGTCAAAAATTAAAATGTGCACACAGGTCAGATGAGGTCTAAATGTTTAGGTGCAAAAAGCTTTATTTTAGGACATTAGGGCAATAAAACAAAATAAAAATTATAATAAATTCAATGTTAAAAAAAATCTAATTTATGGTTAAAAAACATAAATAAAAAATAAATTTATCTGCTGTTTTAAAGGAAATCTATTATATATCCTAATACCAAAAACAAAGAAAACTGCAGCTTTAAAAATAAAATAAAATAAATTAAAATAAAATCGCTGCTCCAGAGAATTTATCAGTGTGTTACTAACGTTTTATTTCATTTTTCACTTTTCGTTCATGTTTCTGGTTTATAGAAGCGTAAGATAGTAGTAGTTATCATCATCATTATTATCATTAATTGTAATAAAGTAATTCATCTCTGATTTACTATCTCAGATTTATATTAACCCAGTATTAACACTTCATTGTGCATTAACATTTAATAAAAGATTAACAGAGTAAAGAACGAAATCTAATCTCTGAATATATAATGTTGTTAAAGTTTCGTTCATGTTTTTAATTACCAACTGATGAAAAACACACAGAGGAAAAAAAATCGTGCCTTTGAATTCAGAATTCGCTCAAACATTTAATTAGAGACATTAATGAAGCTGTAATTTTTAATAAATGAGAATTTAGCCTCCATGTTGCCACAGAAAACACACAAAAAGTTCCTGAGTACTATGATTTTTGCGATCTAATTATGTTTTCACTTGTTTTGTGCATTGTTTAAAAACTAAATTATGCGAGAATGTAATTTTATCTAGAGAATAATACAATTCTTTTTAAAATATGTATACATTTCCTGGCTCATTTAAACCCTCTCTTGTTTCTTAAATGCATTAGAAATAAGGAATGCTGCTGGTTAATGTAATTTTTCTGTAAGACATCCGGATCAAATGGTTTGATAATTAATAATAAACATATGATGAACTCATAACCCTCCATGCTGACCGCCCCGGTGTGTGCAGAGCAGAGCTACGGGGAGGTGAACCAGCTCGGCGGGGTGTTCGTTAACGGCCGCCCGCTGCCGAACCCGCTGCGGCTGCAGATCGTGGAGCTGGCCCAGCTCGGCATGAGGCCCTGCGACATCAGCCGACAGCTCCGGGTCTCCCACGGCTGCGTGTCCAAGATCCTGGCCCGGTACAACGAGACCGGATCCATCCTGCCCGGAGCCATCGGAGGCAGCAAGCCCCGGGTCACCACCCCGGCAGTGGTCCGCAGCATCCGGGACTACAAGCAGGGAGACCCGGGCATCTTCGCCTGGGAGATCCGGGACCGGCTGCTGTCTGACGGCGTGTGCGACAAATACAACGTGCCGTCCGTGAGCTCCATCAGCCGCATCCTCCGGAACAAGATCGGGTCTCAGTCCCCGCAGTATGACGGCATCAAGCCGGGCCCGGCCCCGCTGCAGTACGGACACGTCTACCCGTACTCCTCCTACAGCGGCCCCGGGGCGCCCACCGGCTCCAGGACCGGCCTGCCCCGGAGCTGGCACAACATCCTGGGCCTCCGAGCCTTCATGGAGCCGCCAGGTGGGTGGAGACACTTTTAACTCACACGTGTAAATTAAAGAAGCAACTTTAATAGAACAACTAATGATTCATAGTTAAAGATGTTTTATTTAAACCTTAAAATGCTTTTGAATGATACTTTTAAAACTCCAGATTTCTACATTAGAATCTACGGATTTATACAAAGTTTTGATTTACAGCCTACATTAAAACTCCTGATGTATAATCCAAAACGTTTTATTTATACAATAAAAACTGTAGATTAATTCATTTGAAACTCCTGAGTAATCCTTTAAAACTTATAGTAGAAGCTATTAATTAACAGCAGGCATTAAAAACTCCTGATTTATCATTAAAAAACTTTTAATTTTTAAGCTTATAACCTACATTTTAAAAAAACAACTCCAGATCTATAAGTTATAGCGTTTGATCTATATGTTTAAAACTTCAGATTTATTCCTCACAGTCTCTGGATTTACAGTAGAAACTACTGATTTATAGCCTACATTACAACACACCTGTTTATAATTCAAAATGTTTAATTTATACAATAAAAACGTTTGATTTATGCATACCTTAAAACTTAAAGTAGAAAACTCCTTAATTACAGTTTCATTATTTAAAGCTGACTTACACAATAAAAACTATGGATTTAAAGTAGAAACTACTGGAAGTCTAAACTTTTGGTTTATACACTGAGAAAGTTTAATTTAAACCTCAAATTTCCTAAAAGTTTTAAAAATAAAACTTGCTGGTGTCATAATTCTGCCTCTGCTTATTGATGTTTAAAATGAAATATTCAAGAATACACAGTAAAACAAATACAATAAAAAGTAAATACATTTCTCACACACATTTTTTGGCACATTAGAGCATATTTTATTTATTTATTTGATTGTATTTATTGAATTCTTGCGCTCTAAATTTCCCAACACTTGTATTTTCTCAGTCTTCTCCAGGCTGATGGTGTTTTTCATTGTTATCAGATTTAAATTTACCAATGAGACACACATGAAATGATAATATTTATGATTTTATTCTCCTCCCTCATTGTTTAATGACATTTTTGGCCATTTAAATCACCTCTTTGTTTTAATCTATTTGGTCCCTGGTCACACCATCCATTGATCTAATTGAAGACCCGTGTTTTAGATTTGTGTCCAGAAGTCACTGATGATGTCTGACAGATAATAAAGATCAGCTGCTGCTCTTTCTTGATCTGATCTTCGCTTCATCATTTTCACGCCTGCTTTTACTCTCTTCACTTAAACCTTCAGTGAGCTGTGATCGTTCATCAGATGTATTATTGTCCTCGGTGTTTACACAGTCCACCAACCAGTGTTCAACATTAATATAACAGAAAATAAGCCTAAATAAGTTTTATAAACCACCAAACTGATAAAATGGTTTTAAAAGGTACCTTAAATTAAAGCATTAAAGACACTAGATGTAAAAATGAAACACTGGATTAAACAATAAATAGTTTTTATACCATTTCCATCTCTCCTGAACCTGATTATTTCACATTTTCTAAGTTCTTTCGGGGTAAAATGGATATAAACTGTGAGCCACTTTGCTGGAGGTAAAGTCAGCTCATCCTATTTGTTTCTGTCTGTGCTCAGCTCACATATCATCACAGTGAGTTCAGGCCACAAAGACCAAACTTTGGCCTTGGAATAGGTCTTATTTATATGATTTACAGCTATGACCATTTGTAAAGGCGCGTCTTGGAACTCTCATAAATTGTATTTAACAGTGATTTGAGTGACCGACCCTTTAAATAACCCAGGAGAGGAGACGCAGGCGATGATGAGGAGAACAAGTTCACTCATATAGACTCAAAACACAATAACTAAAAAAAATGGCTGAGAAGAATCAGAGCAAATCTGTTCATAGTCCAACAGCAGCTAATCTAACAACAGCAACTAACAGCAAAACAGCTACTACTTGCTGCTCGGCTCCCTGGTGTCATATTTTGTCAGTTGCCTTAATGATGAAATAGATCATGTTCTGTATGAGAGTCACCCAAAAGAACAGTAATGTCACTGCTGCACATATCAGAAACGTCTACACCTGATCTGACAGAAGAATATTTTCAATTTAGCAAACAGGTCAGATTTTTAATAGCAGTAGAATAATATCCTTATCATATATGTTCTAATTTTTGTATAATAATAATTGGAATAGACACTGAAAGAAGGAAATCAGTCTAAAGTTTTTAGGACTCCACAATTTTTCCAGGTGTTACAGAAATTTAGTGTAAAGCCTCGATGTACTCGGAAAGTAAAGCACAGAATAAATCATTTTTTATTATTTATTTAATATTTATTTAACCAGGTTAGTCCCATTGACATCAGAGATCTCCTTTACAAGTGAGACCTGGCCAGGAGGGCAGCAGCTAGTCGCATTAAAAACAATAAACAACAGATAAAATTAGCCACATTAAAACACTTGCACACAGTAAAGGTATAGACTGCAATGATTTCACCAGAGCTTTAAACCCATTCAGTGTCACAGGGTCCTGAAGCTGAGATTGTAATTTATTCCAAGCATTAGGTGCCGAAAACCTAAATGCTTTCTTGCCCAGTTCAGATCATACTGTGGGGACGACAAGCTGCAGGGTATCCACAGATCGGAGATAGTGACTTCCATGTTTCCTTGTTAAAAGACAAGACAAGTAGGAAGGGATAACACCCGGAGTGGTTCTGTGGATAAACACAGACCAGTGACTGAGGCGTCGGGCACATTAAGATGTCCAGTTAACTTTAGAATAGAGTGCACAATGGTGAGTAAGGGGACCACAGTAATGAATCTCAGAGTTCCAGATAATGACGTTTTCAAAAAATAACCAATTGCGGAATCTTAAATTTTACATTTAACCTAAAATCTAAAGTTTGTCCCAGCATGGTTGCAGATCTGTTGCACGCCAGGCTGCTTTGCTTTCACTTTCCAGTCCAGTTCTTCTTAAATCAGTTGAAGTGGTTTGAGTCTGGAGCTTCTCTTCCATCATTTGAAGCCTGCAGTTCTTTTACTCTGTTTCTGTTCATTGTGTTCCTGTAGGACGAACCTCTGTCCCACCAGTCTGTCTGCCTTTACCTTTACCTTTACCTCACTGTTCTGACTGCAGCATATTGCAGTGTTGTCCTAGTGATGCATCAGAGTGTAGTAACAGAGTTTGTTTGTACAGACAGAGGGTTTGTATATTATTATGTGCAGGAAGTTAACCGATTTTATGTGAAAGTAACATGAAATCTCAGTATTTGACACCCTGAACTAGTTTACTGTTTAGCTTTTTGTCATTTAAGGTGATTCACTGGACCTGAACTGCTTAAATCTGAATACGACATCCATATTTGTCAAGAGGTTTAATTTTGCATGAGCACGTTTTATGGCCTTGTGGTCAGTTTCAGGTTATTCTGGTGGATAAAAGCGACACCAACACTTCAACATCCTGCTTTTAGAGTAAAAGACTGAAAGCTTGGGAGCTTTTTCTTTGTTGTTTTCTTGCGGTTTGAAAACAGAGCGCAGCCTCCAGTGGTAGTCTGTTCTTCTATAGACGACAGAAAAGTTAGGAAACCACCATTTTCTTGTGTGCGCATGCTTTTTTACAAAATAAGAGGCTATAGGTGCTGTGGCATCTGAAAGTGGTTTACACTGTGGAATTCAGAAAAGGTCGGCAGCAGCAGGAGTATTTTCAATGAGCCTGTAATGGTGGTGTTAAAGGGTTAATAAGCTAAGGTTTGGTTTTAGGTTTGAGAACTCGTTCATGTGGATGTGATGCTGCTCCATTAAATGCTATCTTTGAAACACAAAAAACCCATCATCAGTCAGTCCAAGAGATCGAACAGTTTGAAATCAGTTTAATAGACTAAGACAGCGTGAAAGGGTAAAAAGTAAAGTGAGGGAGATTTCAAAAATAACGCCACAAGCATTAAAATAAAACTTTTATATTCAAGTTTTAGGTTTATTTTATTGATATATGACCTTAAAAATCAAAATAGGTCTTGCACTAAAATTCTTTACAAAGACATACAGTGAATACAGGACATAAGGATGAAGTACAAGTGCTCACATTTGTTGTGGAAATAACACAAGAATAACTTAGATCGCGTTTAAATGTAATTTAACCCTATAATGTCAAGGGTATCATATTTTATACATAAATTTCTGAGACTTATTGCGTCGCCATATGGTAAAAACTTTGTATAAGGACGTATAAAGACACAGATGTTACAGATGTAAGTATTTGTTATTGCCTGAATTGCATATAATACCCAAAATATCAAATATGACACAAACAAAAAAAACGTATATGCAAATAATTTTTATGTATGTTTTGTTAAAAGGCCAAATAAGGACTTCAGATTCCAAAGATTAGAATTTTCTGTCAATTATTTCTTGGGAGAGAGAATAAATGTAGCCCTAAGGTGCTTCTGAAAAGCATCATAATACTTAACTTCATACAAAGTGCATACAAGCTAAATCAAATGTGTATATTTATTACGTTTCCACACAGGTTTTTGAGGTACGTCCTGACTCCATGTTGAGATCAGGACTCCTTGTTGTTATTCAGGCTGATTCTGGTTCTTTATGACTCTGGCTGGATGTTTGAACTCGCTGTTCTGCTGCAGGATGAATTAGGTGCCGATCAGAAGCCTCCCTGGTGTCTAAGTTTAAAGCTGCTTAAACTGCAAAATAAAAATTCAACCTCATATATTTTTTGGTAAAAAGGTCCTGCAGAAAAGTATTTTTTTTTTTTTTTTAATTTTGGTTTGAGCCGTTGTTGTTGCACAGCTTTAAAAACCCACAGAGGAAATGAAGCACTTTAAATGGAGCCGTGACGCTGTTTGTAATGAAGCTGTGGTCCACACAGAAAAATAAACCGTGTCCTCCTCTGTGTCGAGTCCTAAAATTTGACTTTTCTAAAAACAAATGGCAGTTGTTTAATTTTTATTATATCTTTCATGAAGATTATTTAGTAAATGGACATTTTTAGTGGAATGTTTGAAGCAGTTCTGAAGCAGTTCCCATCTGAAATTTAACTAAAGGCAAATGCTCTTTTTGACTCTTAATTTACTTTTATTGATTTATTGTTGGGTTTTATTTGTTCTCTATGCTGTCAATGCTCTGATTTAATTTGAATATTCCCATGTAAAACACTTTCTCTCTCAATAATGTATTTAATGGCATTATTATTATTTTAATGTGGCTTTATTGTGCGTTGGGTTGAACATTTCTCCCAATTGATACCTGCTGATTCAGTGTGAGGTTGTGACCTGGTGAATTTGTGTTAATTTAAATCTAATTTAATGTTTGAACTCTATCTTTCCAGCTCTGCCTGGATCTGATGGGCATCCAGCCAAAGTGGAGGACTGGACCAGTGTGACCAGTATGTCCAGTATGAGCAGCAGACCGTTTCCTTCTGGGATCAACACAGCAGAGAAAACCAATGAACTGAACCTCAAATACCAGCAGCAGGTAAATAACATGAATATTATCTTTAAATAAAGTGTGTACTGGACAAGAAACCTAAAGCTGTGGATGTTTAATTTGGACAGAAATCAGTCTTGTTGCTGAATATAAACCAAAATATAAATCTATATTTAAAGTGGTAAACATGTACTGGAATGTATAGTTAGTGGAAGAGGAAACCGATGACTTTATCAGTAAATAAACTTAATAAATAAAAGCCGGCTTGTTTATTTCCTTGTATTTTTCCATTTGCCTGCTCTGATTGGATGTTTGTAGCTGATCAGGATGTGAGCCGAGCTCTGATAGGCCAACAGTCATTCAGACCCTCCTGATGTTTTCCAGCTTGTTTTGGAGGAAACTAGAAACAGCTGTAAAATAAAAAGAGCCCGCAGTGCTGTAGTTGTTGTTGTGAAGAACGACTCCTAATACATAGGAGGACCTGGGTTTTTATTAATGAGTGAAACACACTGAGTGTTCTCTCAGCTGCAGCCAGATTAGTGAAATTCAACATTTATGGAAAAAGAAGAGGAAAAAAAGGAGCATTTTTCAGTTTTAGACTTTGAAATTAAGGACAATTTTGGAGATACTATATTTATGGAAAGAGTGGACATTATTGAAGTGCGAAGGTATTTATGAAAACAGTGAATATTTCCAGAAAGTGTGGATTTTATGTGCTGTATGTATAAGGGCAGTGGTGGCCTAGTGGTTTGTGAAGCGAACTTGTAACCAGTGAGTTGCTGGTTCGAACCCCCAGACTGGCAAGAGGTTGAGGTGGGAAAGTGAAAGTGACCGCTTGTCCCGGTCACCACCAATGTGGGCCCTTGAACAAGGCCCTTAACCCTTGACAGCTCCCTGTATATAAGGTTAACTATGAATAGGATGGGTCAAATGCAGAGAATGAATTTCTCCAAGGGGATCAATGAGGGTTAGATTATTATATGTGCCAATATAGGACATTTTGAAATGTAAGAACAATTTTTGAAATTAAAGGAAAATAGAGGACTTTATTTGACTGATTTCAAGGGATTTCAAGGGATTTCAAGATTTTGGAAAGTGGAATTATTTTGGGTATACTTTGAAAAATGTGAAAAGTGTGTATAATTTCAGAAAGGGGGCTACCGTTGGAAATAAGAAGCACAAACATTTAAAGATGGCGACAGGAACCAGTTGTTGGCTGGTTTGTCCAGTGCAACACATCTCAGACACCTGTCAGATTCCAGTGAGATGCGCTGACCATTCATGATCCCCAGAGGATGAATCTTAATGATTCTGGTGGCATGAAACGTTTACTTGAGCATCACCAGAGGGTCAGAGCCAGGCTTTTAAAATACACTCTCCGTGAATGTTGGACAAAAGTGAGAGAGAGACAAACACTCGTCCTTGAATGTACCTCTATGTCTTTTAATTATTTCTAACCAGTTAAACAATCTCATGTTTTTAATCCTGTATGTTTTGTTTCTTCCCTTCAGCACTCATCCAGTCTCTCTGGATACGTCTCAGCTTGTGCGTATTCTCCATCGAACCAGTACAGTGTGTACGGAGCTCCTACAGCCAGCTACATGAGCACTGGACACCACTGGCAGCCCCAGTCCTCCAGTCTGACTCCCAGTCTGACTCCCAGTATGACCCCTGGTTTGAGTCACTCCAGTCCTGCAGCATCACTGGAGGCTACAGATTTTCATCCTGCAACGTCTCTGAAACCTCCACAAAGGGAAGGTGAGACAGATTCACAGATTCCCTTTAAATAAATTTTGTGTTTAAATCCAGATGCTTTGTTACAGTAACGATAATCTAACAGACCCTTATTATTTAGAGGAACGTAGATGCTATTTTAGACATTAAATATCCACACATCAAGAACCCAAATGCAACGTTTGCTCTGAAATTCCAGATGTGTCTTTCAGCCCATTGTTGATATTCAGTCGTATTTCAGTCGTTTGGAGGATGGAAACTAAAGCGGAAGTTGACTTTTGTGGCCTGGCTGAAAAGTACAAATCTCAAAAATCGTCCCTTAAAAGCTGCAGTCCTGGGTTTGAAGCTATAAAAACACATCGGAGTAGATTTATTTTCTGCAAAATGCTGCGTTTCTCTCCTCAATGACCACTCGTGTGCTTTTTAAGGAGCAGCAACGGCTGAGTTCAGATTTAAATGGTCCCAAATTACACAGAAGAAGTAGCTCACGGTTTTGATAGGAAAAAGAATAAATTTCAGTATTTATTTAGTGGGCTGCACTGTTCAAAAATACTGTACAAATTATACAATGCACCATACTGCATAATGCACAATGCACAATCTGCTGTGTAAACTGTGTTTTTTAAAGAAATGCTAAAAAACAGGCTAATTAGGGTCCGAGCACCAACAGAGCCTAGAACCCTGTTGTTATTCGAAACAGTATTATTATTATTTTCCTGCCAGTTTGATCGCAATTTTGAGGTCCTAAAAATACTCGGAAATGTGTATAACTTGACACACATATCAAAACTGGCGAAACATAATATATTTTGGGGGAATTACACATGTGAATGGCAAGATGCCTCAATAGCGCCCCTCAAAAAATATAAAAATATGGTTTTTATTGAGCTAGCTTCAATTAAAGCTACAAAATTCCGTACACGTGTGCACCACGACAAGACGCACAAAAAGCCTCAAGAACGCATACCCACAATGCACCAGGAAATCTGCCATTTTTAATTTACTGTCACATTATTGACGATTTTGGCCAAAATTTTCAAATTTTCTAGCGCAGACTTGTTCTAGGGGATAACTCAGAGAGATGTCAAATTTTATATACGACAAGCATTGGTAAGCAAAAGTTATTAAAATGTTCCCCAAAAGTATGAGGGTGCGCCCGTGGTGGCCCGCGGCATTTTGGCGTTACACCATTAAAGAAACAGTAAGTGCTGTGCAAGTAGCCCGTACATGTTCCAGTTGGCCTGAAACTTCACATGTGTGTCAGAGTCCAGGCCTCATAACAGCCACATGACCATATAAGGATACCTCAGTTGCAGGCCTATTCGGATGCTTGCTATCATGCTATGAGACAGGAAGTGATGTCTAACTAACCTGTACGTGCTCGGATCAGCCTCAAAATTCACATGTGTGATTAAAGTCTGGCCCTGATGACAGCCATATGGCGATATCTTGTCTCAGCGAGGACCCACCCAACGCTGCTTGGACCTTTAATTTATGGTTGGTTTTTTTCTAGTGAAAAATGTAGAATGTTTTGATACCAGTTAATTAATATTGCACACGAAAAATAGTTACACAAGTTTGCATCACATACGGAAATCTAAATGATGCGTTTCAAAGTTTTGTATCTACAGAACAAAACTGACACATAATGTACCGTTGGCAGTCTGAAATAATGAGGCCAAATCTGATATCCAACCAGCATGTAGCTTCAAGCCTCACTACGGCTGCTCAGAAACACACAGAACCAGTTCCTGATACAGATCTACAGACATCAGTTTTATTCAACCTCCCACTGCGGTTCGCGCCGTGATTTTAAAGGAAGATGTGGCCGTAGGCATCAGGAAGATTCCAGCAGAACAAATAAAATAATGCAAAAAACAACAGGAGATGATATAAGAAAGCTAAAAGAAGAGTAAAGGAGATAAATTCTGAGATGCAGAGTTATTTAATTTAACGTTCTTCTGCATCAGAAAGCACAAATCATATCTTTCTCATCTCTGTCTGCACGTTTGAACTGACTGGTTTGTTTCTCGTTTTAACTGCCCATTAAAAACAGGTATGACTTATCATTCACAACATTCCACTGTAAACTGCCACACACCATCCAGACTTTATCACTGCAAACTCTCTATAATAAAAAAATATACAATTGACAATGATGACACACAGAGCCGGCTCGCCCATTAGGCAATATAAGCAAATGCTATGGGTGCCGTGGCCTCCAGGGGGCTCCACAAAATCGGGAAAAAATTCACCTTCAATAAAATTATATTGAAACTAGTTATTATTATTAACTCTTAAAATGGAAAAGCTCACTTCGATTCAAATGTAAAGCAATGCCCAATTTATATTACTACAAAACAATGCTATTTGATTTCTTTTGTAAGCGTATGTAAATCGCTGATGGAGGAGGGCGCCATATAAAATCTCACCTAGGGCACCACACTGGGTAGGGCCGACTGATGACGCAAAAGAATAATTAAAAATACTCTTTGTTATGTATCGTGTTCTGTTAATTCCAGTTAATTCAGCAGATAAGCTAAATAGGTGGAACAGGAAGGACTAGGAAGACAACATGTCCATGCTCATGATGAATTTGTAATTTTAATTCCACAAATATGAGAAACAAGACCAATTTTTAGTCACGCAGGTTTGGCAAAGGTACCTTTTTGGAAAGTTAAGGTTCACATTTGTTGTTTTGTCCTGGTATTGCTCGTTTCTATAAAATTCTTTCTTATTACAATTTATTGCGTTTTTGTTTGCTAAAAACTCTCTTGTCAGTTACGAATCCCACCAGCAGTTGGTGGGTTGTAAATATTCTATATAGATATTATCCTCATGAAAGAATGAAAACACTGTGTGAAATACTGGTCCAAGCAGAATTCTGTTTGATTTTGTTGAAATAATTTAGATGCTGACGTAACAAAGATGATCCTGGCGGTAACAGCTGTATATTTTTTTCTGTTTTCTACGCAGAGCAACCGAAACCTCCCCTGAACAAACATCATTTTGCTACTCACAGATTATCTTCAGCCTCGTGACGACATGGAGCAAAAACTAAAACTAGCCTTTACTTCACTTGCGCTGGAACTGACGGCCTGAAGGAAAACGCTCCAGACCACGACAAACAAACAAGCAAAAAACCCCACAACAAAACAGCATCTATTTTTTCCCCTTATCTCATAGACTGTATATTAAAGATGGACGTTGCCACTGCGACGCCTCTGATTGGTTTGCGGACTGCTGCTTTGAGGCCTTAAGTTTGGAATTTTGCCGTCACCATCTTGTTATTTGGAAAGGGGATGTAATGAGTGAGCCATGGATCTGATTAAGAACTCCAGGACACTGCACATGGTGAGAGAGTAGCGATCTTTCAATCACAAGCTGACCTTGCTCTAAAACATACCCTGCTTTACCGTCTATTTTCTCTGAATGGAACCATAAAATTACAAAATTAATATTGTGTTGTATTGAAGGAGACATAAAACTAGTGATTGAAACCATAAACTCATCAGGTAAATGTTTGCCGTTATAACAGATCAAGTGAAAAGTAGAGTTGTTTTCTCATAGACTCCTATACAATCAGAGTCGCCTCCTGCTGGCCGTTAGAAAGAATGCAGGTTTAAGACACTCCATGTTGGCTTCACTTTTCTGACCCCGAGGCTACGTCTGTCTTTTATACACAGCCTTGACCTGAAATGATCTGGTTCCATAGTTTTAAAAAAAAAGTTTAAATTGCATTGACATTGTATCATCTTGTAAAATATAATGGCAAAGCTGTAAGTATATTTTTCTATAAATGTGCTTAATAAAGACTTAATTACAACATGAGATAAGGTTTTTCCAGATGTCCATAAAAATCTGTTTTTAACTTAAACGTTACTGTTAAATGTAGAGCTTTTATGGAGTTGTGTATGACATAAACAGACAAAGTGCAGCACAAATGTTCATGCACTGAATGGGTTTTTGCAGAATTGTGTCATTTTTGTCATGGTGCAAAACTCATTTTCAGTTTTACTCTCCTGCTATTGAGGGTTAACGTCAGTTCATGTCTGCCTGCATGTTAACTTTGCGAACTGTGTCACCACCACACATACAGTAAAACATACAGATAACCTGACCTGGTAATTCTGTTGTTCTTGGGTCTTTGTAATGATTGTAGTACCATCTGCTCATAGCAGTGAAAGTCTGAGGTTTACTCCGGATCGTCTGCATATTTGTTGTAAATTTTCTCCACTGAAGAGGAATATTACCTCTGTCAGCCTTGTTTTGTATAGAGACTCTGTCAAAATCTATATTTTAGTTTGTATTAAACACATTTTTTGTAATGTTTGTTTAATCAAACAGCTTTAATGTTTTCTGTTTTAACTAATTAACACTAAGATGTTATATTAATCCAAGGGTCAGCAAATAGTATAAATCATTGTTTATCAGGAGGAGACCAGGGTTTTCCAGGTGTGGTGGGGATGATGGATGTTTGCAATTTACATTTTTGCGTAGCTTCTTTCTCTTAATTCATTTGGGAAGACATTTGTTTCATAAAACAGCTTGTTGCAGGATTATATCTGAAGGAAGTTGTCATGTTTACCAGAGTTACACACAATTCGTTGGCATAAAAAGCACTCAGGTATTTTCTTTGTTGCACTATGAGACTAGAGAGTAGAGGCAAAGCATAAAGGAAACTACAGCTGGTGTCAATGTTTTAGCCAGAGGGCCAGATTTGACCCATGTGCTCGCTGTGTTTTTCCATCATAGAAGATTAATTTTAAATTTTTTTACTAAGTTAAGTGTCAGAAAATGCTAAAAAATGATATTAGCAGAAGCCCTAGTAAATGTTCTTGGATGTCAAGTTTGAGTTTACAACCATAATAGATTGAAAACTACAAAAAATTTACATTTGACACTGAACCGAACATTGTTGGCAGCTTTGCTTTAAATAAATAACTTGAACAATGAATTATCAGCTCATCATTTCAGCTGTGGGACATTAAACGCATTTTTGAAACGAGGCTCCTTAGGAGGTTATTGTGACCATGCTTTTTGGAATTGTGAATGTTCAAGTCCAAATGCTCAGGACCTCACAATCTGTATTATATTGTAATGTGAAACTGGTGTTTTCACAGGTGAAGGATCTAAAAAAAGGTGGATGTAATTTGTGTAAAATGGTGCTAAATGTGTAAAAATGATGTGATGAATTCAGTTTTTGTAAGTATAACTTTGTTAAATATAAATCGTGAAATAGTGTAAGTTGACCAAAAACCAACCAAACTCGTCAAACCAAGTCCAGTTTCATGCTGTGGACTCTCCAGGTCAGGAGACGCTTCCTGCAGGTAAACAACAAAAGAAGCCTGATGGTGTCAGATGATCCATCAGCAAACAGCTCAAAGCAAACAGAAGCTGCCCATTAATACCTGAACAATCGGAGTCCTGCTGAGACACAGAGTGACGGAGCAAACAGCAGCTCTTTGTTTGAAGAGTCTCTTTAGGAGGCATTTGAGTCTTTTAGGAAGCCGGTTAAGTCCTAGTTCTCTTTTCCATTACTTGCTTTGTGCTGCTCCTCAGATCAGCAGCTTTCTGTCGGACAAACATCCACCTGGAGTCACTTCCAGCTCTGACCTGGATCCATGTTGAGGGAAAATTCTGGTGTCTGGATCCAACTTTTAGTATGTTTTTCCTCATCGTATGAATAATGAAAATGGTTAAAACTTATTTTATTTGCAAGTTGTATAAATTTATTTTGTCAAGGTATCACTAAGGAATTGGTTTGACTTCAAATGTATGAAACAGATGTTAACAGTAGGTTTATGATTGTGTCAACTGGCACCAACAGTGAAAACATTAAAATCTGGTCATGAGGTTCATATGCTGAGACGTGGGCAACAGAATCAACAAAAGAGGTGTATTAAATTACATTATTGCACAAACCCCCCTTGTGTTTACAGCTGCAGTCGTCTATAGTTTTTATTTGCAGGTGAATCTTGCTATTGTGAATTCCTGCCAGAGATTCGTGACTGAACGCTGGTTGATTCTGACTGGACGCTCGGCTGCCAGTGTACCGTAGCCGTTCACAAAGCCCATCCTGGGCTAATTATTGCACAACAACAACCACGCTTCATGTTGTGAACATCAGGCATCGATTATGACGGCTTAAGCTGTCAGACGGAGAATCTCCTCTTTTCTCTCAGGTGATGGCAGCTTTCTCCTCGTCTGAACGAAAAATAATCTGTGTGTTTGCAATGCAGGAGTCTCCTCTGTTTTGTTTATTTAATCATCGTCGAAAACTGAGTTACAAATCGGTTTCATGACAAAGTTTTTTTCTGTCTCTTTCTGTACAATTTCCATCCATTACAATACAATGCACTTTCTGGCATTTTGTTTGACAGTTATGGATATAGAACATTGTTGGCTTTATCATCTGTTAACGTGTCGGCATTCAGACTTAGATCACTTTTATGTTCATGTTTCTCATTGCTTCTCTTAGACAAACCCACCACAGTGGCTCAGATAACTACAGCATGTATGATGCATCTATCATAATAGTACACTAATGAACAAAAAGTACATCTAAACTAACTGCAGGTTGATCAAACTGTCCAAATAACTAACGGCCTAGTTTATTTATGATTTCCTGAACCCTGAGAATTTTCTTTATGTCTGTTGATAGTCTAACTACTACTTCACCAACAGTAAATTAAAAAATATCCACTATACAGCTGTGACAGAGCTCAGAACCCAACCTGAGGCAGTTGCTATGCAACAAATGATTTACCTGCAGCTGATAAACTGTGGCTCTGTGTGACAGCTCACCTTTCTGAGGTGATGAAAAGTACAATGTTATTTAAATTTCCTGATCCTCATCTGTCCTGCCTCCATGTCAAGGATAATTTACAGTTTATTAATGAAGTTACTTCCGTTGTTCCACATGTATCAATACATGCAACTCTCCTGCTTTGTTGAAGCTCACATGGATCATGTTGCCATCAAATGTTGCTGGTGTTTAATAAGCTCAGAGGAAAGACTCCTACAAACAGCTGGAAGCAACAAACTAAACTTCAGTTCCTGTTAATGTTTTCTCCAAGCCTGGATTACATTCATTATGACTCAGTCTCAAATAATCTGACCTGACGCAGATTAACGAAACAGAGTGCATGTCTGAAAGGGTCTTTAGTGACAACTGCAGCTGAAGCAGGTGATCTGCTGTAAATGGCATCCAGAGGCAGCAAAAAGTCCATTCTATACCCCAAAAACAAACTGTGATGAACAACACAAAGGAGAGATTCAAGTTGAAATGGATTTTTTTGAAGCAAAAGAAAACAATTCATGAATGGCATCTGGTCTAATTGTGTATGTTCTGAAAAAGGTCCCAACAAAGCCAGATTCTGACACCTCTAACTTGTTTAGGCTTAGAAACAAACAAAAAGTTCAAACCATATCATTATTCAATTCAGTTCAATTCAATTTTATTTATGTAGACTGAATTCACAACATATGTCATCTCACAGCACTTAACACAGTAAGGTACAGACCTTCTGAATCATAAAAAGAGTTGCTTTTGGATTCCCTATGAGCCAGCAGTCAGCGACGGTGGGAAGGAACCAAAAAAACCCCTTCCTCTGAAAAAACCATGCTCAGGGAAGGTGGCCATCTGCCTCAACCGGTTGGGGTGAGGTTATCTAACTGCTGATTCAACATAGCAGATATCAAAAGAAAAAACCAATGAAACACACAACTTTAGTGATTACAATCAACACGAACATTTAAAAAGTGTTTCTTACACTGATTAAATGGGTAATTGTCATTTCTCTGTCATGGCATGAAAAAAACGTGCATGTTCCAAACTGTTCTTCTCGTGTATCAGATTTTGAAACGCGACTACTCGGCCGTTGTTCACGGCTCTTGCATGAGAAACTGTAACGGGGGCCTGGAAAACCTGTTCAGAAAGCATTAGATATTATTTTAAAGATAACTTCAAATACATTTCTGTTGTGGGACTAACAAAAGCCACAGAATGCAGATATCACACTACAACTTCAAAAGCTGAACAAGCATTCCTTCAGCGGACGCATAGCACGACATGCAGCGTTCGTCTGATAACGCTGCCACGGAAAGAACAATGACTTTACAAAATCACCAACGTAACTGGCACATAGGGTCAGATTTGAGATGGTTCCCACAAAGCTCACCAGGATATCTTCCTTCTAGAAAAACCCTGCTTGTCTTTTGCCATCTGATAGCGTCTGATGAATGGCTGCTTGTACCGCAGGGTGCTGACAGATAGACATAACAAAGCTGTGAGGGAACAGGTTCATGTTGTGTGGGCAATCACGAATCCATCTTAACTATCTGACTGTCATCCATGATGCCTCACACCCAGCTGCCATGCCATCTTTAACCTCAAACACTCCCACAGAATAGCTCACAGATGCCACCCAGGCATTTCTGGCCAACACTTTCCTCTTGTTTTTGTGTTACTGTGAATGTTATGTGTTGAAGCTGATGGCGGACGGTGATAGTGCTACATGGGTAGCTTCGTGCAGATCTCTATCAGGTTTGTCTACCTGGTGGTACACGGTGGAATGTTTAAATGGTTTTAATATGCAGAAGTAAAGTGGGGAATGGTGGTTTGGGGAGTGGTGGCGCAACAGGTTAAGCCTGGGGCTACTGATCGGAAGGTCACAGGTTCAATCCCCCGCTGCTGCCACCGTGGGCCCCCGAGCAAGGCCCCCATCCCCCGACTGCTCCCCGGGCACCGCAACGTGGCAGCCCACTGTGCCCAACTAGGATGGGTCAAAATGCAGAGAGGAATTTCCCCAAGGGGATTAATAAATTATTAATTATTATTATTATTATTAAATTTCTCAGCAGGAAGGCAACGACGGGATTGCTGGGAAACAAAACTCTCGCCTAAGACCATCATGTGGCAACTTGAATTGATGCTTTTGGAGTTTTCGCTAACAGCTCATGACCCATAAGTTGTTGAAGTTTTTTGTTTTAGAATATCTCTTGTAATCCTGCAATGGATCAGAAACCAGTCCAGGGGGTAGCCTGTCTCTCGCCCATTATTAACTAGGATAGGCCCCCTGAAACCCTCTTAGGGCGAAGGCAGGGGACACCCTGGACAGGTTGCTAGTGTCTCGCAGGGCTACACATAGAGACAGACAACCAAGCACACTCACATTCACACCTATGGACAATTTAGAATCACCAAGTAACCTCAGCATGTTTTTGGACTGTAGGAGGAAGCCTGGTGAAAACCCACAATCCACAGGGAGAATATGTAAACTCCCCTCTACAGGATCCAACAAACAAGTGTATGGAAGGACAATGTCCCTTACCATTTACGTAAGTGGGGTAGGTATGGTCTCTTTAAATAAAGTGATGCAACAATTGGATACAAGACTTTATTGTAATCAAATTAACATTGCGAGTCGACATAGGGCCTCTGTACAACTCTGCAAAATTTCATAAAATTTTGCCAACACATGGCACTACAGCAAACATATAAACACTGATGTGACTGTGTTTTCTTTCCTATTCTATACTTTTGGCCACGCAGCAAATTTGGAGCATTTCCTATTTGGATGATCCCAAAAACATTGGGATAAATAATCTTCTGATAATTCTAACTAAAGTTGAAAAGGCAAATTTAGGTTACATGTGCACACAAGGTCACAGCGCAATCCTGTAAAATGCCATTAGATATCTGCTAACAGGTGACATCACAGCAATGATAAAAATGTTAAGACTACTGTATTTTCTCCATCCTCTTCTCCATTTTTATCCAATTTCGTTCCAATTTTGGAATGGAGGACCCTGAAATTAGACATTTTGATTCTGAGAATCAGTTACCAAACTAGCTAGGACTAGCTAATGGTCTTTGTGGATGAAATGGTACAAATATTCAATGCAATAGTTAATTTAGGATGCATTCACACAAAAGGCCATGGAGCAACCCTAAACAATTTTGTGGAATTTTGTTACTGGTTGACACCATAACAAACCTACCTAATTGAGGCTCTGACACTTTGTTGATTCAAGTTGTTTTGCTTAATTCACTCCAGAGATTCAAGGGCAATAACGATAAACTTTCCTCACTTTATTCCTTCATGATGAACCAAATCTAAAGACAGCGTTGGAAGAACTTAGGCTGCAGGTTGTCATCTCTGCCTATCAGCACATCTTTTACCTGCGCTGCTGATCTGTTAATCCCTCCTTCAGATCTAAAGGGAGGATCTGGGCTTAGAAGCATCAACAGAAAGTCTCACAATATTTGACCTGCGGGTTAACATCGAAAGGCTTTTAAAATAGTTGAGCGGAGGTGGAGGAGAAGGGGGAGACGAAGCGGTTCTTCCGGCTAAATGAAGATCTCAGGTTTCACAGTAAAGTGGAGGTGACGGACCTTTTTCTCCGGATCCCGAATGTGCCACGCTGCTTACATGTCATAAACTGTGACCTGTGGTCCTTCAAGCCTTCAGCATCTCACCTGTTTACAGTGTAGTTTAACTAATTACTAATGTATGTACAGCAGGAGACGGTGTATTCTTTTGTCTCATGTCCTGATTTCTGGTTTTTTTTTCAACTTCAGTATAACTCTTGGAACATTTTTTTCGTCTGCAAGTTTCCTCTTTAAAGGCCCAGTGAAGCGTGCTGAGCTGCTGCTGTGCTCCGATTCTCAGCAGGCATGTTGCAGCTGGTCTGGACACCAGGAAAAAGAAGAAAACGTATTTATGTTATCCCGGTTACTATAACTGAGCAGATGTGTGGTGCTTAGTATTTACTTTAATGTATTTCTTGGATGAAACAGCATTGAAAGTTTCAAAGTTTAAGGTGTGGTCAGGTCTCTAAAATACTAGATGTTAGCCCTGTTTCCATATAATTGTCACGCAAATATGAAGCAAACTCTTAAAACATTTGTAAAATAAAATGCAAATTAGGCTTAATTCATCATTATCTGCTTTGGAGCAAATAAACTTGTCTGTGTTGCGTCATCAGAGGGTGGTAGTATAGGTGGCATAACGTAGGTCTGTAATAAAGTGACCCAAATCCGATTCTTTTTGCCCCCTATGCGACCTGTATCTGATCTTTTCATGACAGTCTGAACAACACAGATCTGATTTTTTCAAATGTGACCCAGGCCACTTGGATATGTGGTCCTAAATCCGATAGGCATCTGATCTTTTACACATCACTGATACACGGGAAACATCTCTATTCTGCGTTCAAGTAGGCAGAAGCAGGAACAAAAACAATAACCATGGAGGACAATAATGTGGACTCCAGTTAATGGAGGGTTTGAAGTTAATTAATATTTGGGGGGACAGCTCTATTCAGGCCAAACTCAAGGGATCTTATCGGAACCGGGCGGTTTTTGAAAACATTTCCAAAGAAATGACCCAGCATGAGTATAAACGGTCCTGGCTCTAATGCCAAAGAAAAGTAAAGAGCCTCCAAGTCGAATATAAGGAGACTAAAGACTCAAACAAACGAAGCAGCCACGGACGTGTTTTATCCATATACGCTCCACCATTACCATCCATGTTTACTTCCGCAAACACCGAGTATGCTTGCTACGTGTGGCGTCATTGTGTTCTCTTCTGTGCATGCGGGACAATTTTGGGTTATATGAAGTCCACACAGGAGATCACATACAGGCTACATTTAATTGGAAATGTGAACAAACTCGCAAAAAAAAATTGGATTTACAAAAAAGAATCTGAATTGAGCATTAAGCCCTGCAGTCTGAGCGTAACCTTAGATGTTCACAGCATCAGACACAGCCACATAGAAAACACAGTCGTCGGCAGAGTGTTGAATTATGGGTTGTATGTAATGTTTTTTTTTTATCTTTCTGAGGCTAAAAATTATTGTTAGCCTAGTTTCTGAAGACTCCTCTTTTTCCGACAAAGGAAAACTAGATAATGAAGACTGAAAACAAGTTCATAGAGTCTTCCTATATCGTTTGTGATATATTTTTGTGTTAATATTTTTTTATTATATTTGTGATCAATGAAAACAACATTCTGTCAAGAATAACAGTTGTAACTGACGACATCTGTGTCTTCCCTGATGAGGAGTCCCCTCTTATTGGAGTAATGGTCTCTCAAAGAAAGCGTCACAGCAGGACAAGTGTAAAATTAGCTTGCAAGACAGCTGGAATCTCACGAAATTTGCAAGGTCATACAAGAATCCATCTTGTCAGGCGTCAAAGTGGACACTTATTGCCGCAGTTTGTTGGACCAATCAGCATCCTCTGTTAGGAACTACTGGCAGCTACAGTGTGTAACAAACCAAGTAACGCATCAGGTGAAGAGTGAAAGTCTTAAAAACCAAACTAATGTTGATACAAAGGGTTCATGATCATGAGGGTTGTCCTATATTTGGATCATTTGGCTGAGAGGTTTCATTGTATTGTTCTGCCATTAAGAAGGTTCATGATGAACTGTTGTATCATTCCTGCCTTACTCAACTACCCAGTGCTTTGCTTTACAGTTAAAAAAAAACTATCAAAGACTATAAAAATATCTTGGTTCCTTGCCGACACATGTGCGGTCACAGTGTGAGAAGGATTGCAGTACTTCCGCCAACCTCAACAGACCTGAATGGACTGTATGAGTAAAAACCACAAGATAAAACTATTTGTAGCTGAATGAGGGTCCACTGGAAACCTGCAGGGATTAAACACCTGGGTGGTGCAGAGAAAGCAAGAGTAAGCATGAGGGCCAATTCATGCTTTTGCCGCTGATAAGCCGACATAGATCTGTTTATACTACAAAAGGTCCACACTGGTATGCAGACAGTCGCAGTTTCCCTCATACTGAACACAGAAAAACACATGGGGCAGGTTTTTAAACAGAATATAGCAGTTACTTACAGATTGGACTGTAGCGCAATGTCAGCGAACACTGCTCAAGTGCATGCAGCACAGTGGGCGGACATAACACAGGATATCGGGCAATTTAGGAAGTCTTATGGTGTCCGAACTCAAAGCTAAAAAAAAAAATCAAAGCACCTTTCAAAGCCCTGCAGCAAATCTTCACAACTCTGGTAATGGTGAATTCTAAAGGTGTGGATGGTGGAAACCTCCTTGTACAGTCTCTCCTCATACAAAACAATTGTTTTCGGCACCAGTTGTTCTCTTGGCACATGCACAATCAACAGGCTTTTTGCATGGCCACAGCACGCAGAGAGTCTGATGGCTAAATTTGTGAAATTTGCAAGCTTGTAGGGATAGTTCAGACTTTTAAAAAATGCTACAAGATGGCATGGATCATTCTTGTAATGGACAGAAAAGGCTGAGCTAATCAAAAGCAAAATACCATGGCCTCATTTGAACAAAGTTGCCAGATTTGAAAGGTTTAAGGCAGATGAAGCAGATTTCTTCTCTCAGCTATAGCTAACCTTTAGCTTTACAATAATTCAGTAGTGAATAAAGTCTTTTACATCCCTAACCTGGTTCATAAAGTCCTAAAACATACAGAAATTCATGTATACTTAAACGCCTAAAGTGAGGAAATAAACATGATTTTTACTGACAGCATCCTGTGTTCTTCATCAGTGAGTGGATCATTGTATACGTGAAGAACCATACTTGCCTACATGACAATCGAACTATGTCCTCAGCAACAGATGAAGGCCATGGGTTAAGGCTGAAAGCTACGTGGCAATCTAATAAGTAGACTTCTTTTGCAAGGTCAAGCAGTGCACAGCTACATTCCCCAGAAGAAAACTGATGAGCAGCTGAAGAATTGCTTTGAGCTCATTGTGTCTCAGTTTAAATCACACGTTAACATCACTTTAAATTTAGTGAACAGAAAGCACGATGAAGCCGCTCACCACTGGGAGATCCTGAACCTTTCACCCACCGCTCAAGTCTGGACCACACAGGACAAAGCTAAATGTTTTCCCCACTTCATTTCAAAAAATGCTCCCTTTCGCTGCAGTAGTTCTTAGGCAGAAGCCTGTTTCAAGGAACAAAAACAAGTGTTTGTGAGGCGTGAACAGATTGTCAATAAAATAGAAGAGTTACAATGACGTGATTTTGGATTTATTCAGAGGAAGAGAATTAATACACAAAGCTAAAACCAGCTTTACATAGCAGTCTGTTAACAATATACAATAAAATATATATAATACCTTTCAAAGTTCTTATTCTGTTATTGCATTACCGCTAGTTTAACGTATGTCAAATATATGTGTTTTTAAAACTCGCTATTTCTGTCTCTTTTCTTTAGGCCTTTGCTAAATGTACGTTTTATCCACTCACATGATTTCAACAAGCTAGGCGAGGTGTTTCCCAACATCTTTAAGTTTAAGCTTTAAAATTATGTCCACTTGTTTCCCCCTTACATAACAGTGTTAATGTGGACATGAGTTTGGATCTATTCAATGAAATACGCAATGTTTTCCAGGCATAATGTTTTGGACACCGGAAGAGACAGTAAAAGAAAAAAAAAACTAAGCAAAATCTAAGAGGAAATAAACATGGTTTTGGACATCATATCATTACCAGGTACAACAGGAGAATAATAGAAATGTAAATTAATTACAGCCTGCTAAGACCTGAAAAGAACCCTAATCACACAAGAAGCGATAACACATGTGACTATGAACCAAGCCTCTCCACTGACCTGAGATATTTTGTTAATGTCGTCCATCTTTATATACAGTCTGCGACACCAGCACATTGGCCCTTATTAGAATAATTAAGTTTGTTTTCTCCATGAAGGGCTGTTTTTTATCCAAGCACGACCTTCATCAAGCATGGTTCACTTTCTTTTCAAGCAGGGCTCTTGAACAGGAAAAAACAGCGCCACCTATAGAAACTACAACTGCAAGCCAAAAAGTTAACTCCTGCCTGAATCGTCTAAACATCTGTGCAACTAAAAAACTGGAAAGGAAACCTTATTGAACAACACTTTAACATGCTAAGTAATTTTTAAAAAGCTGGTCTTTGCATCAGGTCCTCTGATAGGTGGTCCACCGCTGGCTACTGTTGGCAGAGGTTTCCTCCGTGTGACCTCTGCTGGGGCTCATGACCCTGCTGTGACCTCCCAGGGGTCACCAGGGGAAGGAAACACATGTCACAGTCTTCCTTTATGAGATTCTTCACGTACAGAGTCCCTCAGCTCCTGTTTAACATCGGCTGTTTGTTTTCAGAAGCTTTCACTTCCGAGCCGTGAAGACATCAGCTGAGGACAAGTGGTGTGTTTAGAGAGGAGTACAGCAACTGCAACACCTTTACTGAATCTGAGGGGCTGAAAATAATTTTTGGGAGTGCTACTTGACGAGGACATAAATAGTGCTTATTGTCATCTCTGAGTTTGATCAGTCAGCATCAAGACCTGCTACTTGTTCTCTACTGAAAACAGAACTGAAAGAAGTTCTGTGGGGTTAAAAAAAACCTTCAAGTTCCTGCAGTGCAAAACAGCCTATTGTTAGATAACCTAGTTACAGATAAAGTAATAGTACAGATATTTGCTAATGTTAGCGACGTAAAAGTCCCAGTCAGTTTCTCATAAATCTGGTGTGTAACAGAGATCGATGCTTCGCAGGACCAAACCAACGTATAAATAAATAGTGGCTAATAAACGTTTTTAAAAGTATAGAGGTAAACGATTCTGCACAACCTGCCTGAATATCATCTTAGCTTCTTTATGACATTATATTTCTATTGTCTGCTTGATTGTTTGTTGTATTGGTTCCGAAATGGGCTTATATGTTGTTGTTGACATGTTTACATCAGAGAGGAGGATCTCCCAAGTGACTCAGAGATTGACTTGAAGCTTAAAGGGATGCTGCTCTGGACAGGATTTAAATTACAGGAGGTAAACAAACAATAAGTAAAAGCAGCTGCATTATCACCCTCATGTGCCATCTTGACTAGATTGAAAGTAATGATCAGTGCAGATAATATTAAAATCACACCAGCTCCACTAGAGACATAATTCCTGTCTGAAAGGGGCTTTGGTAATGTTGGGTGAAAAGCCCAGATTAATTCAGAATTTAAAGATAGGATCCTTAAATTTATTTACTTATTTTTAATGCAATGTACTTCCATAACAGTACAAGCCTGTGGACCTAAAAACTGAAAGACAGGACTCAATTTAGGAAGGTCCCATTTTGTATGGTTTGAGTTTTTGAGAAGTTTTAATTTGCTACAGCTCTGACATGCCTCCGCCCAGGTACAGCTGAGGCTCATGGGTATTGTAGTGTTTAGAGCCACCTGCCACACTAGAATTTGAAATGGTGAACTAGTGACGGTTGTAACACACAGCTCATGTATGGCATTGTTAAATCATTTAGGAGGCTCCTGGGGAAACGAGAACATGACCGAATGAAAAACATTCCTGCATCCAGCACTGATATATCACATGTAAAATAACTGCTGTTCAAAGCAAACAAACAAACCCAGGAAGATTAGCCTCTATAGTAAATCTCCCTCTCAGGTAACTACATTGGAGTAGGTAGGCACTTTATTAAAATACATGTCCTGCTCTCTTTGGCTATGAAAACATTGTCACCCTGATCTAAAGTCTGGAAAAACAATAAAAATTCCTGGCCTGCAGCAAAGCGGTACAGTGGCACTCGTTAGCAGGAATAAAAGTGAAGTACTGGATGTCACTTGGACTAATAGCAGCTCTTTGTTCTCCACTAACATTACGGCCATGTCTGCTGAGAGGAAAACATCTTTAATCAGTTATCAGCAGGTGGAAATGTGCCTTTATGGCTTCCATTACACACCACCAATAGACAAAATAACATACGTCACAGTTTTTCCATGATTAATTAGCTGCTACATATGGGATGGTAATCTAGGTTTAATTAACTGATTAAATGCAAACAATAAAAAACGGAATTCCCCTGCAAAAGTTAACAGCAATAACAGTTTTTACATAGTTTCAAAAGTCAGAAAATGTTCTGACTGAATTATTTACACTTAATCTAAAAAGCCGTAACTGCTATTTAGAGGCAGTTTTCGCTATGATAAATAATTCTAGTGAAACAAAGTTAATTTTTACATTATTTTAAATCTCATTCCTCCTAACCTTTCCTTATTCTCATATCTTCGTAGATACAGTCTGAACATGTCTGGTGAACTTGACTCCTGGAGGCTCCACAGGGTGGAGACCAGCAGTAAAAGCTCCGGTCTGATGTTAAAAGGGTCGACTGATCAACAGCAGATGAGGACGGTTAAGCTCTGATCTGACGTCTCACGTCACTGGTTTTAAAAAGGCGAGTGAACCCCAGAACCGCGGCGCCACTTATCCTGTTAATCAGCAGGACAGTAAGGAAACACTGGAGCTGTGGATGGATGTCATGGATGTCTAATGTAGGAACTGCAACTGCAGCTGCGTACAGTTGAATCACTTGAATATCTCTACATTTTCTGATAAATACAAGGTTTGAAAATAACTTGTATTGCACTGAGCTGATGGTGGACAATCATTAAAACATGGGTAAAACACAGTCCTGATGTTTTCCACTAGTTACTACAGTTACAATTATACAAATCTTTTCCTGACTGAAATTTTCCCATCGCACAAATAATAAATCGTATGAATCCTAAACAAGAGCAGGTAAAATAACTCATTCAACCAGTTATTCAATCAACAGTCTAGTCAAGACTAAGTTTTCAAATATCTCAGCAATGAACCAAGACAAGAGGATAACGCACTCTAACCACATAAATTAAACCAAAACTATACTTCCTAAAGGAGACACTGTGGGGCAAAGCTTTTCATCCGTATGGTCTGTATTCACAATAAATGTTCACATTAATCTTTTCAAACCCAAAACAGCACCTAATTTGACAGATTAAGTTGCTAGATTTTCACAAAGTAAAGAAAAAGCAATAATAAAATGCAGATTTTTGTTACCAGTTCCTTATTAGTAGGGGGGAAAAGCACATAGTGTAACATCATATTGTAGAATTTGTAGGTATTTCTCACTCTAACCATATGAAATGACTCTGATTTCAATATAATGCCAGTAGATGCTCCTCCACGGCAGGCTCTGTGTTGGTCGGTGTTCAGTTGTTACAGTGTGAGTATTTCTAGCAGTACATTCTAGCGACAGTGTTTTTGTAACACATCTGAATGCCTATACTTCTCGCTCTTATTTAAGGAAATGTGTTCCATTTTGTCAAATTTCAATATGAGGTCAGTTTGCTAACATACACTTCTGGAAATTTAGATACACGGTTTTGTTTTTCATGCATCTGTCGACTCAAGCATCAGTCGTCAAAAGTCTGGCTGCACCCGCAAACGTCAGCACAGCTCAGGTCCAAGTTCAACAGTCGTCCTGCTCCGCTCGATGCACCGTGGACATCTCTGCAGAGCTGTAACGCATCAAATATGTCGCAGCAACAAACTCAGGCAGACGTCTGAAGGTAGTTTGCAGTGTCTTTACTTCTGCACACAAAATCAAAGCAGCATGTGTTCTCTTACAGTCCACCGGCATGTTTCCTCTGCTGCTAAAAGCTATTAGTGTTTACTCACTTCTGCTCTGCAGCACAACAACGGAGAACCTTTTTCTTCATCTACTATTAGCATGCAGCACAATCACAAACATCAACACTGCGTTAAAAAGGCCTACTAAATTATAAACTCTAGATCCTGAGAAAACCTAACAGAACAGTGAATTGGAATCAGTTTCATTGCTACAGGAGGTTTTCACACATGGGGAAGCTGACTTGGTGTTTTGGTGCAATAGTTAATACTAACTCGTAGAAAATTACTAAAGAAGGATAAGAAGATTTTTAAGAAATCAAGAGTTGCTCGTCATCAACAGTCCCTATGTAAAAATGTGTATGTATGTGATTACAACTTAGCCTGTTAAATGTATTCAACTGAATTACATCCAAAAATACATCGTGAGATCTCTGACGAGCAATAAAAAGACATTTAACAGTAAGATAATCTTGCAAACATTAGCTGAACGCACACACATACACAAAAATGGAGTAGAAGAATGAGGCAGAAAAGCCAGAACGTTAATTGAAGCTTGTGAAAACAGCAAAAAAAAAAAAAAATCAATATTCGTAACTGTTATAAAGCTACTTAAAGTTGTTTTGTTTTTTAAAATGAATTAATAAAAATATAGTTACTTTGTTTCAGTAGAATTTGCTGCAGTCTGAGCTGTCAGTGTCTGTTAACAGGAGCTTCTGGTACTGATTCATAAAATCTGAACAAAATGTGCTGCTTCACTTTATTGTACCTCTTCCTCTCTGGTCTGTCATGACTCATCATCGCTAAACACCAAACCACTTACAGATTATTACGGTGCTGGATTATAGCAGTGAGAACAGTGATTCATCAGGACACCACAGCTCTAAAATATGTGTGGAAAAAAGCACATTAAAAACAACTTTCACATTGAAACTTATCATAATCCTTCAGGTCAGACCCGTCTGCAGATATCTGTCTTCATTTATCAAACGCGCTGCAGTCATAAAGGGATGTGTGATGGAGAAATGTGGACGGACCACCCACCCTGCCGGGGCTGAAACAGGGTCCGCTGAGGGCAGTTACACTGTTTCCACAGGTCGCTCGTGTCCGACTTGTTAAATTTGTGAACCAGGAGGAGCACAGTGTGTGTATGAACGTGTGTGTGTTCAAACTGCAGCAGCTGGACAAAGACATCTGCTGTACAGAAGGAAAACAGGGTTCAAATTCAAAACTTGACACAGACGAGCATCTTCTTCTGAGTCCTTATAACCAAGTTTCAGCAGGTTTTCCAAAAAACTGTGACTGTGGACCGACAGCAGAAGGTCATAAATCTCCTCTGAGATGAGTTACTGCAGCTCAGGGACGCTCGGCTGCTTTGGACGGGGGGGCTGGCATGTGAAAATAGCCAACATAATCACGCCATCGCTCATGGAAAATATCCAACCACGCAAAGGAATAGTTCCACAGAGGATTTTCTGACATTTGCAGCAACGTGACGAGAGCTCGAATTCATGAGAGAAGTTTTCCTGCTAAAGACGAGAGGCTGCAGATAGAAGCCACCACATTCTGATTTTATTCCTGTCCTGTAAGACTCAGATCTGATGTTTCCTAAATGTGAACATTAAAAAGCTGAATGCATTCCTACTCTACTTCTTTGGATTTGAGTCAAAGGATCTTGATGTATTTAAACTGTAAAAGGGGATTTGCTAATAAAGGAAGATACAACATATAAATGAAATATGTAGACATGTATAGAACTAATTTATAAACAGACAAGCTATTTAACTTTGTCTTAATATTCTTTACTGGAAAAGCTCTTTTTTGCATAATTTAGTTTAGTTAGTTGAGTTAATTTTGGTCTTGGTTGACTGACTGAGGCCAGGATTGACTTTGTTGATCAAAAAAATGAAGTAAATTGAAACAGGAGGCCAGAATCAGCATTTTAAAAGTTCTAATATGAAATCAGATTCAGCAGCTTGGTTTGGTTCGGAAAGATTGGGGTTTGGAAATAAACTAAAGTAAGTAAAGTAAGTTCATCATTAAGGCTAGAGGACCTTCATCATCATGGTTACAATGACAACCATTAAAAACAGTTAAGACACTTGTGCTCAAGCAGAATGGATTCATTCTCAATGAAGGACCTAAGATCCATATTCTGTCTCTATACCTACCAGTGAGCAGTGATTCCTAACACGTCTCTGGGGGTTATCAGGTGAAAACCTCCCTTCTACAGTGTTTCGCCTACTTAGTCCCATGACACCTCCAGGAAGGTGGTGACTGACCCAGGTCTGTTTATGAGATGTTCCAGGTAGTGACCAGTGCCGATGCTACGTGCCAATGCTAACCACTAACTGCTAAAATACTTTAATACTAATAACAAACTCATCACCCCCAAGGAGACTATACAGCCGAACTCGCCTACAGTGCTAGTGCTTACTGCTAAATGCCAATGCTAACTGCCAAGATGCTACCATACTACTACAGCTTTAGCTATTGTTAAATGCGACAGTGCTACCATAGGCCTAGATGCCACACACAACTGCTGAGTGCTAAGTGATAATGAAAGAAGGCAAGCAAACCAGGAGAACAAACGGAAAAACAAGACAAACCTGTACCTTACAACACAAACTCACCTGAGCTGACCGCATGGTCCCAAAGAGAGACTCTAGCAGGCCACTCCCCCACCTTATATACACTTCCTCTTCCTGATCTGTGCCTATTGGGAGAGGGAAAATGGGTTGGGGAAAGCAGAGCAGAGGAGAGGTCTCTGCTCAGACTTTATCCTCTCCTCCTGCCATTCTAAAAAACTTAAAAATTCTAATATGAGATCAGATTCAGGAGCTTTGTTTGTTTCAGAAGATTGGGGTTCAGAAATAAAGTAAAGCAAATAAAGTAAGTTCATCATTAAGGCAAGAGGATCTTCGTCATCATGGTTACAATGACAACCATTAAAAACAAATATGATCATGGTTTTGGAAGAGTCATGGCGAAAAGAATCAACAATAACTATCGGTTTGAAAGTCTGAACAAACAGCAGCCTGCTGTGTTATATGCTGCATGTTTTGCTGACGCATTCATCCACCCCAACATCCTCCCTATGCTGTGGCTCTATGCTTAATTACCAGCCGTAGTCAAACAGTGGAAGAGAAAAGAAAACCAAGCGCCCATCATTTGTCAAACATAATGCCAAGCAACCTGTCTTTGGCCTGCTGTGCATTTTGTTCTGTAGGTGTTATTGTTGCAAAACTTAATATCACGCTCAGTGTGTTTGATGGCCATGTGTTGATCATAGAGTCATAAAACCTTTCCATGAGTTGATGGAGACCAATCACAGCTTGCCATCATTTACAACCTCTATGATGTCATGGTGAAGGAGATATCTGGTGAAAAAAGATCAGAGAGACTTCTCTTTTTGTCAGGATGTTGAGAGACATCCGAGGTGCTGCATCAGTTGTCTTTTACTGTCACCTTTTTTTGGTCTGGGCTATTTGCTGACATCATGTACCCTGAACTCCAGCTGAGTACATGGAGAGGAAATGCAGAAACAAGATGGCTGCCAGGCTGGCTGCATCAGTGGATGTGGTCCTCTGGGACAGCCGTGTCCAGACCCAGAGGTGGAGCGGGACATTCGATGACAGACAGTAAGGAGACTTTCCTCCCCTCTGTTTTGTCTGCGGTCCTCTCTATGTACACTGACGGCGGAGTGGCCGGTCAGAGCTTGACGTCAGAGGGTGGAGGTGCGGTTACAGGCCTCCAGGACCGGTGCAGCTGAGATCAAAGACAGTCAGTGGTTGGCTGAGCTGCTACACAACAGACAGAAGTAATAACACACATGGGTGGAACTGACTTCATGACATCATGGTGGAATAATGGACATGTGGGTCGATCTTTTTTTTTTCTCCTATGCTGCAAAAACAATAGAGAGGCTTATAAAGGGGAGAGCAGAGCGAGGTAGTAAAACTGCAGTCTCTCCTATTGAGTCTTATTTTAATGGATAACTCAAGTTAATTACTGTAAAACTAAATATTCTGTTGACTTGTGAAAGCAGCCAATGGTGTAAGCAAAAACTGCTTGATCAAACTGTACAAATTAAGTGTTCTTCAAACTAGCATAAATATCTGGTCACTATAAAAACATGAAGTGAAGCTTCTTGTAGCAACGAATAGTCAAATTCTAATTTAAGATGCTTGAAACAAGATTTGGACCACCCATTTTAGTGTGCACTTATGTATTCAACTGGGAGAAAAAATAAGATTCAATCACCCTAAAGTAAGACATTATGACTTTCTTGAGTTTATTGTTTTATAGATTTATAATGCTATTTTTTTTTTTAAAAACTGTTAATTGCTGAGATTTGGGAATAAAATGAATAACAAGATGCTGAATGAAATGAAATGCTGAACAAAAAAACTAAAAAAAACCAAACAAAAACTGCATATGCTATAAACAAACCCCCAGGCTAGCAGAGCTTATTCAGAAGAGAGAATAAAGGTGGATAGTAAAATTATTACCCAAACTTTCCGCTGTAAATATCCATCATAGTTTACAGAGCGACCTCTGGTTCAGCTCTGACCTGCTGCATTTACTGGAGCAGTGTGCATAAATTTTTTTATATATCATAAAATCTCCTTTTACAAACAAACTTGCATACCTTCATATAAAGTGGTTTAAAACAGAGATGAAACACGAAGCCTGCATCTGTCAACTTCTCTATTTGTATCTGTAGTACCACCCTTAAAATGACCTTTCTAAACCAAGCTAAATTCCATCCTCAATCCAGTTTGGATGCAACATAATATCTGGCCACTGTAGAACATTCAAAAACTAAAATCCAACTTAGATTTTTCTTTATTGTGTGTGTGCTTTCAAATTGACAGTAATCTTGCAAGAGAAGGAAGTTTCTCAGAGGTTACGTACAGGAAGGAAAAGGGGAAACAATATATTTACGATTAAAACATACTGGATTTAAAGTGTATTTAAAGTGCCTGATGTGAAAATATTAAAAGGTATATAAACACACACAGCAGGAGTGAGTCTGAGCTGCTAAAGGACACATAAACAGCATGATGGATACCTGGGCCCGTATTCACAAAGCGTCTTAGAATTTTCTAAGAGAGCTCCTAACTTAGCCTAAAAATTCCTAGCAAGGAATCTTAGCTTAAGAGTGATTCAGGAAGTTTCTGAGAGCAACTCTGAGCAAGGAGGGCACACAAACTTTTATCTTAGTGAGGAGGCGTGGTTGACCCCGTTGCTAGGTGTGACGCAGTCTTCTAAAGGCTGTGATTGGTTGTTACAAAAAGGGGGAAGGACAAAAGAAAAATGTGTTCTGCGCTCCTCCTAATGAATGGACAGTAAAATCAACCGATCATAGAACTTGGACTGTATTTAGAAATCTGTAATCGTGACATTAATTTTATGCCAGGATGATGAAACTCGGCAAAATTAAATTAGTTGTGACACAGCTTCAAATGTTTGAACGTACCTCATTAAAATGCCGATTATATTGATTTGCTTATTGTTATGTTTACTGTCCATGCTGGTAATTTACTACTTCATGTGTTTGATATTAATGGTGGACACAGACTCAGCTGTCAGCAGGTCCTGTGGTTGCTGTGAGAAGCGCTGGTACGAGCTGTAATCCCAAGCAAGAGGAGATTGAAATTTTTAAATTGCGCAACGATACGAGGCTGTGAAAGACCGTAATGGTCTGACTGGTCTGACTGGTCACTCTGCTGACAGAGGGTTGTCACAGACCCAAGTCATCACTGCGACATTGGTGCATTTTACCTGTGGCCAGGTATCACAATGCTGCGATGACTTTCATCTCAGGCGTTATTACGTTACTGCGCTGAGTGGGACAGTAAACTCATCCCTGATGAGGTCAACCACAAACATTATCTCTGCACGATCGAGCCGATAGCGTGTTATTAAATCGCTGTCATTGAACGTCTTTTAACGTACAGAGAACATCTCTCCTTCCTCTCGGTTTTTCTGCCATCTTGTCTGTTTAAGACACTCTTAGGCTTCTTAAAAGTCCTCCTCCCTACTCCTAACAGTTTCTCACCTTAGGAGCTCTCTTAAGGCCTAAGACGCTTTGTGAATAACTTTTATCTTACCAAGGGGAAATTCTAAGAAAAATCTTAGAATTCGAGAAATTCTAAGATTTTTCTAAGAATGACATCACTAAGAGCTACTTTTAGCCTTAGGATGCTTTGTGAATACGGGCCCTGGTGTAAAGTCAGTGTGGGAATTACCTGCAGAGTGCTGCCATCTAGTGCCACAACACACACCAACACACACAGTTAAAGTGGGTCAAGACACCACCACTGCAGTACTGTGCTACCTTAACTGAGAACCAGTGAAATACTTTGACACAAAGTTTTAAAATGTTTGCTATAATATAGTTATTTACCCTTTAAAAGGCCAAAAATTCACTGGTAGTTGTACAAAATGATGCACATATGATTATATGCTACACATATTAAATATAGTGGTGCTCATAATTGTATGTTTAGAAACATGACTTGCAAGTTTTAAGCCGGCTAGTGAACATTAACAGTTCACATCTATGCCACAATCCAACAGCAACGTAAAAAAAATAAAAATAAAACAGCAAAAAAATGAAATTCAGAGTAGTCATAATATTTTATTTCAGCTTGATTAAATCCTAGTTGTTCTCCTCATGGATACTTTCAGCCTACTTTTCATCGCAGTGCAAGTCAGACCAGTGTGATAATCTAGTATTTAAATATTTTTAACTTGAATTTATGTCATCTCGTTGCTTACATTAAGCTATGCAGGCATAAATCTAAACTATAAATTAGTTTTTACTAGTCTTAATTGTTCTGGTAGTGGGTGGTTTTGTGCTGGTTTTAATTTCTGCTTACCACAATGAGTTGTTTATTAATTTATTTTCTTGCATGTCTCAAGTTAACTGAATATTTTGCGTTGTTTCTAGAGTTTGTTATATTTTACTAGGAAGCATTTTGTATGAAATTAAAGGTTTTTAGAACTTGTGCTTTTTATCACGATTTTTAGGTCGTTGAAATTGAATCTTAAACTAACAAATTATCTAGAATTGAATCATTTTCTGTTGAACCCATAGGCATTTTTTTTCCTTAAAAATAACTAAATCTACTTTTGAACTGAATATTTTGTATTTCTAAATACAAATTACTGAACTGATTTCATTGGAATCTGTTTTTGTAAAGCAACAGATTCTTGAAAGTCAGTTTGTGTAAAGATGTGTCGATGTGAGAAACCTAATATCAGGGAGTATTTAAGAGGTTTGAACTGCGTAAAATAACTGCTTGTGATGCTGTTGGTTAAAAGTGATGGTAAAGTGTAGATGCCTGTATGTGTGTTATCATTATCTATTCACATCAAGCTGCACAAAACTGAACTGTTACATGTCGCTCAGTCAGATATAAAATGCAGCTTTGAGTTGAACGGTGTATATTTCTTCCTGTGATCAGTGTCCAACAACTGCAACAGAGTGGTTTAGAATTAAGTATCTTCGATGACTGATGGATTTCCATGTAAATGACTGTGGATGTTGTCTTAAGAATCAAACCCACAGCGTTGGCTTTGTTCGTGCTTCGCTTGAAATGCAGACCTACTGTGGGAGACATAAAAGTTATTAAGGTGGTTTTGATAATTGTGAGAAAAGCAAAGTGAACTGAGGAGACATCCAGTGTTGCAGAACTATTTTTTATTGCTTGAACATTTTTATGTAATTTTGGTTTAGATCGCGGTCCAAAAAATACAGTGTAAATATGTAATATACTCAATACCAGGGAAATGACTTATAATTTACTTAGAATACAGGGAAGATACAGGACATACAGCAAATTACATCAACACGACTATATAAATTCAGAGTATTTTCTCAATAGTTATGTCATGAAACCTTAAGCAAAATACCTATTTTTAAAATATGGCGTAAAACTTTATCAACTTTTTGTAAACTTCAGCTTAAAGTATAATAAACTGACTTTAGCTGTGCACACGTGTCAAAGAATCGCATGTGCTAATTCTAATAAGCCACAGCAGGTTTGTATAGAAGTAATATGACGATCTTATACATGTAACCATCGGATGGATCCAACAGTGGCTCTCCACACTGCATTACTGTTATTATTTTCAGTTAAATATCTGCGTATCTTATCCTGATATTTTTGTTCTCCAGCAGAAATTATGATTAACACAATATAAATAATGAAAAAGTATTCCAGATTTTTAACAATGTAGTTTCCCTTCACTGGTGCTCTGTTTTAGTGACCTTTGGTGTCTCATAATTAAACACAATTACTACAGTAATTAAGAGCAGTAATTAAAAAATGCACAGTATCTTTAATTTATTAATTTACACAATAGTCTTGCCATAAATCCTAAACTTTATGAAAGTTAAAGTGTTCTGTTTTTATTGAAACACTTGGTGATGTAGAAGTTGTCCATGATGCTATAACAACAAACACCTCCGCATTAGTTTTAGCAACAGCCAGCAGACAGCAGAGTGTAGGTCAGTATTATATTAATACCCATATGTACTAAATCACTTTTTAATTTGCAGGCAGTAATCTAAAAAAAAGTGTTCTGAAATCAAATTTACAATAAGGGAAAAGAAGAGCATTTACAAAACTGCACTGCTCTTTTTTCACAGTGGTCAGAACATGTTGATTTGAAATATTTAACTTTCACACTCGAGTCAAGTTTTACGTCTTGTGAGGGCCGAGCGCCGATCTGTCTTCACAAACTGTCCAACTGGGAGTCGACTGGAGGCAGGAAAAACAGCTGAAGAGCAAAAAGTTCCCTCTGCAGTTCCCTCCGGCCGGATCGCCCACAGCTGAAAACGTCGACTGTGTTTATGCTCAGAGGGACACTTTCACATCCATCATCTGCCTGAGACACTTTGAGCCTGTCGGTGGGCTGACGGACCAAAAATACACAGTGAGGAGTCACTTTGGAAACTTTCAGATTCAGAGTTAGGGTATGTTCTGCACACAGAACAGCAAAAGACAATAAAAAAGTTTCAATGTCAGTGTAATTTTCAGTCTAAGGCAGAAACAGCTCCCACTTCATTCCATATAAGACCCTATTAAAGTTGCTTCCTGAAGATTTCAAACGGGCTGCGGTGATTTGAAGTCCTGTTTACTGTCTCGGTTTTGCTTAAGAAGAGACACTTAATGGATGGAAAACAGGAAAACACATATCCAACATAAATCCTTTATCTAGAGGAAGCTTTACATGGAGCGTCTTCTTTAATCCTGGACCTGACTCCTTCCTTCTTACAGCGACATGAAAGAAGTTCTCTCCGTTGTTCCTGACAGGAACATTAAAATGTGTTGTACACGTAGTAATTTAAGAAATATTATTATTATAGCCTTCCTACAATTAAACACCATAACTACTGTAAATAGCTCAAATGAAGGGTGATATATTTATTGAAGAATTTTAATTGAGAATTGCTTCTGATTATTGTCTTGGCTTCAGGTCCATCCCCCATTTATAAACTCCATTTTACCATGAATGTAGAATAAAGGGATGTTTGTGTTCACATTCATTGTCTAAAAAGAAAGCACAAATACGGTTGATCAAGTGAAAATACATAGAAAAGTAATTAACCACCATTATTCCATTATGATATAATGTTTGTTTTAACTTATTAGAATTTTCCCCAAGTTTTTGATGGATTAAAGGCATCTTGTTGTTCAGTGTCTTGCCCAAGGGTTAGGGTTTGGGATTGAACTGCCAACTTTAGTGAACAGCTTGCTGAGCCACAGCCTCCTCAAATCAACTGAGGTAGAAGACATAGAGTCCACTTCTCAGAGGCAATTTCAAATTTCGAATCAAAGAGAATGTGCACAATGATAACTGTCATTTCCCTCTCTGGACTCTTTCAATGAATTGGTTGAGGTTGTTTGATGTCAGCCAACCTCTTCTACTGAGCACACTGACAAACAAACATCATTTATGACTGATTAATTGACCAATTTTTTGATTCAAACAATGATGGATGTCATTTCCAGGTGTTATGAACAAAACCTGTCATTGCACAGAATGACTTTGTCTAGACGGAAAAATGGATGCCAGGCTGTAGGACCTGTCTGCCTGGTCGGTCCACTGACTGTTCAGCCAAGTAGGCGGAAAATACTGAGCAAACAATTAAACAAATAAGTAAATACACTGCTGAAAAACAATCACAAAACACTGTGAATACGGAGACACAGAGCCGACCCAATGTGGCACCCTAGGTGAGATTTTACATGGCGCCCCCCCTCCATCGGTGATTTATAGGCTTACAAGAGAAATGGAATAGCGTTGTTTTGTAGTAATAATAATTGGTCATTGCTTTACATTTGAGTCAATGTGAGCTTTTTACATTTTAAGAGTTAATAGTAATACCTAGTTTTAATATAATTATATTGAAGGTGAAATTTTTCCTGATTTTGTGGCGCACTCTGGAGGCCACGGCGCCTCCAGGGGTCGAGCCCATTAGGCATTATAGGCATATTAGGCACAATTTGGGAATATATTGCATTCTGGGTTTTTTTTTTGTGAAGCACAGAAACAAAATTACCACGAGTAAACCTGCTCTGATAGTGTAACGGAAAGTCTAATATTCTCTGAGTAATGTTAGTTAATGTATTGGACTACTAATTGCAGCAGAGGCTAAAGTTAGGTATGCTAGGTAATTGTTGATACCAAGTGTCAAACTTTCTGGTACTGTTAACAAATCAACGGTAGCTAGCTATGTCTTATTATGGCAACGCTAGCTAACATTACCTTTACTGATAATAATAATTTTAAAAACTTTTTGGTAATATGCTATCAGCATGGTTGCTAACTACATGCTAGCTAAAACTAGCTAACATTTGTTAGTTTGCTAACATTAGCTGGCCAATGTAACTTAAAATATGCAATAAAATGACTACTTTTCATACAAATACAGCTGGCCTCAAGACACTGATATTACAACATTAAATTATATAACTTGTCGTCAAGATTACACCATTATTTCTTCATCTATAATATCATGTTCAGCATGTAGCCTACTGTTTGTCTTTGATTTCTGACAGTTGAAGATGTCATGAATGGCCATGAATATTTTGATGATACCTCTGGGTGGAATTAACAAGATTACAAAGTGCTTTATAGAGAAATGCATAATTCCAATAATTTAAAAAATAAAGGCAAATAAATATCAACATCACAATGACATTATAATGTGAGAAATGCAAACCTAATGGACTTTTTGTGCATCATTCTATAAAATGCAATGTCATCATTTCATAAATCTTCAAACTTAAATTTGGCAGCTAATAATTAGTGAACTTTGTGATCCTGGATAGATGTCAGAGCACAGTTTGCATGGATGATGTTGAAAAGGCTGAGGTCACTTCATGAATAAATTCAGCCGGACATCTGCTGACGCTTCGATTCCTGGTCCGGAGATGTGTGACGACGGCTTGTAAGGAAAATTGTGGGCTCGGCCAGAACCAGACCGCACAGTCATCTACACAAATATCCTCGCCTCAGACCCATGGGGCGACACCACCCACTATCTGTTTTTGTTGGGCGTCGAGTATGCCGAGGGTGCAATACGTCGCTCACTCCCTCTGGTAGTATTTAATATATTGACTCCAAAGCTCACAAATGCAGTAACCAAGATGAATGTTCCAAACCCAAAACTGGACAGTCCAACTGAGACGTATATCTTCTCTGTGCAGACACTGACCTCAACAGACCGAAGCAGGTTTTCATTCCTCCTTGAGTCACTGCTTGTGTCAGTGTGTGGCCTATTATTCTGCATAACTTTAGATTTATTGTAATTATCTCAGAGGACATTTGGTTTGCATACAGGTCACAGGTGTACACTAAGAACGAACAGCATCAGTGTTTGAACAGCAGTAGCAGCTCAAGGTAAAAATAAGTTCTGGCAAAAAAAAAAAAAAGTGAAAGATAAGATCAGAATTTCCAGGATACAAGAGTCTAAACCACTATGCCTGTCTCCACTGCATGCATCTTTCTTCACATATAGTTGCATGTAAATTAAAAACGACTGCAGAGTGTTCCTTTGCATGCCCTGAAACATCAGAATGTCTGAATCTAGGACCATTCATAATCGGAAACTTGTATCCCATCTGTCATTACATCAGCAAATCTGCATTGAACATACACGCACAATACTACGGACCAACCACTGGTTCCTGTTCCATATGTTGTGGCATGATAGATGGTGTTATGCACCTAAAAGCTGGTCATCATTTGAGGCAGTGCTGGATCATAGAATATGTTATAAAGATGGACAAACCCTCTGTTATGTCACAAACCAGTTTCTTGAAGAACGCTTGAGGTTGATGACTTTGGCCGTCACCATCCCGGCAGCGCCTGCTAATCCAACTACAAGCATGGAAAGGTTAGTGGAGCTAAGGTAAGCCGATGAACTGTCTTGGGATAGTACCCACCTGTGACTCAGGCTAGCCATGCCCTGAATTACTTTAAGCCCTAATACAATTTAAATCTATGATTTATTTAAAATTTGAACCATGTACAGTTGTCATGAACAGAGAAATTAGCTATACTGATCAAAACTGTTTTTTGCACCAGGCTGCAAACATGTTTATTTCTGCTGTAAAGTTGGACATCATAACATGGAGGTCTGTGGGGATTGATTCATTTTTAGGGTCAGCCCCAAGTGGCCATTTGAGGAACTGCATTTTTTTGCACCTCAACATTGGCTTCATTTTTCAGTCCAAGAAGTTGTCACTTGTACTGGAACTCTCAATCTTTATTGAGTTTTTCAAACCTCGAATGTAACACAATCATTTTACATTTTTCGTGAAGCCTTCAGAGTGAACAGTTTTGGACTCTAGCCATTACTGATGACCTTTATACAACAAATACCTCAATGCTAATCTTTCTGAATCTCACTGGCTTTACTGGCCATCTTAACTGGTATTATTCATGAGATTAAGGCAACCAAATCAATCCTTAACACAGCAGGTAAGAGCAGATTCAGTTAAACAATCTCATGAGACCATTGTACACAAGAGATTCGTCTATCACTAACGTTGCTGGACCTCTTGCCACATGAAAGCATGCATACAGCTGATATAAGCATTTGGCAGCTTGGCTCTTTCCACCCTGGAGGTCTCTGTACTGGGACCAGGCTGTATCTGGTATTAAAATGCAACCTGCCGCCATTTTTAGAAGGTTGCCAAGCATGTCAAATTCCATGAAGAGGCTGACTGGTACTACGATGGGTAAATGGATGTAGCATTACTGTGCTTTATTTCTGTTACTTCAAATTTGGTAGAGCTGCAGCTGAGACCTTTTTAGAACAGATTCAATAACATCAGTGTCACTGACTGGCCTGGTGATGGAGACAAAGAGATGCCATTTGTCTCTGACATAGACTGTTAACCTCCTATTGGAGTATAAGCTCCTCCCACCAAAAATGGTTTGCAGATAGTTATACCGTATAGTATTTAATAGTCCAGTGGTGCAGATATGGCTCCTAAACAACATGATTGTCCTATTAGCAAACAAGCTACAAGACTGACACCTGACAGTTGTAGTTATTTTGGTGGATCTGTGAGATTTTGTTCCCACTTATTGAAAAAATTTAGCACCTAATGGAGGTTTCCTGTATTACTTGTTATAAAAGACTGTGTGCTCATCCATCCATCATTATATACCATGCATGTCTCGAAAAAACCAACACAGGCACAGTTAACATGCAAACTCCACACAAAAAGGCCCCAACTGACAAGTAGGTTCAAACCCAGAACCTTCTTGCTGTGAGGCAACAGAACTAAAATGATTATGTTTGTAGTTTTATTTTAGTAATTTCATACTTTCTTTGTTGGGTGTCATCTTACCAGTCTTGAACTTTTCCAACACTCAAAAGCCTAAGTGAGGCTTTACAGGTGACTCAGGTAAAAATGGTGCCAGTGCTGCTGATGTCAGCCACCATATATAGGTTTAGTTTGTCGGCGTTGCACATATGGTCATGGCGGCTTAGCACAGCGAGCAGAGCGGAGGCTGACGGCTTTACAGAAGCTTTACTCTCTCTGGCAGAAAATGACTCTCAGGCTTTTGAACATTAAGACTCGATTTGGAAGTCTGACACAGCAGCTGGTCGTCGTAACGAGCCATCTCACCCGCGATCACTTCTCAGGGTTACCGACTTAAAGGGATTTCTCTCCCAGATTCCCATTTGGAAGGCAGACAGAGGCATCGTGCTGCTGAATGCAGAATGAGACGACAGGAGACCCTAGACTGATGATGAGATCCATTTCCCCTTAACGATTCCTCATTTCCTTCATCCTTTCACTTTTTCCTGAGTACCAACATTTCACCAGCCATTTTAAACCTGCAGGAGAAGAATCAAAGGGCAGTCATGCTAAGTTTGCACTCTCTGGTGTTGTTGTAGAGACTCAGGGAAACAAGGGATTATGAAAAACATATCAGGACAAGGTAAACATTATTTTTGATATTAATAATTTCAGACTGTTGCCTAAAAGTAAACACATATCGTAGCCTCCTGGAGTGATTGTTCTGGCTAACTGCAAAGGGATCCTTTATCCAGGGATAATTATCCAACACTGAAGTACCTTTTCCTGGCAGCTACTATTTTAATCTCAGATAACAGTTGGTCCAGGAATATAAGCAGATGCTAGTGTATTTTAACCCCTCACATGACATCATTTTGCTGTTGCTTTTCTGGTATTTTTTCTATTTATTTCTTAGACAGGCGATTTACCGACTGACTACTGGAATCACTCACATCATTTTTCTGCCTGCATCAACAGGTTTGCCTCTCTGCAACAAGCTTTTCCCTTCTTCTTCTGTGCAGAGCAGCCTCTCTAAGAACAGCAACAGTCTCCGGACTTATGTTGTGCTTCAGGCCAATCCTGATGCCTCTCTGTCTTCTACATGCTTTCATCCCATCTTCTCTTCCAGCTGATTTAGTTTCTTGTCCGTTTGGATAAATATTGCCAACTAAAGGGAAGTGATTCGTCCTCACAGTCGTTTTTTGACTTTCTTCAGAAGACAATGCAGTGAGAGTCGGTCTCACGATGTTCACTGGTGTTCAAAGGCAGAGTGTGGTGTTGATACTATAATTGTCATCTGATTAACATACAGTAGGTTTCTTCTTTCTTCCAGATTGCATCAGATAAAACTGACACTTGTAGGTGACGATGTAATGTTGCAGCAGCTGTTACAGCTATCTGCATACCTACAGAGTTGCAGTCATTCCTTGTTTAGTACCTGATTAACTTTTTTTTGTTTTCCATTTAAAATTATAAAACGAGGAAACCTCTTCTGGTAATATGTCAGACATAAAAGTTGTGTTTACCAAAACAGTTGTATGAAGGTGGCAAATGCTTGTTTTGAAATATTTTGAGTGCATCCGTCATAAATTAGTTAGTTTTACCATAACTGCTAATTCATATTGCTTTTTTTTGCAGGGGGGGGGGGGTTCATTTTATATATGGCAAGAGACAGACATGCAGCAAAGGGGCATGAGCTGGACTCGAACTGACGACCGCTGCTGGCAACCTGCACCAACATGGCAACACCTTAATTCAATGAGCTATACAGCAAGCCATTAGTATCTTTTGTTTATATTTCCTTTTAATGTAACACAATCATAGTTAAGGGTAAACATGTGAAATTTCTGGATGAACACTGATGAAAAACAAAGAGGCTTGCCCAGATGAATATGCAGGGTAATTAGGTCAGCTTTGGATGTAGACCCCTAATGTAGTTGCAAAGTATTCAACACATTCAAGGCATCTACACTAAATATGCTGCATGTCTCTTCACTGAACTCAAACTTAGCAGTTTCACTGTTTGTTTCCCTGTTCTGCTTTTTGGATTATACAAATAAGAGACAAAAAATGTATTTGATATTAAATACATTTTTCATAGACCCTTTGAAACCTAATAGTTTGAGTCTTTTGTAAGGATTGTTTCAGTTCAGTTTATTCCTTCTTTCTCTTGCTGATTTTCCTTTTTAACCGATGTTTTCAAAAGATGCAACAATTTCTGCTCAGCACTTTATTCTTCAGTTATATATGGTAAAGAAACAGAGATGTTGCAGTTACATAATGACACTGGATTGTCTACTGTTGTGTTTTCTGCACTATCTCAGTTCATGAAACTGTGTTTTTGTATTTTGACCCTTAGATGGAGCCACTGGTCTGCTCCTCAGCTCACTGCAGCTTTTAAGGAGAGGCCTGTTCGCTGTTCACCTCACCATTGAGTTAAATAGACTTTCTCTACTGCTGTAACTGTGATGTTCACAAACTTCAAGTATGTCTTAATCTTAAAAAAATACATTTTTCCAGTAATCATTAATAATTTAAGCATTAACCACATTCAGATCTGATTAAAAAAATCTAATTTCATCAGCTGGTCAAAGCTAATGATTCTTCAGGGGAATCCAAACTGAAATTGAGCTAACAGTGAATGTTTGAGCTGTAAGTTTGTCCCAAATGTCCTTCAGAAAAGAAATTATTTTTATTGGCTGTAGTTCTCTTTTCCTTTATTTTATTTTATTTTATTTTATGCACATAAGACTCCAGAGCAATGACAGTACCCAGCCTGTATTTTTTATCTTTATTTGCAGGTTCTTTGAAGAAATGAAAAGCGAGGTAAAAAGTAATAACAGAGACTGAGAGGAATTATTAATAATAATATACAAATCAGCAGCAGCAGATTCAAACAAACCCAGTCATCACTAAGTTTGAATCGGTTATTCATATTTTAAGATGAAGTTAAATGTGATCAGCTTGTGGACGAAGCAGGAAAACAAACATTTTCATTTATGATTAGACGAGAAGAAAAACTGACTTTGTTTTAATTTATGAGTATTTTTCTTTTTTATTTAACCTGGCAAAGCTTAGAGAACAGCTCCTGTCTTACAGTGCTGCTACACAGCTGTGAGAAGGATTACAGAATGTCAATAAAACACAAATATATTTCATCGGTGGATGTAAATATTAATAAAAAAGAGGTGGCAGGTTTGTTTAGTATGTTTGTGAAATGTGTGTGTGAATTTACTATCATGGTTTTTAAGTCAAAATGCAAATACAGTAAAAATTTACAAGGTCAAAACAATAACGACAAGTCAAGTTCTCACAAGTTAAATAGGTAGATTGTGGTGCAGAGACTTGGTTGAAGGTGAGAGTAGGTTTATTAAAAAGTGTTGAGGGTTGGGGTAAGTCTGTGGGATATTAATGTAATTCTATGTAATGTGGACACACGACACAGACTTTGTGTGCGTACTCTGAATGTGTTCCAGCAGCAGCAGATAAACAGACTGTTTGTTGTGGCTCAGTGAGCCGCCGCTCATCTGGAAATCCACTTTTCCTTCTTCTTCTCTCACATTTTGTGTCTCTTCAGCAAACAGCAGGATTGCTTCAGTCCACACTGTGGATACTAACCGATATCTGTTGAAGTCTAAGATTAAAAAAACGGCTATTACAAGTTCTATTAACAGATATTTATTTTATTCCCTTGAGAGCATCATAACACCAAGGTTAGCTTTTAGCACATAGCCCAGCTAAGCTAATTACACCTGAGACTCTCCGTTGTCCTTCAGCCTCCACAGCCATCCTGAAAGGTAACTAAGCATCATCTGGAGTCTTACTGACATGTCATCTGCTCGAATTACAAAAATCTTTGGGGAAATTGTGGATACAGCAGCTGGTTTCCTGTCATTTAAGCAGACAGCTGGAAGGATTCTTCCCTCAGTCATCCTTTGAAGATTTTGGAATTTGAAGGTTAAACCTGGGAAGATGCGCAACAACGTTTTTATTTTTTCCAAGATCACACTATGTAGGTCTCACAATCCGATATAGTAACTTAATTATATCATTTTTATTTTTTAGATTTGATCAGGATGGAATATGACCACCGTTCATTTTTTGTCTGCATAGGATGAGTTACCATCACTATTTCCTGACACACTGCCGCCCACAAAACTTTGGAAATCTACAAGATAAATTCATCATAATGGAAAGCTGCTGGACAAAACCATTTCCAGCTCTCCAGGAAATATCCATAGATGATCTTCTCTGTGTCATTATTTCCTGGAAAAAATGTTAAATTCAACTCACTTTCAGGCTGACATTAATATTCTGTCTTGAATAATGCTGGTCTAGATTCAAAATTACTACCAGACTCCATTTAAAAATCGTTCGATTGTTGTTTCTGTGAGTGAAAGCAGCTCATTAATAGATAACAGGGTAACACTCCTCGTCTTTAGCCTAATGTGGCGCAGAAAAATGTCATACTTCCTGCTCTTTAAGGACACAAACTGATGGATTTCTTTAATATTTAACCCCTGAGGATGCGGCTTTATCCTCCGTGCTCTCAGATTCTTTGTTCAGGACTTTTCATAGCTTGCTCAGTGTTTGCAGCCTCCTTAACAAAGAGCCACTAATCTGCTGATAGCATAGAACAACAGATGTGTTTATCACTCCACTGTGTGCTTTACATTGAATGACCTGCTTGCGGGTTTTAAGTGGAGGTCAGAAACATGGCAGCAGGGAGTTTAGCGCGAGGTAGTTCTGACGAGAAGATCTTTGCGTGGAGAATCAGATCGTCACCATTGTAGGTGTTGGGGATTCGATGTCTTCCTCCATTTTGAGACGTGACGAAAAGTTCCGTTTAGTTTGGGTTTTCCAAATGAAACTGCAAAGTCTGTGGTTTGTTGCTGCCCTCGGATCTGATGACACTGTCTCCATATTATGCGTATATTATACCATACAACTACTCCATCTTTAACACTGGGGGACCTTAGTTCACACGGTCACAATCATTTAGTTCAGTGGTTCTCAACTGGTCCAGCCTCAGGACCCACTGTGTCTCTATTAATAACGGTCATGACCCAAATTTTTGAAGTCTGCTGTTCATGTTAACAAATTAAGTATTATTTGGGCGTAGTCTCAACGGATTTTAATATAGCTTGGAAAAATGTTGGCTTATTTTTGCTCATTTTGTTATATTTGGACACTTTTGCCAAGTTTTGGACATATTTTGGCCCATTTTGACAGATTCTGAGCACATTTTCATATATTTTTGGGATGCTTTAGCATAAATTTCTCCAATAAGATGGCAGAGCCAAATCTAGAGGTTAATATTGGGCTACTACTGGTGTCACCACCACTAAATATCCTGCTGTTGAAAGCAAACTGTGTCATAAGAAACACGTCCTTTAAAATAAAAGACTTTACACCACTACTTTTTGGGGGGGGGGCATTCTCCTGCGACCCTCTAAAAATGGCTTCGTGACCCACTTTTGGGTCCCGACCCACCAGTTGAGAACCACTGATTTAGTTGATGTTAAGGTGTGAGGTAGAAACATTAAAACACATGGTTTCCATTAATCTGGCAAAAATAAAACACAAATGAAACCACTTTAATATGTGCCTAACCTGCTAAGATGACCCTTTCTTTTATCATGCAAAGTAAATTTTGTTGATTAGCACATGTGCAACATATCAGTGAAATATTTACTGACAACATATTTTACTTGTTTTCTGGCCAATTTGCACTACATTGTGTTTGTGCTTCACCGCTGGTTGGGTTTAATTCAGAAAAAGTCCAGTGTTTTATGCGCCCTCCATCCACCCCAACAGCCTCCCATTCATGACTCCACTGTGAAACATTATTGCAGCGCTTCATTAACTAAAAAAAAAGTTTGATCAGAGCATAAAACAATCAGCAATTATGTTTGTCACCATTAACCACCACTGGTTAAACTATTAGTCTACCATAACTAAAAGATGTTGTCAAGTTGCATTGTGAGACATCAGTATTTTTGGAGTTTCATCCTAAGCTTCAGGATATCTCACTCCTTACTGCTTTGATTTGAGAGTTCCTTTTGTTATCTCTCAAGTCATCTAATTTTGAATGTTAAGTTCCTGAAATCCCTCATAAGGCTGCCATTGAAAAATACTGTAGTGTCACATAAGTCCAGCTCTTACAGGCAAATTATCTTCAGATTGAAAGGAAATAAATGGCTTCTTGTGCTAGTAGTGGTGCTCCTGTATGCTAAGACATTAGTGTGGTCCTTTGCCAAGCGTGTTCTGTTCGTTTCCTCGTGTACCTGGAGGTCTCTGGAGCAAAGACACAACTAAAATAATCTTTAGCCATAATCCTTGAAAACTCATCTCTAAGAGCAATCAAAGCTTCCACAGTTTTACTTTGAAATGCTTCAAAAGTATAAATAAAAGGCCGAAAACAGAGCTGGACTCTCCTTGCTGCCCAATATTTGTGGACCTTGTGTATCGAGAAAGCTTTAATAATCTCCCATAAAACATTTCGGGGGACGTTTGGTGATGGGTGGCCCGCCCCTTTGACTTAAAGCAATTAATTCAGCTTTCTGACATCAAACTCTCGGCTCAGCGTGACAGCTTGGAGCTCAAATAAAAAAATAAAAAAGGCAAGTTCTCCTGGGAACAGAGTAAAGATGGCAGGCTCCTTTCTCCACTGTTTGCTCAGTGGCTCTGAGAGCAATCTTCCCCCCCAGCCTGAATGAAATGCGAGGGCACAAACAATGTGCCGGAGGAGAGAAAGGGCCGGCGGGGAATGAACAGTTTGGAGTATTTGCTCAGTGGAGGAGCCGCCACAAAGGCAGAGCCACGGCGTTCCCATGAATCCAGGCGCCGTCTCAGGCGCCTTTTTGTTGTGGCGGGTCTGTCGGCAGCTATTAAACAACACTAGATATAACTGGTTTCATGTCATTTAAAGCCTTTTCTCTGTAAAACTGTACCATCAGGTGACCTGCTCTCACTTGTTTTATTTGGCTGCTTGGCTTACAGACGGTTGGCTGACTTCAGTGCTGCACGTGGCGCTGCAGCTCAACTTTAAAACAGCTAAATATTCACCACTTATCAAGTGTTTCCACACTTCAAACGTGGGAGAATGAAGATGACATTCACGCCAATAACTCTGACGTTTAGCCGTAGTTGACCGTTGCCCTGCCAATTTTTATCCCCAACCCAAACCCCCAGACCCAGAGCTCTCTGGGTGGCCGGGCTGGAGGTCTGAAAGGCACCCAGATTGACGCTTAAGCTCTTTTTGCCTTAAGAAAGCGTCATTGTACATGTCCATGAATGGCAAACTGCTGTTTATCTAAGATGGACTCGTTTTTTTTCTTAAAGCATTGCGGTTCAAAGGCGTCCCACCACTGCGAGACCACAAATTCACTGTTCTCATCACTTCAACATTAGAGCAGCAGACTATCTTCATACTGAGATCAAAGATGAGAAATGCTCCTTTAAAGCAACACTTGGCAAAACTTTAACATCAAAGTCCAGTGATCCAAACTGAACAGTCCAAAAGTCTGACTACAAGAGAGATGCCCTGTGCCGAAACAACTTTGGGCGAAAGTTGGTTTGTGTTAGGAGGTAAACTCATGTATCCATGTAGCTTATTTTAACATGTGCAAATCTGCAGAGCTCGAACAAACAAGTTCTGATTCACCCACAGTTTTTTCAACTTTGTCAAAACAAGGATACAACTGTTTTAAACGGTTCTTAATGCTGGGCACAGGCTGAACAAGAGCATGCAAACAAACTACAGTTCATGTCTATTGTTCCTGCTTCATAATTTCAGATACAGTATCACATAAGTCTCCATCTTTATCTGCAGCCGTGCTGTCATCTACCTTTTTGTGTAGGTTTATTTCAGACAATGAAGTCAGTAAATTGGCATCAATTTTATGGTTAGTATTGTCCTAGTGAAAACAACAACTTTGCAAAATATAGGCTCTTAACGAGTAACTATGGGAGACAAAAGAGTCCTCCATGACCTTTCACCATCAGAAAGACTGATGTGGAGGTTGTTGAGGATGTCAGACACAGACAACCAACTGGACTGGTGGAGGAGCAGACTTTGTTTTCAAAAAGGTCCCGAGTCTGCTGCGTTTACTGAGGAGGCTCAGGTCTTTCAACGTCAGCAGGACCACACTGGCGAGTGAGGTCTATTATGTGTACTTTTTTGTGAGGATTTATTGTATTCTTGCACGAGAATTTTGTGCATTAATAAAAAAAAGTTCTTTATTCTCTTCTTTTCCACTCATCTAGCAACTCATTAGGAACACCTGTACTTGTTTGTGCAATTATTCCACCAACAGATCATGTATCAGCATAAAACCCTGCGGGTACAGGTGAAGAGCTTCAGTTCCTGTTTATATTAAACATCAGAATGAGGACGAAAAGTGATCTCAGTGACTTTGATTGCAGCATGATTGTTGGTTTCTGAATCTGCTGATCTAGAGCTAGAGTTTACACAGAAAGGAGACGTCAGAGGAGAGCGGCCACACTGGTTGGAGCTGACAGAAAAGCTACGAAAACTCAGATATCCAGGCTTTACTGTGCTGAACAGAAAAGCATGCTGCTGGTGGAAAAGCGTGGATGGCATCTTTTCTTTAACAGTTTGGGAAAATGTATACCAACAATCAGTCTGAATGCCACAGTCTGTGTGAGTGCTTCCCTTTACGTCATCAGTTTAAGATATGATCAGATACACCTTAATCCCACAGTGGGGAAATGTGCAGTGTTACAGCACCAAAGGGGTTAGTGCAAACATGCAATATACATAAGTACTGATTCTTCGACATGTGGATATTCAGATATTGCACAGAAAAAAAACTCCTGTGGATGTGGAAAATGACAGGATTGCATATATCAGTGGTATTGCACAGATTCCTCCATACTTGTATCAGAAATACTGATATTGCACAGATTTTATGTTTATTACACAGTTTTATGCCATAAATAGTAACAGCAGATTCTTATATATGTAAAAAAAAAAATAATGAAAAATGATAAAGTTTATTCATGCATGTCCTCAAATTCACACATCTACTAACTTAAATGTTGATCAATTCCAAGATGCCGATTCACACGAGACTAATATTATCAAGGACCTCTGTGTTTGATGAAATGTGGTGGCTAATTTGCAGTGGATGGCATTTTTATTAAACATGTTACAGACATTGCAGATTCCCACGAGGTCAGATGATCTCTCCAGTTATTACAATTACTAGAGGTCCTAACTCTTAAAAAAAGATTTTAAATGATGCAAATCTGCTACAGTAGAAATGTTCAGGGACACTCGAGGGGGAGGTGGGTTTCATTTAACCATGCAGCTACACGGATAGACAAGTCTACCTGCATTCAAGGCCAAGCCACTGTTTCTTTTTTAAAATACTTTTTTGGGGGAGAGTTTTTCCATTTTATTGGATAGACAGAGGACAGAGTGAAAGTGGGGGAGACAGGAGAACGACATGCAGCAAAGGGTCTTGAGCCAGACTCAAACTCACAACTGCTGCTTGAGACTTGCACCCACATGGTAACGCCTTAACTCAGCGAGCTATACAGCGACCCCAGGTCACTCTTTCTGCCACAAGCCTCTGCATCATATAAATGTTGTTATCCACCCATGCAGACCCCTCTGCCCAAAATTGGTCTGTGTGGGCTATTTGTGCACAAACTGCCCATACAGACACACAAGCTGTGCACATGCCAGAAAAGTAAACAACGCATTCGTTGTGTGCTCTATATATATTGTATGATGTTTGTACAGTATTCTGCATCCTATTCATAATGTTTGCATGCACAGTTTTCTCAAATTATTTTCTATTTATTTATTTATTTTGTCCAGCCAACACATTAAAGAAAGCAGCTCTTCTTCTTCTTGCTGTGAGGAGGTAACTGTTATACTTTCTACATGTCTGCTGTAGTATGGATAGAGAGGCATACAAGCACCCTATTTCGAGTTTAAGTCTGCAGAAACCATGAACTGGCTTTCAGACGCATCTAGTGTTGCTGCTAACCCAAATCAAACCCATCACTGCCCTCTAGCACCTCACAGCATTCCCTGTGTGTACTGTATGTGGTATGTGTTGCTCTTCTGGATTTGCCTTTGGATTTCCCTTAATGTCTGTGCTTTCACTCATTCTTTGTCCTGCAGGGCCACGGTGCACAGCACATCTAATCACAGTCAACGTGGAAGCTTCTGGTTTGTGACCCGTGGCGTCATGTTGCCCCCGAAGCCAACATGAAACCCTGCAGATCCTCGTCGTCCACGTTGAGCCACTGAACAAAGCAGAGCAGAGATGATGATTAACTGTATTAAAATCCTGCTGCCTTTGTAGACGCCCGCAGCCTCGGGGTTATCTGGCTGCTGCCGCTCACTCTGCCAGGCCGGGGGAAAGCTGCTGAGCAAACACAGGTGGCTGGAAGTCAGGCACAACACACACCAACACACTGCAACACTTCCTGAAGACTTGGGTTTGATTTAAATCGGACTTTGAAGGCTTGAGATCAAACTTCTGTGACAGTTTGATCGGGGACTTTACTGCTGCCTGGATTATGTTTTTTCTCAAGGGGGGGGGACGTGCTTCAGTTTTATATCACATGTATGCATAAGCTAATACGGCAGCATTACTTACTTACATTAACACAGTCATGTTAGTGGCTCTGCATGTGGTGCTTTACACTAATACTAATGTTAGCATGCTAACGTGTTAAGTCTGCAAGTCGTGCTAAAGCTGAACACCCTCATCGTCTGGCTGCCTTCACAGGCTCAAGTGTGTCTCCATCACTCAGGCAAGGGTTGTCAAAATGACACAACATGCAACAACCCTGACTGCAAAAACAGGGTAAAACCAAAACTCCAAAGTCTTGTAAAAATATGGAACGACACCTAGTCTTCAAGATGCCAAATGCACTACCAATCAGAGATCTTTGAGAAGCCTTTGCATGCTGTCTGTCCAACCTGGTTTTCCCACTGGCTCTCTGTGGGGTGTTATGGGTTGTGATGTACAGGAACTCCATCATCTCCTACATTACAATGGCCTTCAGGTGGGCACAATCTACGTACACATAAAGGGCTGATTTTGAGAACTTTGGCATCCTGGACTGAACCTGAATAACCAACAAATATGTCAAGAAGCTGACACCGATCCTCACACATCTGAGTAGAATCTAAAAATTCTGTGTAAACAGCACTGAGCATCTGTACTTGGTGTCTCGATTCTTCCATGACAGTCTTGAGTGCTGCCCAAAGCCCTTCTGAGTGCTCCAGCCAGATGTATTAAGCTACCACCAGATCTTTGAAACTCAATGGGTAGTAGAAAGCAGATGACCCTGTTTTTGAGCTTGATTATTTTGTCTGTGACCTTGTGGATGGCATCATTCACCAGAGAACATGGGATGTCAAATGCTCTGGACACGACATGGTAGAAGGTTGCACTTGCCAACCAAAACAGGAACAGCAGAACCCCGAGGTCATGGGATGTGGATGGAGAGGCAGAAGTCTGGTGTAGGCCATCACATTATCAGGCCAAGATCTCAAGATCCTGTTAATATTATTATATTTCATCCCAAATCTAACAAAAGTAACCAAGTCAGTTAAACGGCTGTTGCTATAGAGCTGTATCAGTAGAGGTTACATTGGAACTGTATCGTTTGCAGTTGCTATGGAACTGTGTGCGTAGTGGTTGCTATGGAACGCTATCAGCAAAGGTTTGTTTATGATGACATTACAGGACAGTTTAGATTACATGTTTCATTATCTAACCACATATGAAAATTGATACTAATGTTAGCTATAAAAACTGATAATAATGCTGATCTCTCCATTGAACTGTCGGCGCCTAGCTTGAGGAGCCTTGTTCAAAGACACGTGTGCAGCAGTTATTTAGGGAGATCATAGCATCATGCATTAGTTTTCCTGCATCCTGCTGTTTCTGATTGCTGTCCGGCTAAAAGACCACCATGCCGTGACCTCGTACTGACCTCCAACAGCACAACGCATGTCTCCCTGTCTCAGACATGCATCTTTAAACAAACCAAATAAAAACAGTCCCCACCCTTTTAGGGCGAGACACGTCTGCTGGTTTTCACCCTGTCAGTAGTGGTAAGTGTGTTCTGGAAACCAGTCTCAGGCCTGATAAAGCCGAGCGCAAATATGAGGAAGATGTGGAGGTTTGCTCAGTGTACACATGCTCTGACAGCAGCAGGAGAGGCTCGACCGAGGAAGCAGCGGTCCGAGGACAAACAGATAAATCAGACACAAACTCAGAAACACAGACTGTGAAAAAACAAAATCACTCATAAAGTTACACTTCTTGAATTTGTTACAGCACCCAAGTGTCCCAAGTTTTTAGCTTTCCTTCAAGACCACTATTAATACAGGAAAACTGAAGCGTAGCAGGTGAGTACTTCACAAGGCAGTAAAAACGTAAATACTATGAAAACAGAGCAACACCGCAAGAAAAAGAGGTAAAATTTTGCTCAAGGAAACAATGACACGCTGTGCTGCAGCATCTGAAGAAAAGATCATGTTATTTACATGCTCCTGAGGCTGCTCAGAAAAAGCTCTGTTTTGGGGGTGAAGAATGCATTTTTAGTTTAGATAAATGGCCAAAATACAGAGGAAAAATAGGTTAAGAATGAACCAGACATGGTCTCAGAGTCCAGCTGAGGAAGGCAGGAGCTCAGTGTTCAGTTTTAAAGGTCTTCTGTTATGCTCCATAACCTGACATTGCTGCAAGATGAAATTCAGAAGATCAACAAAGTCATGAGGATTTATCCTCTGAGGACCATCCATTTCTATACAACATTAAATGGCAATGTCATTAATAATTGTTGAGACATTTCAGGCTGAATGAATGATGCAACTTTACTGTGCCACAACAAAGAAAAATGTAGAGAGTATTTGAAAATAGCAAATATCATATGATTTAAGGCCTAATGTGGTGCTTTACTGTTACTATAAATGCTATGTCCCACTCTTATAGCATTTACTAATGCAAACATAAACCTATTTGGGTAAATTAGCTTAATATTGGGAAACATGAACAGTGAAAAGTGCCCCTTCTTTAATTTCTTGGATCATCTGTAGAGGACTGTAGGAATAATTGTGCATATACAGCTTAAGTTAGGACATCCCTCATATGTATGCATGTGTGTGTGTATGTGTGGTAAACGCTCCTTGTCCAAACACAGCATCGCTGGCTAAGCTCTGACCTCGAGCCGCTCGGCATGCAGCCTTCCCATTATTCTTGGTCAGAAAAAGGTCATTATTATTCATAACGTGCTGATTGCTTTTCTTAAGCAAACAGAGACGCTCAGCAAGGCAGCGAGTCCTTAGAAAGCCCTCATCACACCTCGACGCCAGTCTGTGCCTTTGCTTAGGAGAAGTGACCATCATTTTTCCATTAAATGCCCACATAAGTTCCATTTCTCTGTGTGTATTATTCCGTATCTTGTTCCTGCTCTTCATTGAAGCTACATGATGTTCACACTGAGTAAAAAATTCACACAAAGGACTTTATGGATTTAATCTTGTTTAACCTTGATAACAGTCTGTGGATGAAAATGTCGGCTGATCCACCAGTTTCCTCCAGACTGGAAGATCTCAACATTCACTGAATGGATTGCAGTGAAATTTTGTACAGACTTTCAAGGTTTCAAGAGAATGAATCGCGCCGATTTTGCTATTTCACTGAGTTGGACACTCAGCTGTTTGTTTTGTGTTTACTGCTGATTAGCAAAAGAATTACCCTGATACATCAGCTGTTTTAGCTTCTTGCAGCTCCATTAACGGTGTGTATACAGTGACCAATAACTACCAAGAAATTACTGAACAGAAATGGCAACTGTTTACAAACTGTTTACAGGAAGTATAGAAACCATGTGGGCAGCACATTATATCAATGAGAGCTCAGGGAAGATAATTTTTCAAGAGTACAGTGCCGTGAAAAGTATATCCACCTCTACAGAATGCAAATACTTTTGCACGGCTTTGTATATTCATATATCATGGTCACAAAAATACCATTGGCATACTAAACGTTGTTGTTGTTGCTATCTAATATTAGCCAGGGAATAGTCAGCATGCTCACCTGCTAAACTAAGAGTGTGACAATTAAATATAATGACCAATACTGTGCTCATGATTTGCTGGTCTGTGGTTTTTTGAAGTCCCAGACATCAGTCCTACATAAACAATGAAACACACATCAGCAGGCCTGCACCACAAACCAGCTGTCTGTTGTTTGATGTTTGATGATATGTGAACAACTGTTATCCCATTTGTAATGTAAAGTGTCTTACCTGAGCTACGAACCTGTTTACTGTGGCATAAGCCTTTGCTTTGGAAACCAGTTTCCAGACACGCTGGGCTGTGTAATGAGCTTGGCATAGTTGCGAAACGACTCTACAACAACTTCTGTACTGACTGTCTTTAAAATGATGATTACAAATCCAAAATTTTGCAAAATTACTGTCATCAGAATTTGATTAATTAAGTTCAAGAATATTCAGACAGTCTTCTATCCTGTTCATGTGTGCAGGGAGCCAAAAGAAAAGTTTGGCCCCTACAACCCCCCATGGGCTCCACTGAGAAGGATGATAATGAGCGTACACTTTGTGCCCTAAAATTTCAGCAGCGTGAGAAACATGCAGGTACTTCTTGAAGGAAGCTTGAAAAATATGTTTACAGCTTACAATCAAATGAATTCGGTGCCATCTTAAAATCAGGGATCCAGTTCTCAGTTCCAAGTTTGAAATTCTAGGGCCAATTCCAATCCAGGCCTGACATTCTCTCCTTACACGCTCACAGGCCTTTGTTCCTTCTCGTGGAGGATCCACCACAATAAGTGCTGCTCCAAATTTGAAGTGGGTAATCAGCTTCAATGCAGGCTCACTGGCCACACTTCTCCTGCTCTGTGTTGAATGGAGGAAACGCCACACACTAACAAATATGTTTTCCACTGTACAACCCTGTTTTTGCACTTAAATGAATTAAGTGAATTACTATTGCTGATAGTAAAGAACAAGAAAGAAGATACGAATGAAGACAAGTGGCAGAATTTCAGAAAATTGTATAAATACTAGTTGAAACAAAACAGATGGAACATGATCCTAATATACTTGATAGCAGTATAAATCGCCACAGATGCTGATTGGAAGGTTCCGTTTCTTGCGGCCTTCTGAAAGTTATCCCCTCTGAGGAGACCCTCCACAGCCTCCACACAGCGACTCCACACTGAGTTAGACTCTGAGTGGGAGGTTTGAGAGGCCTGGTTGGAATTGGGCCCGAGGCTTTTTACACTGTGTGGTCGCAGCGTGTGTGAGTAGAAGGCAGAACTGTGTATCTTGTCAGCAAATTGTGTTTCTGAAAGCTGTGTAATATACAGATACTGATTCAAATGGGGAATTGTTGGGTTTCTCTTGATGATATTATAAGGTCTTGACCTGTGTGAGTGCTGTGAGATAGGACACGTTGTGATTTTGTGTTATATTAATAAACTAAATTGAACTGATATCTGATTTGATCTGTTTTGTATTTATAAAAGACATTTTATATTACATAAATACCAGTTTAGTCATTTTTGCATAGGCATAGTGAACTTCATATCTGGAGATCTCAGAGTTTCTGTTCTCTATTGCCTGCATCTCTGAATGGCTAAATATTTAGTTAACACTGGTGCACTCTCCTTTGTGTTCCGCTGGTTATGGTTTTGATAGCTGCTTATAATTCCTGGCTGTATAAATGACATCTGGTGTATGTCAAAGCTAAACTGCGGCACCAGAAACGTGTTTAATATTCAACGTGAGGTGATGTAGCGTCTGAACGGCAGCCATTGATCCCGTGTGTGAGGTTAATGAACAACCAGCCCTGTCTGTAGACAACATTTCTTTAAAAGCTTCCCAGACGGCTTATGAAAACTGTGTCACTTCATCGCTGTTTTTCATAACAGTGTCCCTCCTTGGATGTTTTATGATCAGAGTCCTGGGAGTGTTTTTAAAAGGACCAACTGTAATGTTCAGGTCAACTAAACTTCGTTGCTGGTAATAACAGACGCTACTTACCTCAACACTCAGCTACACAAACACACACACGTGACACACCATGTAGATTTTACAGGTCAGGCTGTCATAACACAATATCTTATGCACCAGAACTGAAGCTGGAAGACAAACAATATGACACCAAACCTGATATGATGCTGGTCGACTAGAGGATGTTGGGTCAGTCTCACATTTTGACTCCCAAAGGAATGAAAACCACACAAACGTATGAATATTCCACAGATAACCAGAAATTAGCAACACGGACTAGTTTAGCACCTTGTTTGCTGTGGCTGGTTGTGTTACCCACCAATCAGAGGACTGACAGTTTGATCCCCAGCCTGTCTCCTCCAGATGGATTGTTCCCTCCAAGTCACCACAGCACACTAATAAATGGATATGGACACGGTTAAAACAAATGTAATCTGATCATTTTAGTTTAAAAGACGGAGAATCAACTTGCTGTCAGCTTTCTATGTCTCTGCCTCTTCAGATTTCCTAACATTTTCCCTGTGATAAACTGTTTTTTTCACGCTGAGATGATGATCTACACTGTAAAAAAAAGATTCAGTAAAAAATTATGTATAATATAAATAATATATTAAAAAATTGTGAAATATTGTAACGCTTTAAAAAAATTGAAAATAATGGCAAATATCTGTAAAATAATGCTATTTGCCATTTTTGAATATGTGAAATACGTGCAATTTTATAGTCACACATTGTAAAAGAATTAGTTAATCATTGTAAAAAAAAAAAAAAACAGACCTCCGCAAAGCAGCTCATTTCCACCCTATGTTATAGTCTTACATTCATTTTATATACACTATTAGATTGATTGATAATCAAACCATAACTTTAGCATTTGGAATCACATTGATATTCTTGTTGTTATTGTTGTTGTTAGTTTAATAGTTATTCACAAAAATTGATATTTTTTTGTAATGGCTGTATTTTTCTGGATCTAGCTCCATAACTATTGAACATCTGTTCACACTCCACTGTTTCTGCAGACTCTCAGCTACAGTTTGGTGCTAACTGAATGTTTGTATCTTCATTTGTTACCTTACAGTGCCCAAAAATGTGCAAGCAACATAATTTTTTCTGTTCTGAATCATAATATCTAGAATTTTGCCAGGATCCAGATCAAATTTTGACACTTTATAGAACCTATTGTGAAGGTATCCTGTATTTTTTGCCAAGCAATCTGGCCTTTTGTTGTGAAGTTATATGCACACATGCTGAAAATGGTTCTATCTCGTAATAATGATAAAGAATCCTTCAAAAAATTCCTGGATCCAGATGGTAATCCAGAACATCACCAAAATGTAATCATCTGTTCTTTGACCCGTTATCAACATTTCCTGAAAATGGCGTTAAAATCCGTTGATAACTTTTCAAGTTATCTTGCTAACAGACAGACAAACAAACAGGAAAAACGCCGGCAAAAACATAACCTCCTGACGAAGGTAATAAAAAATTTAAAGTCTTTTGCTGTGGATAATAATCACAGTTTTAACCTTTTCTTTTCTAAAATATTAACAAGCAATTTTTTTTTTTTTTTTAATGTATTTTTTTTATATTGTGGTCAATGGCTGAGTCTACTGCAGGATAAATGTGACTGCTGCTACTGGGCTGATGACCAGCTGTCGACTCCCCTATAGGGGTCATGCTACAGTTCAACCACAACAGAAACAGAGACATGGAAAATCTGAATATTTATCCAATATTTAAAAAAAAATTTTGTGCTCAAAACTTAAATGCGAGGAATATAAAATTAAAATGAAAGACCATTTCAAACCTATTTTTCAATTTCTTCATTTTCGCTTGAATTGAACTGCAAAGTGTTACACGGACCCTTAAATACGGCCCTTTTTCTTGGTTTATTATTTTTTAAAATTATTATTACAATTATTATTAAAAGAAACAACCATGACTTACAACTGAATAAAGAATGTACCTGCCTTATATTTACTTAAAAATGCAAAAAGAATTGTCACAGGAACACTTTAAGCCTCAAAGAATGTTTAAAAAAATATATTATTATGCTGGTTGCGTTTCTTAAATGAGTTGAGTTCATTCAGTCAATTCATCACTTCAAATTAAAAGTTTTTGGTCTGAAACTATGAACCAGAGATCTTGGATTGACTTGAAACTATAAATAAACATTCCAAATAAAACATTAGACAATGTTTTGGTGCTTCTGGCAGATTTTAGTGCTGAGTTTAAGCGACCTTGGACAACTTTGTACCAGACCTCTGTGCAGCTTAAGGAGCCTCATTTATTACACTTGAAATATAACGACGTTGATGAGATCAGAGCAGAGCTTTTCCTGCCTCTCTCACCAAAAGGTTCCCGATTTTTGGAGAAGGACCTGAGTGATTAACTGACTGAAACCACTGCAGATTGGCGTCCCGTCTGTCTGGTTTAGTGTGATTTGAACTTTGACACGACTGCTGGGTGAATTAGTTGATTAATCTGTCAGTTGAAACTGAAACTATTGTAATAAACGACTGGCCATTTTATTCTCTCGACAGTCAGAAAACTCTAAACCCTCTCTGGTTGCAGATTTGTGGATCTGAGTCTTTGCTGCTCGTGTCATCGCTCTATAGAAAGACTCAGAACTTTGCTGTCTGAGTGCTGACCAGGACCTTTGCTGCTTCGTCTGGGGCAGTGGTGGTAAAGTCTCTGGGCTGCTGATCAGAAGGTCAGAGGACTGAACCCCAATGCGGCCACTGTAGGGCCCTTGAGCAAGGCCCTTAACCCTTCCTGCTCCAGGGGCGTCGTACCGTGGCTGACCCTGCTCTCTGACCCCAACTGGGATATGCGAAAACAACATTTCACATTGCTGTAAAATGCATTCGTGACTATCAAGCTTTCTTCTTCAGCATTTTCATTTGTGTATTTATCTGACATGTTTCCGGTGCTGTGTGAACCAGGATGCTCTCTCAGGTCCTCTGGCACTTCGGTTTGAAGTTTTTAAATGCAAACTTCAAACCAACTTCTTCAACCTGGCTTTTGATTAGACAGTTTTATGGTCATCATCTACTTTAATTGAATCATTTAGTTTTGTTTTCAAGTTTAATACCCAACCTCATCAGTATTTCTCATCATCCTCTGTTCATTTTATTTGCATGTACTTTTAAATTCTTCTTCTTTTAATCCTTATTATTGGCTTTATTACCTTTGTAACACTTTTCAGGTTCTATTTAAGCACCTTGAATTGCATTGAGCACAAGTTTGGTTGATCGATTGATTGCGATAACTCGACAGCGATACCTAGCATCACCCTTACACCACCGGTTCTTCACATGGAGGTGATCAGATTGGATCGCGAAGCATCTTTCTGCATATATTTGCGTACGAATGAGCAGCACTCGTTTAATCCAACTCTTTAAAACATCAAGCTGACAAGTCCACATTAACAGCAGACATTTTTTTCCTGCAACGACAAACATGTTGACTTGACAAATCTTAATTAAGGAGTAACTGATTAGGAGGAAAATTAAATTTGTGAGCACAGTAACACAAGAATCCTTAGAGCACAGGTACTAGAAGATCTGATTAGATTTCGGAGCATCTTTCTGCGTGAAATTGGAAATTAATGAGGTAAAACTATTAGGCAAAGTATTGGTATGGTGCTTGATCTTTTATCACGGTGGGACATGAGGCAATCCAAGTGCTTCTATAATAAACCAAAGACATAAAGCCAATACAGTTTAAGAAATACATATCTACAGTGCCTTTATCATACCAATGATTTGAATTTTTTCCAATTTAATGGCAGCAAATCATCTTAATTTGACAAATATGTCCATCCTCAGCATCACCTTTTAGAACCAGGATCCTCCAGCGTTCAAAATGCTCAATAATGCATTTTGACGTTATCTATAAATCATACCATAAATCAGCTCAGGCCACGATAAGGTCGAGACCTCGGAGGGAGAAATGAGTGGCTGAACGTGACCAGCTGACCTGTGAAGTGTGTTATCAGCTGATAAAGGTCCTCCTGTCTGATGTTAATGTGCTTCAAGAGGAGAACACTTCACCTTTTCACCAGCTATTGTTCTTGTTGTTATCTGCTTTAATCTCACTGTGTCGCTCCCTGCAGGTGATAATTCAACTATTTAGCGTTCATTCTAACACAAAGCCTTTATCTCACTTAATACAGTCAGACTGACCACACTGTGGAAATGTTTGGTTTTGGTGGTTTCAAAACTGAAATTCTAATTTAAGGGGGGAAAAACCAATTACACTGAACGTTTCTTTAAATGTTTACGCTCAACCACCGCCTTCCAATCAGATAGTGAAAGGAGAGAACAGCAAATCTCATGACAAAAAACAAGTTTTACATTTTAACTTTGGGCAAAGCAAGTGGAAAAATTGGAAGCATCAAGTTGATTTTCTTAAAATTAGGTTGCAGCAATGCTCATATTTATCTGTTTGTCACCGGTAAGCACTTGTATATATTGTTTTTATTGCTTGTATTTCACTTATCTTTCTTTATTTGTCTTATTTTTATATATCTAATTTATTATTGTTGGACTTATAACCAATACCTGAGTGCCAATTTCGTGCCATGTCACGTGTACATGTGTGCTGGTATGACAGTAAAGAACCTTGAATCCTTGAATTTGAGAGGAATTTTTAAAAATAGGTGCATCCAACTTAAACCAGTGGCCTCAATATTACTCGTTAATTTAAATTGGGTAATGTTGCCAATTAAAGCAATTCATTTACAATTCGTTTTTTTCAGTGCAGGACGTGTTTTTTAAAAAAAATCAGTTATTAATGTTTTTGCAAGAGCACCTAAATATGTCATTTTATTTACATGATTTTTTCACATAAAACAACAGAGCACATGGAGTAAACAATGCTGTCTTCAATTAAAACCTGTAAAAACAACACAACAAGGTTTTCATGTGAATATTTTTATCTGATGCAGAAACACACAAAGGACCGGTGGCTTGTGGAAAACAGTTTGCAAATCCTTCAGGCCTCAGAACCGAACAGAAGAAGGGCCTCGGTGATATTTACACATGTACAGACCAGAGGAGTGACCCTGGTGCGTTTCAGGAGTTCATCAGGGGCCTGCTGCTGTACACTCCGTGGTAGTAGTTGGTGTCGCTGTGAGCGGGATCCAGGCCGCTTTTGGCCACCAGAGCCCCGGACACCGGACAGCCGTAGCCTCCGTACTGCACCACCGGCTCCAGTTTGTGGTGCTGCGGCTCGGACATGAGGTTGTTGATGGAGAACGGGTGGTTGAAGGGGTAGTGGTGGTGGTAGGGGTCCGGCTTCAGGTGCGCGGCCTCCGGCAGCAGGTGCAGCGTGTGGTGGTGGTGGGGAGGGAGCAGGTGCTGGGGGTGAGACAGCGGGGAGGGCAGCGGAGGTTTGACCGCCTTCACCTCCGGGACCGGAGGGGAGGAGGAGGACGGGGAGTGCGGGGAGTCCGAACCGGAGCTGCTGCCGGTGACCGAGCCGCCCTCCGAGCCCTTCTTCCCGGCCGCCTCCCTCTCACCGCCTCCGGGCTGCTTCCCGCACTTGAAGCGCTTCTGCCGCCGGAGGTAGCAGCCGTTCTCGAACATGTTCCCGGAGTCCGGGTGCAGCGCCCAGAACGAGCCTTTGCCCGGTTTGTCCGGTGACCGCGGCACCTTGATGAAGCAGTCGTTGAAGGAGAGCGAGTGTCGGATGGAGTTCTGCCACCGCTGCTGGTTCTGCCGGTAGAACGGGAACAGGTCCATGATCCACTGGTAGATCTCGTTCAGGGTGAGCATCTTGCTGCCGGCCTGCTGGATGGCCATGGTGATCAGGGAGATGTACGAGTACGGCGGCTTGGCGTGCGTGTAGCTCCGCCGGTACGGCTTGGACTCCCGGGCTCTGATGCTGCAGGCCTGTCCGTACACCGGGCTCATCACCGGCATGTTCCCGTACGGCGGCGGGCTCATGGGGCTCATGCTCGGGGGCAGCCCGGCGCCCAGGCCCGCCATCCCGGCCCCGGTCTGCACCGCGGCCCCGGGGCCCTGCGGCATCCCGGCGGGCACCGGGGGGCCGCTGACCCCGTAGTGCGCGTTCATGTGGCCGCTGCTGGTCATGCCAGGCGCGCTCATGTAGCTGCTCATGGAGTTCATGTTGCCCGCTGAGGGGTAACACTGAAACACAGGGGGGCAATTAATTAGACTAATACAGGAGGAAGCAGGGTTTATATGAAGACGTTTATCTTAAATATCAATTATTTAATTTAGAAAAGTCACAGCTGCAGAAATGAGGCCTGCATAAAGTCAGAAACACAACATCCTCTGAAAATACCAAAATATCACCTAATGCCTGAAATTAAATCACACCAAAAATATATTTAAAAATCACTTTAAAACAGATTTTATATTATATCCTGTTCATTATTTTTCATTAAATTAAGTATTGTAAATTGATCTAAAAGGTCTGGAAACTATAGATGTATGGTTGATGTTTGTCTTTAAAAATTGAAATGATAAATTAAATCATCTAAATTATTGCTGATTAATTATCTGATTAACAACTACTTCATTAATTGACTTAACATTGCAGGTTTATGGTCATGCATTGGAATCTTTCTATGATGAGCTTGGAATTATAGCCCAGCTGTAATTCTATATGCAAACATAATATTAATAACATGTATTTATTTTATACTCCTTTGTCACGTGTCTTGATTTTTTTTTAACAGTATTTGGTTGGATTTATTCATATAGGCAGTTTTGGACTATCTAAGAGCCACATAATACAGCAAGTCTGAGTATATTTGAGCCACACAAAAACCTTCTTACTGTTTTTTCTCCATTAAAGATGCTGTGTGTTGCCTGACTCCAACCTACTCTCATGTTTTAATGTCACTTGTCTACAGTAAACTAAACTCTGGCCTCTGCTCCTTTCTTTGCATCCTTTAGTATCATTAAAACACATTATTTAACCTGGTGAATAGAGCTCAGCAAGCAGGGGCAAGAATACTGAAATCCTCCATCCCAGAAGGCAAAAAGAAAATGTTTGAATATTTTAAATCAAACAGACCACATCCCTATATTTATATACGTCAAAGTGACATAATTATCTCCAGGAAACGTTTTTAATTGCTACTCTTTTGGAATCACTTTGGTCATTTTCTAAAATGTCCCATTTATTTTGATTTATTCCACATTTATTTTCTGATTTTACTGATTTTAAATTGTTGTTGTGTGAAAAACCATAAGGATGGCGACCACTTGGTGGAAGCTCAGGGTATCCAAATAACAATTGTTAGGAATGATAACAAATAATGAATCTATGAGCATCGCCTTTTTATTTCTCAGTATAAAGATCTGAATGCTGTTTCAAAGCAAAGTGTTTACTGTAGGTAAGCCCCATTAGTTTGATAAAAACCATTAAATTCCCAGAAAAAAATCAAAAAGCATGACCTCTGTGTCGTCACTGATGGCTGCAGTTGCCATTATTATTAATATTACTATCATTAATGTGAAGTGATGGTCTTTAACACTGATGATGATGCAAGATTACAAGTTTGCTTAGTCTTTTTTTCACTATAACTAGAATTAAACAACATTTAAAGCAGGTTTCATTTAAAACACTTTGATAGAGCTGCATTTTACAGTCCCAGTGCAACCTAAAAATCACAGTCTTTACAATTTCACTATTAAAATCTTATTTCCAGAACAAACAATGTCTCTATTTAATACTATCTGCTGCAAATCTATCTGCTTAGCTTCACTATCATGAGATGAATCGTCTCAGGAAACATGTTTATTAACTTCTATTTAAAGATTCAGCTGAAGGTTTGTTCTTTTAGGTGGATGTGAGCATCCAGAATGACCTGATGCAGCTCTGAGGTCTAATCTTAACGCACTGCAGGAATAAAAATCACATTAATAAATAAAAATGACACCAGTTTAAAAGGCAGATTAAAATGTGCCGCCTTAAAAACTGAGTGTAAATGAGACGAGGCCTCTGCTGGCTTTTCTTTAACCCTTATTTAGTTGTCTATCCTCCAGTCAGTCTTTCTGTTTCCTCTGAGGGAGAAAGTTTCTGCCTGATCAATATTTAATCTCAGAGTCAACATCCCGGCTGATAACAGCTGGATGAACCCGGTAGAGTCACGGACCTCGGTGTCTCCGTAGTAGTAGCCGCTGCTCCAGTCCGGGTGCTCGTGTCCCTCCATCTTAACGGCGCTCAGCATCCTGCACGGTCCGGTACCGATTCATCCAAACGGCTTCACACACGAGGTGGAGGGGAAACAGACGCACCAAGCCGCCTGTCCGCAGCGGGCTGCCGGTAACGGGCCGGTGGATCCTGGCTGTTTATCTCCGGTCTGACTGACAGCTGACTGGCCGTGAGGGAGGACTGAGGATCTGAGGCTCCTCCACCTGCTGCTGCTGCTGCTGCGGACCAATCAGCGGCGACATCCGGGGACCCTGAAGGTGGGCCTCTAAATACATGACAGGTTCACTGGGACACAGGAAGCAGCTAAAACTTTTAATAGTTTGAAGCAAAAATTACAAAAAAATCTCAGGTAGAAGAAGCCTAAATGCAAATATTTACACAGTTAAATAATTTACTTTAAAAAGGTGAAAACAAAGACGATTCCATTCTGTAACATTCCAAAATTGCAAAAACTGTTAAAAATGATGGCAAGTAACTGTAAAAATTAAGAATTTTTTGTATATTATTTATTTATTTTTGCCCTTTTCAATAAATAAAGCAATTATATAGTGAAATACTGTAAAAACAAACAAACAAAAACTAATTACTACCTACATTACCTACAGTTTTGACCTGTGTTTTTTACAGAAAACATGCCTAGTGGTTTGTGAAGCGAACTTGTAACTGGTGGGTTGCTGGTTTGAGCCCCCAGACTGGCAAGAGGTGGAGGTGGGAGAGTGAGAGCGGCCGCTTGTCACCACCACTGTGGGCCCTTGTGCGAGGCCCTTAGCCCCTGACTGCTCCCTGGGTGCTGCACCATGGCAGCCCACGGATCCTAATATGAATAGTTAAGGTTAACTATGAATAGGATGGGTCAAATGCAGAGTAAAAATTCCCCAAGGGGATCAATAAAGGTTAGATTATTATTATACTTTTTTCCCTGTGGCTTCACTCGTTTTTATCTGTAATTTAACAAAACAAATTCTGTAAAATGCCAGTAAATCGTTAAAAAACAGTTAAAAACTTGAAAAACGTTTATTTTCATGGTGTAGTTTACTGGTTTTCTGTGACTGCAAACTGAGGGGTTGGACTGTTAATCAGATAAAAAGAAAAAGAAAAAAAAATCTGATTATTTGGCTTTAAAGCGAAAAAATTGTAATGTTCCAACTTTTCTAGACTTTTTTTTACACTAAATTTAATCCACTGTTAAAGCAACTAAGTGAAAATGCATTGATAATAAAAATAACTATTGGTTGCAGCCTTGACTGGTACATTTATAGGTTTAAATTATTTATTTTCTCCAATAATTTCTGCTTAATTTTGCTTCTCTTACAGTGAACTTTTGTACTTGCTAACCTTTTTTAATACAATTGAATCATATTTCAGTTTCATATGTAAAAGCACTGACGTTTTAATGCACACATGATGCAGTCGGTTGTAATAAAAGGGGATGGGAAGACATTTTTATCAATTACAAAACAACAACAGCACTTGTGAACCTCTTAGTTGTACGCATTTAGACCTCAGTTTGCTTAATGAGGAACTTCTTTCACATGTAGGTAAACAACTGATGCTGGTGTCCACACAGCAGGGGGCGCTGCAGAAATAAGTTAAATAAATGTATGTAGATGATATGGAGTGAAACTCAGGGTTTGGGGGCTCCTGGGGGGTTTGTGGCCCTGGAATAGTTTCTGCTTTGATATTTGATAAAGCAGCCTTGTCGCCTTTCTCCTTCCCTTGAGCTGACATCCACATTTAAACATTATGTCATCACCTTGGTGTGGATGGAAAACCCAGCAGACAAAGCAGACACTCAGTCATACCAACGCCTATATTATACTCATCAGAGTATTCAGAAACATACACAAATGCAGATGTCAAACACAAGAATTATCCGACAACATCAGTCCAGCAAAGCATTTCAGCTCCTCCTGTAATAAATCACCTGTCACACATCAACTATATATAACTATATGCTACTATAAAGACAACAATGATAATGATGGTTGGGAAACATCCAAGCTTAAAAACATGGAGATCGTTAAGTAAGGGGGGGTCCTCACCCTTCAAAAGTTATCTTGGTCTCCTGCATTAAAAGGAGCTTCTTGTTTCATTCAGGACACCAGCGGCAGAGAAGGTGTTCAGATGCTTTCCTTCAGTAAAAGTACTGATATGGAGCAGTTAATAAAACACTGCTGCTTAAATTAAAGTCTACAATGTGGCAAATGTATTATGTGTGAGAAGCATTTTACTCATGGAGCTAATGTCAGACTATTTTGTACATGGCTGCAACTGAAGATTATTTTTACAGAGGATAAAACTGATGATTATTTTCTCAATCAGTCGATTGATTGATTAGTTGACTGCTTAGTAGAATTTCACAGTGCTGAGAAATGCAGTCACAGTTACGCAGAGCTCGAAGCAGAACCTCTACTATGCCTGTTTTGTGAAATCGTCAGCGTTAAAAAAAACTCAAAATGATCAAAAATAGATTAAAAGATTGAAAAGAGACGGCAGCAAATCCTCACATTTGAGAAGCTGCAGTCATTACCTTCATTTTAAACTTACATGATGATCACGTTAGCAGCACTGACTCTGCTTTGCTTGTTGTTGCTGCTGAGTAGTTTGATTTTCTAGCAAAGCATTACATTTTCTAGCAACTCATATGTGTTGTTTGGAAAATCTTAATTTCATAAGGTAGATTAAGTGCAATATTTCTCTGTGATATGTAGTAAAGTCGAAGTCATGTGGCAGCAAAACCCAACACTCAGGACCAGCAGCTCAAAACTGTACTTCAGGCAGCACTGGAGTAAACCTATAGCTACATGCTGCTAACATAGCATTGTGTGAATGAGCCTTCAGATGTGAGCAGATGAAATCCAGCCCACACAGGATCCAGAGAGTCTTTGTGTGAGCATCAAACATACAGACCGGTGTGTGAATGTAGAGAACTGCAAAGTGTTTCTGTCGCAGGCAGAGTGGAGGCTGCCTGGGATCTTCCTCCTCCTCCTCCTCCTTCTCCTGAGCTGCAGGCTTCACTGTTTGTGGTCTGCCAGTGTGTGTTTACCTGGTGGTGAATCTGAAAGGACAGACGGCCGGGAAGAAGCCGGACCACCATGCTCTCTGCACACACACACACACGAACCGCTTGTTTTCCCTCCCGCGGACGTCAAACAGCCACAAATATTTCTCCTGTTTGTGGGTCGCACAGAACGACTGTCAGGAGGCTGGGAGATTTACTGAAGCTTCAGCTTAGAGGAGAATTTCACTCACCTGCAGAGGATCATTTACTAGGCAGATGTTATCTCCTGAAAGATGAGGAATCACATCAGAAGAACTATTTTGTAAAATGTGAGGAAGAAAAGGTCAAAATGATTTTAAAGGGCTTCAGACAGAACAGAATAATGGAGACTGGAATTGAAAGCTGATAAGTTTTATATTTCAGAACTGCTGCTGTAATGGCTTAATACAGTGTCTGGGATTATGTTGAAGAGGCTGATGAGCCTTTTCATATCTGCAGGGTGTTTGCTCACTTTTCTTTATAAAGGACACATTTTTGGGCATATTTTGGACACAAAATAGAATCTTAATCCAAAACTATTTATCTGAGACATCCCCTGTGTAAATAAAACTATAAAAAACAATATTTATCCATCAAGGATCTCTGATTTTTAACAGCTAAACAGTGATTACGCTCCTACTGCCGCAAATGCAACCGCTAAATATACAAAAATGGAACAATAATGAGGGCTGCATAGTGACTTGGTGGTTGCCTCACAGTTAGAAGATCCTTGGTTCGCGTCCCGGTTCGCATCCCCGCCTTCCCAGGATTTTTTTGTCTGGAGTTTGCATGTTCTCCCTGTGCAGTGTGGGTTTTCACCAGGTACTCCAGCTTCCTCCCACAATCCAAAAACATGCTGAGGTTAATTGGGGATTCTAAATTGTCCGTAGGTATGAATGAGAGTGTGTTTGGTTGTTTGTCTCTATATGTAATAGAGAGAACCTGTGACAGACTGGCGACCTGTCCAGGGTGTCCCCTGCCTTCGCCCTGATTCAGCTGGGATAGGCTCCAGCCCCCCCGTGACCCTACAGAGGATTAGGTGGTGTATAGATAATGGATGGATGAAACAATAAGGAGAAGCTTATTATGGAAATAGAGATTTTTATAGATGTCTGTTCACCATGGGCATCAGCGACAACACACCAAAGGTTAGTTAACAATAACTGATGTTTGGCTACTTTAGGCTACTTTTTGAATTTGAGATCAAAACACAACAACGAGACAAAACATACTAGCTTCAGCTCTTAATTCATGCTATATTTATATTAAAATAATACATACATGAATTTATACCGATGTTCACAAGTTATATGCTAACAGTGCTCTGGTAAGATCTCTCTGTAGTGTGAACATAGTTTTGCATATATATAAAATAATCTACATGAGAATGTTGATGTGTGTGTATTTGCTAAATGATGGGATGTTTAATTAACAAAATAAATATAGAAAAATTCAAAGCAATAAAGCTTCTGCCACATACAATTTTACCCAAGTAAGACAAGAAGCAGCTTGTTTTACATGCCACTGAAAGCTGTTGATTTAAAAACAAGTAAAAAGTTGAGGTTAAGCCATGCAAGGTCGGATTACCAAGCAGGCAAACCGGGCAGCTATGGAGGCCCCAAACAGCCGGCAGGTTCAATACGTTTGATTTGGGTTCTACATATTTGATTAATCAAATAAAAAATCAGTACAACAGCCACAATATCAGGTTCTTCATCCTTCTCCATCACAGGAAGACTGTAAAGCTGAAGCCAGTTAATCCTGGCATTATTAAAATGTCTCATAATTATTCTCTTTATATCAATTTTTGTTTCAGAATCAAAAAATAGTTGTTTTCACTGAAATATACCAAAATATAAGGAACCCCCTCCATCTGTTCCCTGCCAACGACAGCCACATGTTCTTCAGTCACTCAGAGAACGACATTTGGTTATAAGATCCGTATCAGTCTTCATCAGAGCTGACCACACGAGGGTCATTTGAGCTGAGTGTTACTGATTCGTGCTGATTATATGAAACGTCTGGAAGATATCGAAGTGAGGCACTGTAGGTTTTCACTACTGAAAGAATAATGTCCTTTGGTTACTTTTAAATATGTATTCTGGCAGTAATTTTCTTTAAAATCGGGTTGTTTGGTGATAAAATGTCAGGAGCAAGTGAAAATGTGATGGTAGAGGAACCGAGAAGGTTGTGTAAAGACACTCATTCTAAAAGCATCTCCAGAATGTACGTCTTTTCCCTCCACTGAATGAATCACAAGTTTACAAATCAAAACAAAGTCTGTTTCCCGCTGGCTAGCTGGACAGAAGGCAGAGTTAACAGGTTAAGAGTCTTTTGCTGCTTTTCCTGCTGAACTAATCAAGAATTACTAAACATGCTTTTTAAAAAACATTACATTAGTTAATTTACTCGTGGAAAAACTATGATGAGTTTTTTGACCTCAATGCATGCTATCAATGAGGGCACAAACTGGCAAAGTGGGCTAAATGCTAACAGAAGAATGCTAATATGCTGACAGTGAGGATGGTAAAATCATAGAATGCATATAAAGATGGACGTAGCCTCATGTCTGAAAAGTGATTCAAAGCTAATTCTTTTAACAGCCAGCAGGGGGCGACTCTTCTGGCAGTAAAAAGACGTCTGATCTTATAGAAATCTATAGGAAAGTTGCACTACTTGTAATCTGCTGTTTTATCTCAGTAAACATTTTCCTGATGACTTTATGGTTTAATATCTAGTGTCAAAACATTCTGAATACAGTGAGACATTCATTTTGTGAATTATGGTGTGAATTAGAATAAAACAGACTATAAATCTGGGTATGCTGCTCCTCATTACATCTACTTAGAAAAGATCAACAAGACAACAGCCAAATTCCAAACTCAAGGTTTCAAAGTGTCGGTCCACAAACCAAAGGGTGACGTCACAGCTGCTACGTCCATCTTCTGTATTCAGTCTGTGGTTGAGACACACTGCAGTTATATTTATTAAGATGTCTGCATGTGTTTCACCACATAAACGTGTATGTCACAATCATACTGTCCAAAGCATTAAGGTAAAATTAATTAGTTATTATTAGAGTCACATTTCCAGGTGTATGTAACAATAAATCTTTATAATCTAATTATTTATAATAAAATGATGTGAACCTAAAAAAATTAGATGCTAATTTTTTAAATCACACTTCAGTCATTTTCAAAGCAAATATTCCAAAACTTTTTTTTATTTTTGCAACAAAATAAGAAGATTTTTGTTATATATGATAGAAAATTGCAAATCTTCGAGTTTAGGGACTAATGGGTGGATAAAATGAAAATAAATTGCAGGTGAGAGACAATATTTGATGCTATTAATACCCTTGGACTCCTTTTAAAGTCCTTGGCCTCCACCAAAAACTGAATTTTTTGTGACTCAGAATAATAAATACTGCCCCGAGTTCAGACCTATGAGGCTGCTGCTCTGCTGAGAACAACTGAGACCATCCACACAGACATCCACACAACTATCAAGACTTTACTTAGATGATCTCTGTGCTTGCTTTAAACGTTATCCAGTAGTTTAGAGTGATTTTGTTGCATATTGTGACTACACTGACACCTGCTGGCGAATTCCTGCTACTACAGCGGAATAACAATTCCTTTTATTTATGATGCTACTACTACTACTACTAATAATAATAATAATAATAACAATAATAATAATAGTAATAATAATAATAATAACAGTAATAATATTAATGATAATAATAAATGTAGGTGTTGGATGTAAATGTAGGTATTCATCACACGATAAAATACTTCTTTTTTTTTGGATTTCCTTGAAATAAAAAAAACCCCACAAAAGATTCCTGAAAATACAACACTCAGGCTTAGTTCTTCTGTAATTTATCAATAATGTGTTTAATAAATAAGTAGGTATAAATATGTAAAATAAAAAAGTGTCAACCTTATCTTTATTTTTACAGCGAATTAAGCTATTTTTTTTTTTAAATGAGATGAAAGTTGCTGCATTGTTGAGTGATTACATTAACTTTTAAAGCTCTGAAGATGTAACAGCTTGCATTTTGAGTATGAACAATTTAATTCTAGTTTATTCATTAATTTATTTTTATTTTTTGGTTTCAATATATGTATTATATTTTTGTTTTGTTTGTGTGATCAAACAGTATTATTATTATTATTAATATTTTCAGTAGTGGTGGTGGTATTAAACAGCGGTTACTATATGTTTATTTAATTATAATACAAAGAGTCAATGCGCTTTTTAGGTGATTTGTACCTTCGAGCTTCCGTACGTCGGAGGTAGCAGTTAGCCTGTTAGCTGTGACTGTACAACACAAGGACAACTGACCTGTCACCTGCGAACATTTGACGTTATTTAAGCAGCTTTCAGTTGTTACTCAGTTGTTTCTTCTACAGCAGATCTAAAGGTGAGTTACCTTAAGATTAGAGAACGTAAACTGGACGTTAAACTGATTTAATGTTGGAGCTTCGATGAAAAGTGATGCTAAACATGTTTGCTAACTTAATGTTGGATCATTTAGTGCCTCGAGATTATAACAGAAACTTGCCATTTCTGAAATACATGCGTCGTTTGTCGACTACAGCTGTTATACAAACTTTAAGCTTAGGTTAAACCCCTAAAAAGCAGTTTTATTTAAATAACATAATGCTCCAGCTGACAAGAGAAAGATGAGGACAGGCTGTTGACATGCTGTTGGCTGGCTGTCAGTTAATGTTGTAACCAGGAAATTGTATCAGACAGTCATGGAGGGATGTGTCCAGCAATGTGATCTTCAACATTCATCAAGCAGCATTAACAATCTCATGCATCACACATGTTGCATACTTTATGTGTATTTTGGCTCAGTATATAGTCTACCAATGTCTGTGCCTCTACACCACTTCATGCTTGAAAGCTCATTGTGGTCAAATGGACACTTTAAGCCTGTATTTTGTGTTAATTCTCTTATTAAAAGGCAATGACAATTAAAAAAAAAAAAGTCAAGCACAAAAGTTGCTCACTCTTGTCTTCCTGAACAAGTAGATTTTCATAATACAGTGGCAAAAAAAAAATATGTGAACCTTTTGAAATTTCATGGTTTTCTGCATTAGTTTGTCATAACATGTGATCTGATCTTCATCTAAGTCAAGAATACTGACAAATATAATGTGCCTAAAACAATAACACAAAAAATTATTTTATGTCTTTATTGAGAACAACCATAAAAACCTCATAGTGCTCTTGGAAAAAGCATGTGAACCCTTGAGTTAATGACCTCAAGAAGCCAATTGGAGTCACACATTAGCATACCAAGAGTGTAGTTAACAAAATGAGTTTGGAGGTGTGGACAAGAGCTACGTTCACTGATAGAAACCAATAATACTTTTTGAGTTTGCTCTGCACAATAAGAATACACTTATGTGAGCCATGCCTTGCCAGAAAGAGCTTTCAGAGGATCTACGATCAAGAATTGTTGATTTACATAAAGCTGGGAAGGGTTACAAAGTGATTTCAGAGACTTTAGAAATTAACCAGTCTACAAATGGAGACACTTTGGGACTGTGGCTACTCTACCAAGAAGTGGGCGCCCAGTCAAAATGACCCCAAGAGCACAACGAAGACTCATCGATGAGGTAAAGAACCGACCCTGAGTGAAAGCCAGAGATTTGAAGGCATCATTGGAACTGGCTAACATCTGTGTTCATGAGTCTACAGTACGTAAAACATTGAACAAGCAGGATGTCTATGGCAGGACACTGCGAGGGAAGCCACCGCTTACTAAAAAGAATTTTAATAGTGGCAAAATGTTTCGTGGACTGATGAATTATTTGAAAAGAACACAGTACTACATCTTATTATCATCCCAGTCATATTACTTAGGTTCACATACTTTTCCTTGCCACTGTATGCTGAAATGAAATCAGTGAGGTGAAAAGAACAAAAATTTTACCTGTATGACGGTTTCCACCCTCGTCACTCATAAAGTTTTGTTTCTGTCTTGATCTTCCTGCAGATGCCTCCCAAACCTCTGGAGCCTCTGTCCAAGAGGCTCATGAAGGGAGTGATCGTTCTGGAGCTGCTGGGCGTCCTCGGGGCGTACGGCCTGTTTCACACGATGAACAACAGTCAAGGTATCGGCATGATGTCAGGAAGCGCTCATCCCTGTCAGACGCAGGCTTTAAAGCTGTTGGATCTGAAAGGAACAATTTCATATCTTGTAAGAACTGTCATTTTATTTCTTCCCCCTGCAGATTTCAGGAACACTATGAACAAGAGATTCCCATCAATTCTAGAAGGTAAGCAGATGAAGTTATTTATTCTCCTGGACCAGATTCTGACTCAGTTACAGGTTACAGCTCCACAACACTTAATATTTTTAGATGTTACAATTGCTTGAGCCTTAAAACTGGAGTCTAAGTTAAATCTACTGTTTTGACTACTTGGAATAGGACACCACATTTACTTACATGTAGCAGCTGTTATAACTTTGAGAAATTACCTCTTAAGCTACTTCTTTAACCAAAGTATCCTTGGATGCTGTGGCCTATATCATAAATGGTATTAATTGGAGGCAGCGGTAACCTAGTGGTTTGTGAGTGAACTTGTAACCGGCGGGTCGCTGGTTCGAGTCCCCAGACTGGCAAGAGATTGAGGTGGGAAAGTGAGTGACTGCATGTCCCAGTCACCGCCACTGTGGGCCCTTGAGCAAGGCCCTTAACCCCTGACTGCTCCCTGGGCGCTTCACTGCGGCAGTCCACTGCTCCTAGTATGAATAGTTAAGGTGAACCAAGAATAGGATGGGTCAAATGCAGGGAATGAATTTCCCCAAGGGGATCAATAAAGGTTATATTATCATTATGAATTACTTTTTAACTATGAAACCTCCTTCAGGTAGTTTCACTGTTGCACCCACTGATCTTCATCTATCAGATATAAACTAGTAAAATCAGAATTTCACACTAAGATTGCAACAAAAGAGAGAGTGAGTGTTATAACTGGTCAAAACTAAGAAAATATGAAATAATAATCTGGTGGTGTCAAATGTTAAGACTGTAAATAAACTGCACCCCAATCAGAAAACATTAGCTTTACACATTTCTTTATAAAACACAGTGGTAGGATGAATATTAACTGTATTTATTAGTCACAATCGATAGAAAATCTGTTGGTTTTGTATTAAATTGGGAAATTTGTCCTTGATCATCTACAGACACGAACATGTCACCATGACAACACGCCGTCCAGCATAAAAGTCTTAAATTATACAAAATTTAAACGCGGCTCCTCTTCAGATCAGACATTTTCAGCAGCTTTAATCAGCTGACAGACTGGATTTGAAAACCATTTTCTGCTTGTCCGTTTCCTCCCAGTTTACTACCAGTCCAATGAGTGGGCTGGAGTCTACGGCATCCGAGAGAGAGACCACGAAGCCTGGTCGGCCAAACAGGAGTGAAGTAAAGTCAACACCATCAGCTGCTACTTCTTCTTCTTCCCGAACGTCCTGCCTGCTGTCCTGCCTTGGCCGAACATGGTCTTCTTCCTGTTGAACATGGTCTTCTTCTTGCGTAGCGTCTTGGCGTCGCGGCCGTGGATCCAGTCGTCGCGCTGAGCCTCCCACTTCAGCTGCTTCAGACCTGCACGGGAAGACGTGAACAAGATCACTGCCTGTACAGGGTTTTATTAATCGGATGGAACAACACGGTGGAAAGAGATTCAGAGGGAAGGTTTGGAATGTTTTTTAATAACTGTGTCTAATTAATGGCCATATATGAGGGTTGAACGAGTTATAAGTTGTTGCTATCAGTCCTCCTGTTTAGATCCTTTTTAGTTTGATCCAATGTCAGTGATGTTTCCATAGAATTAGGGCTGTATTACTTACACTGGAATCGAGTTAAAAAGGGATCTCTGAACAGAAGGAGTGATGACAGGAAACACAAAAATCTGTTTTAATGCACGTGTGAATATTTCATTGAGGGAAACATTACAGGAAATACTGTGATCTATTATGATTGTTTGAAGCTGAATGCGACTGATGTAAGTGATTTTCTCTCTGAGGAGAAGCTATTAAACGTGGCTGGTATCCAGCAAACTCACTAAAAACCTTCCTTTGTCTCCTCTTTCTTTAAATTGTGTTGCTCAGAGCTTACTTATTGTTTCTGTCTAAATCCTGGCTCACGGTTTACAGATCTACTGACACTCAGCAGTGTGTTCTTCCACAAACCTCACATGTAACTGCAAAATATTCATTACTTTGAAAGTTTTTGTTTACTTTCTGGCGAAACTTTTCAAGATCACACGGAATCTAATTTTATGGTCATGAAGAAAACAACCTATGCAGACAATAAGGCTATAATACAATTGTCTATACTTCCCACTCGCATGTAGCAATATTAATACAGCTAATTAACGTGACCTGGACCTTGATAAGTAGTAACCAAGTAAAGCACAAATCCATCCATCTTCTCCCGCTTATCCGAGGCCGGGTCACGGAGGCAGCAGTCTAAGCAAAAAGGCCCAGACTGCCCTCACCCCAGACACCTCCTCCAGCTCTTCTGGTGGGACCCCGAGGCATTCCCAGACCAGCCGAGAGACATAGTCCCTTCAGCGTGTCTGAGGTCTTCCCCAAGGTCTCCTCCTGGTGGGACACGCCCGGAACATCTCCCTAGGGAGGCGTCAGCTGACCCCTCTCGATGTGGAGAAGTAGCGGCTCTACTTCGAGCTCCTCACGCTATCTCTAAGGGTGCGCCCAGCCACAAATAAACCAAATGAAAAAAATTCTGCTAGCCTTTATGCTGCAACAGCATATTAGGATTTCTGAATGGCTTTTGGATTTTGTGATTAATCTCCAGATTTAAAGTGGCCTCATCTGCCCCTACCAAAGAAAGCTTTCTAGAGACGCTACGGATGCTGTCAAACGGGTACTTTAAGTGTGTAACAATGCCGGTCATCTTTAGGTTCTATCTCCTTGTTTGTGGCCTCAGCAAGACGTGTTAATATAAAAGCTTCATATCTTACCTGCTTTGTCTCTGTTGGCCATAGCGTTCAGCCCGATGTTGTCAAACTTGGAGCCGGCGTTCTCATCCAGCAGGGAGCCAAACTGAAAAACAAAGATTCGAATGAAGCTTCACATCTGACACAGTGTGCAACCCTTACTTTGGATGCTTGCAATTTATTCTGAGGTATTTTAGACAAGTCAAAACAACAAAAACCAACAACATCTGGTAAAAAAAAAAAAAAGTGTCAAAAAAGGTAAAGAAGTAACGAGAAGGAGGCTAATTGCCTGCTAATGAAACTACTGGAACAACTATCAGGATGTCTGCAAATCCTTATAGTCTTACATTAAACAATGCAAATCTAAACCCATAGAATTTCCAACAAAAAAAGAAAAATGGTTTCATACACTCTCCTGTACAACTCACCTCTTCAGCAGAGGCAAACATGCCTGCATTGTTCTTTTCTTTCCTCTTCTTCTTTCCCTGTTTAGAACCTGACGGAACAAACAGCCATCAACCTTCAGACTAATTAACTCATTTTCATAAAGTTCCGCTCACAGAAGCAGCGGAAACACCATTAACAGTGAAAACAGTAATAAACAGACGTAGTAAATACTGCTGATGATGTCTGAAGTTTACATCTTCGTACATAAGATTGAGCACTCACCTAAAGATCCCGAGAAGTCAAGCTCCTCTGAGGATTTTCTCTTCCCCTTCTTGGTCCGAGGTGTGATGTCTGGAGCTTCCATGTCGTCAGAATCTGCAGAGAAGAAACGTTTAGAATATTAATATTTAGTGTAGGAAAACTGACAACTTCCATTTTTGTGTTGTTTGAAACATTTCTTCGCCTATATGAACATGATCAGCGTAATTACTCTTTCCTTTATATCAGTACGTTATTCAAGGGTTTGCTTTATGTTAGTATTGTATTGGAGTATATAATAAGAGTTAAGCTGCCTCCATAATAAATCATCAGTAGTAATAATACAGTAATATATCAGTTATTTATAGGGGACACTTTCTGAATTAAAGATCTTTTAAGTACATTTTTCTGACATTTCAACACATTTTAATTACTAAAACAGCCTTTTTGTATTGCAGAGCTGCTTCATTTCGAATCTGCAAACTTCCTCCACGACTTTTCAAAACAAAACACATCTTTTAGTGGTGATCATCGAACATTTTATCTAAAAACTTCCTCATTTCTCAGAGGTTACGGTGTAACAGAATCAAAGATTTCTGCATGTGAGCTGGTACTAACCTCCAAACGCAGCGTCGTCGTCCTCCAGCTCTGGAACTGAAAGAACAAGAGAAAGAAAAATGCATGTATAAAAATAAGGACCACACCACATAAACACATCAACAATGATGTCATCTGACCTCAAATCTATATAGGACATGAATTTGAACGTACATTACAGAAATGGGGCTCTACATCCCACAAAACAAAATACTAATTCTTTAAACAAAGTGTGAACTTATTTTTGACATTCTCTACCTTCATCATCATCTTCATCTCCGCCTCCGTCAGGATCCATGAACATCCCTCCTTCCTCGTCCAGTTCGTCTCCGAAGTCTTCCTCGTCCATGCTGCCCAGAGACACCTCCTCATCATCCAGGTCGTCCATGTCCGAGTCGTCCTCGTCCTCGTCCGAGTCCCCTGCAGACTTCTTACCTTTTTTGCTCTTCACATTACTGATACACAAACGTCGAGGAGGAACAGAGGAAGAGGAGAGGATTCAGTCAGAACATTGTGAGCAAAGATCAAAGTCTGTGCCCCCCTCTGAGGCTGTAATTCCATCATTTGACACCAGAGAACGAAGCTGCTGGGTGGATGTGAAGTGTAGATGTGTAGGGATCAGTACCGCCTGAGTCATTTAGAACAACCTCCACAGCAGAAGTCTCTCTGTTTATAGTCAAATGTAGCTTTATTTGTAAAAATGACTCATTGTTAATTCTGAGAGACAGACTTAAGGAGTTAGAACTGAAGCCAGTTTATTGCTGAAAAAATTTAGCTCACAGAATATGTGAATAAACTTTAATGTCAAGCTGAGTTTGTGGCTAACAATATATCCTATAACATCTTGTACATTTGTATTTAGGATTATTTCTTCTCACTCTGGCGAAGGAGATGTAGACAAAAACGTTTGGTGAATAAAGTGTGTAATGGAGGTGTGTGAAGTGTTAAACTTGTTGTGGTGTCGGTGTAAAACCAGAAAACAGCCAGGTTGCTTAAAATAAACTGACGACTGGTCGACTCACCCTGCAAAGTCCAGATCATCAACCCCCATGTCGGTGAAGTACGAGTCTCCCTCACAGGTGTCTGTTCAAAACACAGTCAGAGAGCGTTTTTAGTTTTCAATTATCTCTGTACAGTATACATTCAGTAAGTTCATTGTTATTTTAAAATAAAAGCAAATAACCCCTCCAATGATTCTTCCTGTGATTAACAGCTTTATCCTGTAACCTATTTGTGTGCAGACGTCAGCATCTACGGCTTCTTTACATGTGAAACAAACTGCTTTTTTTTACCAAATATTAGATCTGTGTGGTTGGTATGGTAACCATTTTTTCCTCTGCATGAGCGCAGCAGTTTATCCATATAAGCCTGATGTTTGATACGTTTGTGTACAGGAGATGTGGGAACCAGGAATGGTAACATTTTAGGGATTTATAATTCATATTTTAGTAAAAAATCAAGTTATATTCTTGGATTTTTTAGTACAAGTGTATTTACTGCTATTTTCAAGAAAACTAATAGATTAAATTATTGATGCCTGTAAATTTAAGGGTACAAGGCTCTTTCAGTCTTATGTGCGAACGAATTTACCAACAAGCATAAAGAAACAAGACAGGTACATTTTTAAAAGTATTTTTTGGAGAGTTTTTCCATTTTAATGATAGGAGGAGAGACAAGGTGAAAAGAGGTCTAGAGAGGAGAGAGAGAGACATGCAGCAAAGGGTCGTGAGCCGGACTTGAACTCACGACCGCTGCTGGCGACCTGCGCCTACATCAGGGGTGTCAAATCCTGGTCCTCGAGGGCCACTATCCTGCATGTTTTAGATGTTTCCAACACACCTGATTTAACTGCTCATCGTCAAGCTCTGCAGAAGCCTGATAATGATCCTGATCATCTGAATCAGGTGTGTTGGAAGAGGGAAACATCTAAAACATGCAGGATAGTGGCCTCAAGGACCAGGATTGGACACCCCTGGTTTACATGGTAGTGCCCTAACTCAGTGAGCTATACGGCGGCCCAACAAGATAGGTACTTAACACAAATTCTATTAGCTAGTTCCAAAAAAGTAATACCAGAAAACGGCTCAGTGAGGAGCCTCCATCTGTTTCAGAATGGAAAGAGATCTCTGGGGAGATTGAAATAATGGAGCGTTTGACCTTCTCTTGGAAATATGCCAGTGCTAAGTTTGAGAGGTACTGGGAACCTTGGAAATCTTACACAAATCTAAAATTGTGGAAGTACCTGTTCCGTCCTGAACAGATGTCTTATTCTATAATTTGTAGAACTAATATCTTTTTTCCTGCGGCTGCCAAGGATTTTGATGAATATGAGGTACAAATTAATGTGTCTCTGTGTCTCAGCTTTTGGTTACGCTTTAGAAATGATCAAATTCATGAATACATGTTGAACCTGCACCGACCCTGTCTGCTACCCTCACTATTATATTCCTGTTTGTTGTTTGTTCCATGTAAAAATGCCTAATGATAAAAATAAAGTATATAAAAAATTTAAGGGTACAAATGTGTTTTTAAGTTTAAGCCAGTAACTGTGGTTCTGTGCTGTTTGCATGAGAAGTTATTCTAAACAGAGGAATGTTAAATCAGACAGAAATGCACCCCAAACTGCTTCTTCTTACTTCTATTTTAATGTTGGATTATTCAGAATCATCTGCAGATTTATGCAGCAACTGTCAACCTTTGTCCAACCCACAGAGTAACGAAACCAGACTCTCCACATCCATCTCTGTGTCTCGACTCACCGAGAAGTTTCTCAAACTCGTCATCGTCCACGTCCTCCACGCTCTCATCGTCGCCGTCTCGTCGCGGTCGACGACTCTGTTTCTCCTGCTCGTGCTTCTTGAAGTAGCTAATGAGCAGAGAAAGCAAAATTCAAAAAAAGATGATCAAGATAAACCAGAACTAAAAAGGCTGTTATGTGATTTTAAATGAGGAAATAAATGCTGGATTTTAAACTTCAATTCCTTGTTTTTAAAAAAGTTTCTGACTCACCGATAGAAGAAGATTTCATCCACAGGAATTTGGCTTTCTTCTTTAGACAGAAACTCTGCACAGTTCACTGAGAGGGAAAAGAAAACGGTATTTTGACGACACTCAACTGACATCAACACCAAGACGAAAGACTGAATGTTCCCTGAAACTCACCTGGTAAAGAGTTGGCAGGTAGTCTCTGTTTGGGCATCATGGCTGCAGAATCAGTGTTTTCTGAGGAGTAAAAATATTAATAGTAACGTTTTCAAGGCTTTTATTTTCATTGATTTCATGACTGGATGTGTAGATTGAACAGATACCAAAATTATTCTGTAGCTAAACATTCATAATAATATTTACTATGTCAGTTTTGTGTCACTTTAATGTGATTTAATCAGCTTTTAATGTACCGTTTTCATGGGCAGATGACAAAACCTCTAAAAAGAGTCTCTCTACTGTCTTTTTGTGCCTATTGTTATATATATTTTGCATCTCTTCTTCATTGTTCCGCAGCTCTTTCTGCTCCTATGAGTCTCTTCCTGGTTGTTTTATGTCTCATTCTGTCTGTGCTGCTTTACTTTTGCATCTCTTTGTGTTTATATTCCTTCTTTTTAATATGCATATAAACATGAGGTAAATAAACATAAACACATAAATACATGCAATTTAATTCATCAATAAATATGGGATGACGTTTGTGTGTATTACGTTTTCCTTTGAGCTGCTTGGGGTTTCTGAAGACGAACCGATCCAAGAACCTGATGAGGGTGAAATCCTGCAGAGGGTCACCCGAGTACTGGATGGAGTCTCCCTGTGGAAAGAGTAAAAAATATTAAAATGTTTACAGAACAAACAAGCTGAATGTTGACCTCTAAAAAAAATACAAAACCATGATGACGTGAGAGCTGCTGTAAGTTTAGAGGTGTTTTACCTGCAGGATGGTTTTTGCAAACAGCGACACCGAGGGGTGGAAGTGCACAGCGAGCTGCAGAGAAACAAACAAGCAAACCGTTCAGATGGGTTTGAAAACTTTCAAATCTGAATTTATCATTTAATATTGTCACAGGAAAATCAATGAATTAGGGTAGTTCCCATGCAGCTAAGTGTTTTATTTATTTAGTGTTTTACTCTCTGCTAAAAGAGGCAATGCACTTTAGGAAAAACAATAATTAAACAGCAATAAATAAAGACAATGTAATAAAGTGTGCATGTAGTATCAGATCATATTAAGCTGAATCAAAGTCTCCCTGAAACAGTTCAAGGAAAGGGTTTTGTAATGAGCTTGTTTCAGACAGGATGTACGTCTGTACAGGAGCTGAGGTGCTTCTAATGCCACCTGCCCTGCTCTGATTTTAATCCTGTCTGTGATGTGAGTAATATTTCACTCCTCTCCTCCCTGTTTTGTGACACTGATGCCAGCACAAGGAGCCGAATTAGCCATTAGCTGCTGCTGTTTCTAATCCACCCACGTATGTTCAGACAACCATCTGGATTACTGAGAGACTGGAGAAAACCTAAAAACATGATGATTCTCAGGCAGGTTCTGAGCTGTCCTTTTCTCTGATCTTTCTCAGCAGATTTATTTGTGTTTATTTGCTGTGTTGTATCCTGCTGAATGTTTCGTAATTTCAAATCTTGAAAAATCCGTCCAGAGCAACAGGCTTCTAATGATAAAATATAATAGTTTGTCTCCTATTATGTTAAGGATGGGGTTTGATACTGCATTGGTTCTGATGAGTCAACGCCTTTGTGTTCATTGTGATGTGTTTGTTGTGTCTCACCCTGTGCAGCTCCCATAAAGTCGTTTGATCGGCGCCGCAGAATAGCGGGTTTCTGTGCAGCGGGTCGTAGTTCTGCATGCTCTTCCCGCCTGCAAAGATAAAACACAAGTCAGTATTAAACCAGAATGACAGAGTGTAGCTACTTTTACTATCCCAGAATTTAAAAATTAACTTTGTGTTTCTTCAGGCTTATACGATGATTAATCTGCATTTTTGCACATCTAGTAGTCAGATCAAAACACAGATGCTCCTTCTACAGTTTATCATATAACTCTGGTGGGAGAAACATCCGCAACATGTATAACAGTCAGATATTGATGAGAGCGGCTCGCAGACCTTCCAGGTTCTGGTGATGAACCCATGATGCCGTGGGTTTGGCCTCCTCTGGCTCTGCACTCGCTCCTTCCTCCAGTTTGTCAGCGTCCACAAAGCGCTCTTCTCCATCATCATCGTCGTCGTCACCATCTTCTTTGACTTCAGCGAGGTCTTTGAACACCTCCTCCTCACCCTCCTGAGAGAAAACAGCAGGGAGACGAGTTAGAAATGCATTCTAAGAATAGTTCATATTTAAAATTAAGTTTTAAGAAATCTTCAAGAGGGATGTAAAAATCAGAACAAGAGGATAAGAAAATTGTTATACGCAACTTTTAGGATCATTTTTGTAGTAAAAAATCTGAAATCTATACTGTATGTAAAGCCCATTAGTGCAACATTATCGTCTCAAATTAACATTTTGGTGCGGCTCCCTCACCTTTTCTTCCTGCAGCAGGATCTTGAGGCCCGGTTTGGACTTCATGACCTCTGACACCAGGAAAAGTGCCCCGCAGGCGAAGCTGGCGTTCTGCTCAGCGCTGACCTGCAGGAGCCGCTTCACGAAGGCTTTGACCCGCCGCAGGGCGACGTCGGCCTTCAGGGATTTGTAGATCAGATTGAGGAACATGTTCTGTCTGGAGGACGACGACAACCCGGGGTCCAGCAGCTTCCTGCAGAGAAAAGGGAACAATTTTAACATCTTTCAGGTCTTAAAATCAATTTTTAATCAGCTAATTTAACTAAGGCACAACTATACATTCTTCACTAGCTTCTTCTTTTCTCTCCATTAAGGCTGTATGATGTTTACACAAATAATTCAAACTACAAACTAAACATTTTGGTGGCATTGTCCATCATTTTACACACAAATCCAGAAGTGTTCCCTGGAATCTTCTGGATCTTCATTTGTGTGACAGCATTATTTCAGAGTTTAATGTCCATAAATATTTTAATGTATCTGTAATTGTTGTATTAAACTTAAATGTAACTCTACCTACAAAAGCAGGGACAATGGTTGGACCCAACAGGTGAGGATGTCTTTACCTGTACAAAGCCACGTAGTATCGGTCCGACACGCTCTGCTGAGAGTCCATCACCTGGAACAGCAGCATCAGCGCCTGCACGGCCGTGTTGAACTTCACCAGGTGAACCACTTTGAACAGTGTGTCCAGCTGCTCCCTCACCTTGTCGTCCGCGGTGCTGGCGTAGGGATATGCCCTGTTCACGCCCGACAGCAGCGCGCTAAGCATCTTGGACTCAATGTCCTTCTTCTTGACGCAGGCCCGAAAGAACGAAAAGTAGACGGTGATGAGTTTGGTGGCGAGCTCGGTCTCATCGTGGCTCAGCATCACCTGGCTGAGGAAGCAGACGGCGTAGTACTGCGCCTTGGGGCTGATGTTGGGCCGGAACATGAGCCGCTCCACCTCGCAGCACACCACCACCTTCATGTTGGGGTGTTTGTGCAGCAGCGTCTCCAGCAGGTACGATGCTTTGGCTGCTGTCTTGTACTCGGGGTCTCCCAGTTTGTTGACCACTTGGATGAGCAGCGCCTTCTCCTGCTCAGGTCGATTGCACAGCAGCTCGTGGGCAGTGGCCAGCGCCTTCGCCTTGGTGGCTGCCACCGTGTCGTGAGCCATTGAGTCCAGAGCGACCACAAACTCTGCCACATGGTGCTTCAGCTGGTGCTCAAAGTACCAGAGGATGAGGCGGCGGTCGCGGGCGTCACGGTTGCCGCTGGCCTTCTCCTCCAGCTGGTCGAACGGATGCTGGGCGAAGGTGCGGAGCTTCCTGTTCTCAGGCAGCAGACTGGACAGCAGCAGCTCTCGCAGCGTGTCCATTGCCATCAGACCCATCCGCCGGCTGCCCTTCTTCTTCACCATGGACACCAGGTTCTCTACGTGCTCCAGCATGTGCACAGGAGCATCCTGGATCAGAACCGTCATGGCGGCCATCCTGTCTGCCAGTACACCAGAGGAGACGACTGTCTTCATCCAGGTGGAGTTGGCTCCTTTCTGCAGGCTCTTCTTGCTCTTGTACATGCTGACCTCAGCCTCAAACAGCCGCTCGGCTAGTGTCTTGTACTGGGAGACCTGAGAGGAATCCTGCAGCTCTGACGAGCCTTCAGCTGAGTACTCCAGGTCGAACCATTTCCCCCCTGGTTTGATCAGCAGGACCTGCCTCTGCTGAAACTCAAACACACTTGTATTTTGCTTTACTTTTTTCCCAGCTGATACCTTAACGTCTTTTGTCGCCTTCTGTTCGCTAACTTTCGGCTGAGAACTGGACGACTGTTCCTCTGCTGGCGTTTTCTTAGCTTTGGCTTTTTTACTTTCCTTCTCACCAGCCTCAGCAGTAGCAGCACTGCTCTCTGGCTCATCTTTGAGGATCTGCTGTCCACTGTACGCCCTGATGCCCAGCTTGGTGATGAATTTTTCCAGCTCGCCCTCCTCCAGGTCGTCTATCGCTCCTTTCTTTCCTCCATCTACGAGCTCCTGAGAGTCGTTCAGGCCGGCGAGGAAGACATAATCAGACTGCAGATGGAGGAGAGAAGAAAAATGTAAGAAAATATTAAACTAAAAGGTTCATAAAGGGCCTCCGTTAAACCAGACCCTCCCCACTCTGTCTGGTGGTGTAACTGTGTAGTCAGACAGCTGAATGAAGCACATTCATTGAGATGCAGTGTAAACACAGCAGCAAACTTTGGGATGAACTTACCTCTCTCTAACAGAAAAATAAAACTTACTCACAACCGTTTTGGGTGACATTTTCTTCTCTTATAAAGGCTTTTTTGTCTAAACTTTCAAAGACTGCTTGTTTTTTCAACAGTCGCAGTAAATATGCAATACAATACAATTAAGTGACCACGCGTACTGTTTCTAGACAACAGTATATTTGATATTAAACACCGTGTAACCTGTAAACTGTTGAATGAAAGGTTAAAATCAGACAGGTTTTATCCAGTAAACTCACCTGTGTTCCTCCGAGTCGTAAAACCTCCTCCAGACTGAACTCCTCGTCATCTTCATTCACTTTGTCTTCTCCTTCATTTCCTCCTACATCTTCATTCTCCTCTCCGTCGCCATTTTCAGCCTCCGGCTCGTTTTCTTCAGCCTGAAATATGACTTTATTCGTCGCTTTGGACTTCTTGCGCTGCTTGTTTTTCGCCGCCATGCTGCCACAGCGTGAGGAGACGTGACCCGGAAGTGAAGGGGACGCTTCCGGGTTGCAGGGCTGCCAAATTTACCTACTAACGAAATTTAATCCAAGAATGGGAAAAACAAAATCACATAGTGATTTTTTTCACAAACCAAGTGCGATGAATTATCTATTAGCTGCTGTTTAATATGTGATATTACATGTCCGGACAACTAACAATTAATACATTTTTAATTCTTAGGCGAGTTTTTTTTCCCCCATTTTATTTATTTATTTATTGTTAATTTGTTTTTCTTATTTTCTTTTTTTAAATCTTTGTTAATAAAAAACAAACAAGAAATTCCAGATAAAATCTAATATTTGGGTTTTTTTTTAATGTCAATGTTGTGTAGCTTAAAACCATAGTCTGTATAAGAAGAACGCTGAGCTTTACGAACCAATTCAATTCTCTTTTCCCAAATACGTAATCGTCATTTGTCCAATCAGAGAGTTTGTTGTTCCATCGGAGTGTAAAGTTCCACCTCATGAGACTTGATGCAAGAAATTTTGCTTTCAACATAATATAATAAATTCAAGAAAGAAATTAAATGACTTGGTGTACTCTGAGAAGAAAAAATAGCAGTCTCTGATGTGAAGTAAGCTCATATTTTATTCAAACGCTGTTGTTTACCTAAGATTTATATGTCATGATTTGCATATTTTTTAAATGGCATTACGCATGTACTTGAATTAAACTGTAGGGTTCAACAGTTATTTTTTTTATTTATACTTTAGATTATAATATTTTTTCCCCTTATTTTTGTATGTATTTTAAAGTTGAATCTGTTTTCTGCTCCTTCTTTTTTTTATTTATATTGTCAAATTGTGAATGTGTTTTAAATGTGACTATACAATTGACACTGTATGATGTTCATGCAGAAGTAAATACATTCAAACAATTTCATACTATTAATTTGTACATTTGTAAATGAACATGAAAAAAGTTTTGAAATAGTGATTAAAGTAAATGAAGTTAAATGAGTGATAAATATTTTAATAGTAGTATATTTCTTATGGCACCAGTATTGCTAAAATTGTGCCTGTTGTTTATAGATTCCTAATTTGACCCATTGCTGAAATAAACCACAAATAAAGAGTCAGACTGGTTAGGAGTTACGTTAATTTAACTTTAAAAATATTACTTTTATTTTCATTGACAAGTTCAATTAGTGTTTTACAGTGAAAGGTTAGCCGGAAGTTACATCCGTCATAGCGGCTAACTTAACACTCATCACTCTGTTAGAGCTGTTGCACAAGGACGTTGTAGCGTTTGGCCTCTTTTAAGGATAGACAGACACAAATGAACTTATAATCATGTTTATCTTTTACAGCCGGAGCTAAAGCATCATCTCTGAAAGCGGTTCTGCTTGTCTTTCGCTGTTAACGTACTTGTAGCTAACGCAGCTAATGCTAACCGGCTAGCAGCTGTCCTGTCAGAGAGCAGAGCAGAGAGTTGGTCCATGTGGTTGAAGTTAAGGTTAAATAATGAGACGCAGCCACGTATAGTGAACAGTAGTTTTGTGTGAGTCACAGCAGAATGAGAGCTTTTCTTTGCGTTCAAACCCAGCAGCTGGTCAGCAGAGTCTTCAGTCCATCAGCAGCAGGTGAGAGTAGCTTTGATCCAAGCATGATTCAATGTGGATCAGTGGATAAACAGCAAACACAAAGGTGCTCAGACTGTCAAAGTATTACAGTAATATCACTGTACACATCTAATAATCATCTTACTCACGCTTTGAACTTTGGATAACCTAATATCTTCTTGTTTTTCTAGGATAATGTTATTTTCAGACATATTTCAAGGTCTTATTTTACTTAAACTGTCTTTTTAGTTGATATTTTCCTTATTTTGCTTTGCATCTCTTATTATTTTCTCTTTATCGATTAATCCAGTCATTGTTTCAGTAAATCAGTAAAAGTTTTAGGTTCTAAACTGTTATGTGGTCAAACTATGCATCATGAAAATCAAAACAGAGTGCACATTAGATCTAAGAAATGTTTATATGATCCAATGGGCCAGAAGCAAAACTCTTAGAAAGTTAAGCGAAGGTTGAATATGTGAGAGTTTTGTCTCCTGAATTAGAATTCTGTGCCCTAAATGATCAATTTGCTGTATATTTTCTCAATGAGTAAAATTGTTGACCTACAAAATGTCATGTGTGACGTATCAATCATCTGATTAGTTGGCGTTTACTAGTTAACAGCTAGGCAATTTATCGTTGCAGCTCTAGTCTAAACACAGTAATAAATCTGGAGAGCCAGATTCAAATAAAGAGAAAAGTAACGTAGAAGACATTTGAAATGTGCTCTGTCATCCCTATGCATCCCATCCACAAAAGGTCTTGTTTAATAAACCTTGGGTGAATGTTTTTGTCCGACAGTGCGATGGGGAGCAGCTCAGTCCAGACTCCTCTGCAGCTCTTCTCCAGATGAGAGGAAGTCCCAAACCTCCATGCTGCGACACCTGACCTCCAAATTAAAAGCCACAGGCCCGATTACAGTGGCCGAGTACATGAGGGAGGTGCTCACCAACCCTGTGACGGTAAGTTAAAGTCGACCTGAAAACTGCCTCGGGTTAAAATGACTGTCAGAGCTCTGAGCTGCAGCTGAATGAAACATTTGAGTTGTTAATGGATAGTCTGTGCTGTCCACTCTCTTCATGTGGTATCTTTAACACTTTACTTTATAGGTCTTGTGTGTTTCAGCTATTTTCTATGATTCCTGTAAATTACACAAATATTTCAAGCAAGTTTTTTTTTTTAAAAATTTGAATTAATTGTAACAAAAATTGAGAAACATAACCAACATCAAACTCCATCAGAGTTTCTACCAGCAGTTCCCCTAAAAACTCATCTGTGTGTGTCAAATATACATATTTACATACATTTTATCTATAAAAATAATCTCCATAAACATATAAACAAGAATTTCTAACATTTCAGAAGCCACAACCAGGAAGTCTTTGAAATCTATGTTTGGCATTAATGATTAATTAAATCAAACAGGTGGACTCTGGTTGTTGCATCTGTGTTTTTATGTTTCAGGCTGAATTTTTCCTTTTTCTTAAACCTCTCGTCTGAAGCCTGGCGGCCACCATCCTTCATCCTTCACTCAGACCGATTTGTGTTGTTTCAGGGTTATTATGTGAGGAACAACATGCTGGGGCCTGACGGAGATTTTATCACATCGCCAGAAATCAGCCAGATTTTCGGAGAGGTGAGGCTGGAAGAACGAAAAGGCTCAGGTCCTTTAGTTCCACGTTGTTTTCAACAGGCTGTTTGTCTTTTAACTGTTGACTGTGTGCCGCTGTTTCAGCTTCATTACAGATATTCCAAGAAGGCATGAAAATCCTGGAAATCCCTGGAACATAGTCTTTCAAATAAAAAAACACAAATAAACTTAATTTTTAGTGATTTTATAAAGACTTTCCAACACAAAAACTCATTTTTAATGCAATATAAAAAGTACCAACGGCAGTGTAATCCAGTTCAATCTGTAACAATTTCTTGTAGCCACAAAAGAAATCAAAAGAACTGATACCCAGGTTTTGAAAACACTAAGTGCTTTTATTGCTCTCTGCTGCTCTGTGTCCATATTCATGTGTAATAACCATTTGGTCTAGTGTTTAAAACCTTTATTAATACAGACCCAAATATAAAGGCAGCTTCTCCGTGTGTGTTTTATCTAACCAACAGACTAAGATATTAATTAAATTCAAATTATTTAGAAGGACTAGCAGCAGATCACGTCTTAGAAGATGGAAACATGAACTTTTATTAGTTAATTTTCCATCAAACAGCTTATCAGTGTATTGAAAAATAGTTTCAGCTGTACGTGTATCTTGTGTTTGGTTTTTTTTCATTTATTTGAAGCATCATTTTATACAATATTGACCTTAAGTAACTGCATTTTCTAGATAGATGTATTGAAGTTTTTCTGTTTAAAGTTCAGATGAGCATCTGAAAAGTAAAAACCTGGTAAATGTGGATTAAAAACGGCACATTTCGACTCAGTTACACCAGAAACCGTCTCCTCTTGCTCCATGTTGACGGGTTTGGGCTTGTTGTGTTTCCTCCAGCTGCTCGGCGTCTGGATCATCAGTGAGTGGATGGGAGCAGGTCGACCCAAGCAGCTGCAGCTGGTCGAACTCGGACCTGGGAAAGGATCACTGGCCAGTGACGTCCTCAGAGTACGTCTGAGTTCTCTTTGTTTATTACAGCGGGGAGACTTGACTTGTCGTGAGAAATCATAAAACTAGTTTCAGACCTGAGAAGTTTGGGGATTTTGTTGGTGGGTCAAACCATCATCACACTAGAGGGCTGAAGGATTCTTATGCTGGTGTTGTGTCAGACATACAAAGAACAACATTTACCCCAACCACAGGACACAATCATAGCACCAAATATACAAAAACAACTCCACCACAACTAAAGATAGTAGTTTTTTTAGATTTTTGGATCCCTGGTGTGTGACGTTCATTTTATTTCTTTTAGAGTCTTTAAGAGACTAATCATCTCTTGATCCAGAATATTTAATGGTTTTATAAAAGTATTTTGCCTTAGTGAGCTCATAGTACAACAGGACAGACATTCAACACCAATGATAAAACCATAAATATGACAGTTTAAACTGCAGTAATTTATTTTATCTCTTTATGGACTCACTGGTTGCTCCTGTTTCCACCAGAATGTACACTTCAGTAACTTCTCATGTTGACTTCAGTTGTTGTGTCGTTGTTATGAGGCTGTTGTTTAGTCTTGAATTTACAGAGTTTTATTTCCAGGTAGAAATTAATATTTCTAATATTTTTACATCCTGGGGCCTGTAGCCTGTTGATCTTTAGGTAATTTTCAAAGTACATCTACACTACAAGACTTCCATCCATCCATTATCTCTACACCGCTTAATCCTCTTTATGGTCATGGGGGGCTGGAGTCTATCCCAGCTGACTTAGGGCAAAGGCAAGGGACACCCTGGACAGGTCGCCAGTCTATCGCAGGTTCTCTCTATTACACATAGAGACAGACAACCAAGCACACTCTCATTCACACCTACAGACAATTTAGAATCATCAGTTAACCTCAGCATGTTTTTTGACTGTGGGAGGAAGCTGGAGTACCTGGTGAGAACCCACGCTGCACAGGGAGAACATGCAAACTCCACACAGAAAGATCCTGGGGAGGCAGGGATGCGAACCGGGGATCTTTTAACTGTGAGACAACGGTGCTAACAACCGAGCCTACACTACAATACAGTGAATCAGATTTAACAGAGCACATTAAAAATGAGAATAAAATGATAAATAAATGCTGCTGGTAATAACTAAAACAAGATGAAACCTTAAGTTAATATTCTAATTGAGTGTTTGAGTCGATTAAGTGTGTTACCCCATAAGGGAACTGTCTGTATCATAGAGATGTAACCTCCTGACCCTCGGTGATGTGTTGTATTTTACCCTCCAGGTGTTCAGTCAGTTGGGCTCGGTGCTGGGTGAGGCCTCGGTGTCGCTCCACCTGGTCGAGGTCAGTCCGGCTCTGAGTCTCCTTCAGGCCCAGAATCTCACCAGAAACTGCAGCCAGGAGGCCGACAGCGAGGATGAGCCGGTTTACCGCCGCGGGGAGACTGCAGCCGGACTGCCGGTGTCCTGGTACCGCCGCTTAGACGACGTCCCCGCAGGTACGGCAGCGTCAGAGACACCAGCAGGCTGCAGGTTGTGATCAGACTGTTTATGAGCGGCAAAAACATGAAAGCTGGTTTATAAACTCGCATCTGAAACCAAGGCTATGATTGCAACCACATATACAGCTAGACTCTATTCAGGGATGACATTAGCAATAATCTGTCTTTTACTTATTGTTAAAAAAATGCCCTGAAAAGACCAAAATCCGAGTGTGTTAGTTGTTCTTTTGAAACATTTTTGGCTTCTCCATGGTGCTTGCAGCTCTCAGCTCCAAACACCTACATGTGTACTGCGGATGTAAATCTTGACAATGGTTCACAAACATATTTTCATTTCTGAAAAAGGCTCAGAAGCTAACATAGCAGCAGTCCAGTGTAGTATTTAGCAAGCAGTTGGTCGGAAATAGTGCTTTTGTTAAGGACATTTTCAGCGTCACATTAATCCTCACTTGGTGCTTTTGTGAGTAGTTCTATCGCAGAGGAATAAGATGCATCAGACAATCCTCAGAATACGTTCACTGTTGGTTTTAGTCTTTGCATGGGACTCTAATTTTGAAGTATGCTTGTTATTCTTCATTTTTGCATCATTTTATTCTGACTTATCGTCTCGCTGTGCGTTTCTGTCTTCTTCCAGGATTCAGCATCTTTGTCGCTCATGAGTTCTTCGACGCTCTGCCCATCCACAAATTCCAGGTGAGGTTCAAAGCCGCTGTCTGTATTTGTTTCTCATTGCATGCCGTTCCTATTCTGAGCCCCTCTTTGTACCACACTGTCAGTATTGATGCTCCCACCAGATGGCACTAAAGTGAAATTTAACCATGTCAGCTGAATATTCAGAAGCTGGGAGCTGTGTTTGTAGTTTCAGCCTGCAGTTTTAAACAGTGAGTTTAAATGAGATCTTAATGGTGTAATTTGTCACTGACTTTATATTTGATTCGTGTCCAAATTTCAGTTTGACATTCCAGTTTCAATATTAGATGACAGCAAAGCGAACACTCACGACTATCTCTGTGTTAGAGGAAGATTTCTGCTAACTTTGTTCTCTAGTTTCAGAGAAAATGTCATTTTCTGTGCAGCAGTTTCTCTGATGTTATGAGGCTGTTTGTACTAAGATCAGCTCTCAGGTGTGTTCAACCTGTCCGAGCTTGTTTGTCTGTTTTTGCTAGAGGACAGAAAAAGGCTGGAGGGAGGTGATGGTGGACATCGACCCTGATAAACCGGACAAGCTGAGGTTTGTCGTGGCGCCGTCTCCGACTCTGGCTTCATCCACACTGGTGCAGGTCAGTGCCTGAGCGGCCGAGTCACATGACTGATCTGAAGGTGCTTCAACCGTCAGAAAGAATCTGGATGACGATCACTGAGATGTTAATATTAGGCTGCTGTGGGCCCTCACTGGGACGCTCTTACACAAATACATGATATTATTTTAAATGGTTTCTGTCTGTCTCTTAAAAAGTCTTAAATTTGATACTTAAGATTTTAAAGGTGTTAAATTTGGAGATGAAAAGTGGCTCTCCAGTGTCCTCAGTCCATTCCATCCTCATATTATCCAACTTCTCTTCCAGCTTTCCTTGAAGGAAACAGAATTCTGGAAGTATAGATGCTGAGCTTTAACTTATTTATCATTATATCTCGAATTTCAGCATTTTCAAGCAATATAAAACACAGCTTCTGAAACTCGTGGAAGCACACACCTACAGTGAGACAGAGCTGTGCCGTGCTCCGTCCCAAGCAGCTGCTTTTTACAGTTTCTGGATGAAGTCTTCGCTCCTTTATAGCTACCGCATCGCCTTTTAAAGCCTCTTTGGTTCTTGAAACCAGATAAAACAGGCCCATTGTTTGAATTTTAAAAGCACAGATGACCGCAGTAAGAAATAAATCCTCCTTTTCCTCCAGACCTGCTCTGATGATATAGGAGCTGAACTCTGAGCTGCAGCCCTCAAACTGGATTTAAGAGCAGGTTCTTCATCCAAACAGGCTGCTTCTGATGGTGATGATGATAATGATGATGATGTCAGGCCTCTGGCAGGATGTTCAAAGTGTCTAAAGTGAGCCAGAGAGGCTGGAATCAAACAGGCTGCGAATGTATAGATGGCATAAAAGTGAGCAATAAAAACCAGATGGAGGCTGTAAAACAAACCTCTGAGTCTGTGTGAAGAGTTCATTTCCACAGCGTTTAAAAGACTGAAGCTCGCCTCAAGTACATCAGCCTTTACTTTAAAGTGGAAAAAAGTCCTGCTTTTATAAGTCAAGAGTTACACCCCCTAAAGCTTTAACAGTCTTGATGTTTGTATTTCGCTTGAACTACGTCTCCTCTACACAGTGGAAATTGGTTTTAACAAGGCGACTGAAATGGTCCGAATGAAGAGCTCTAAACAGAAATATCTGTTTTTCAAAAGACTAAATAGTGCAGTTTGACGCCATGAGGTGATGTCTAGGGGAAGTGTTTCAACAATTCAACCAATTAGTAAGTCAGCAGACAAATATTTTTTTCTTATCAGTGCCAACACTCTCAGGTCTCTGCTTCTAAAATGTGAGAATCATTGTAAACTGCACACCTTGTACTCTACTGTCATCAACACATTTTTCACTAAACATTGATTCAAAATGATGTAGAGATACAATTAACTTATTTCTAGAAGTGTAAACCACATGTTTCATCATTATATGATATTATTTTGATTCTCAGACAACAATATAGCATTTCCTGACGTCACAGTCTGTCACAATATGATTTCAACTCCATTCAATTAAAGGACCTTCGATCAATGTGACTCAACTAATATAAAGCATCTAAAATATGATTTGACAGTTTTCCCTAATTTCTTCTAGACATTTTAATGAAAAAGCAATATTTTCTTTTCATACAAAGAAAAAAACAGACCTTTAATTTTCACTGTAAAGGGCCACAATTAAGTGCGAAGGGTTTTTTTTTAATCAGTGAACCTGAAGATGTTGATATACGTAGATCAGTGGTGTCACTTTGCATCGATGACATTGGATCAGAGATTATTTCATCTCCTCTATTGTTCTCAAGATGTCCTTTTTCTTCCTTGCGTGGTGGAGAACTGGTGGCTGAAAGCTGCACTTTGATGCTTGATGTATCGAAGGTGTTTAGAGGGTTTCTACTAAACGTAGACGTGCAATAAACATAAAGGCAGCTCAGGAGCACAGAAAGAGGGACTTTAACTGTTTACAGAGGAGAAGTGCTTCAATGAAATATCCTCACTGACTCCCCCCTGTGAAGTTCAACATTTTTACTCTTGTTTGACTTATGACACTATCATTCGGGGGTTGTAACAAAGATTTTTATTTTTTTATTTTATTTTTGAAGCTGTGAAAAAGTAAATAATGTCCATCACATGTTCTCAGAGCCTGAAGTAATGTCTGCAGATGTCCTGTTTGTCCGACCAGCAGTTAAAATTAGAAAAAGTATTTACAATGATGTAAAAACCCAGCAAAGAAGCACTTTTTCACATTTGAAAAAGTGGGACCTGGGAGTGTTTTGAATAATTGCTTGATAAATGATTGAAACAGATTACCAATTAATTACCTGAACGAATTCCTTTTTCAGCCCGTAGTCTACAGGTGGCAACGTGACTGGACGTTTACACTCACATTGTGCTCAGTGTGTCCTGCAGAGATGAACTGAGAGCGATGACATTTATGATTCAGTTACGTCTGTGTGTGTGTGTGTTTGTGTGTGTCAGGCAGATGAAAGGCGGCGTCATGTGGAGGTGTGTGCAGAAGGCGGAGTCATCGTCCAGCAGCTCTCCAAGCGGATCACGGAGGACGGAGGTGCAGCGCTGATCGCCGACTACGGCCACGATGGAACCAAGACGGACACGTTCAGAGTACGACACACACCTCATGTCCTGACGTTAACACTTGCTGTGTTTTAAATGGGTTTTATTATACTGTTATTTTCATTTTTCTTCAAGTTTGGTTTACTAACCACAAAAACAGGGGCAGCAAATTATCCACCAACTATGACGGGTCCTGCATCGCCTCATCCTGTCCTGTAAAAAAAAACCTAACCTTAAAACCTCAAGTATTTAAGCTTATATGGAACTTTACTATGTTAAAGTGCAGTTTTATCATTTTATTATTCATCAAGTCGTTTGCAGTTGGAAAACTACTGAATCTGTGATGCTTCCTCTGTTATTTTCATGTATGAGCTTCACAACTAATCTGACACATCAGTTAAGAAACATGGTGTTGATACAGAGCTTTACTGTTCTGTTAAAAACAAAATGTCAAGTGAGTATTTTTAGCTGTACCTTTTGGGAGATGCCATTATTTATTGATTTCAATTTTACATAGAACACAAATCTACAGTCTGTAGTAACTTGGTCTTCTGTGCCAGCTATATAACTCTTTAATAAATACATGCATACACAGCCAGTCATCATCGTTTGTCGGAGTGAAGTAAAGCAAGACTGTTTCTGGCTCTAGATGTCTCTCTAAGCTGTTACCGCTACGTCTGTGCTTCCTCCAGCCGTCGTAATGTTTTTGTCTTTGTGCGAGCCGGTTAAAGATTCAGACCTGTGGAGGAGGACATTCTGTTCAGTCCCCTCGTCGGATCTAGTTGAAGGAAACAGATGTAGGAAGCAGAGGAGCTCCTGTGCTGCAGGCGGAGGGGAAACCAAGCGTCGGCCGGCCCGTCGATCCTCTTCGTCTGCTCTTCCTCCTCCTCCTTTCTGTCACTGCCGAGATTTTAATTGACTTTATTTCTGTTCAATTCAATTTTTTCACAACATTCAGCCTTTACTGAACATTAAGTTTACGACGGGTAAAGTAAAATTAAACTTTTGATGTGTTTTTGTGCTGCTCAGACATTCCACCATTTAGTGTGCACTTTTTAATGTGCATTTTGTTTTTCCATATAAAGTACATTATAGGGATTAAAAGAAAAAATACAACAACAAAAAAGGCTATTAGTCAGTCCCTCCAGGATTTCGCGGGCGTTTTTCAAGATTGTTGTGGCCTAAAATGCCTGAAATCGCGGCAGCTTTTCTAGAAAGTTGCGATATTTTAAGCGTATTTGTGTCGATGAAAATGCTAAAAAGTTGCATTTTTTTTGTCCCAAACTGCACGCTAGAGTCAGGCGTACCTGACTGTGATTGGTGGAACTCACGGGAGGCTGGCCAAAATTGCGGAAAAGTCGCGGTGATTGGACAAAATTGCAAGGTCGCGCAGAATTCGCGGAGATTGGTTGAATTTGCGTTAATTGTTGCGATCGCAACATCGCGAATTCCTGGAGGGACTGATTAGTAAATGCAATAGCAGTAGAGAAAAAAGATACTACACAAGAGACATAAAAACTGAGAGTAAAAAAATAAAATTTTGACATTTACTTTAACAACAGTTCAACCAGTGTGATTGAACTGAATGAACCGTACATCTGCGTTTCAAGAGAATTCCTCACGCTGAATAAACAGTGTGAACATTAATTCCCAGCAAACATTATTCTGTGACACGAGGCCGCTTTAGTCATATAGTAAGGCTGAGAAAGAAAGATCGGGGCAGTGGTGGCACAATGGTTAAGTCTCTGGGCTACTGATCAGAAGGTCAGAGCATCAGATCCCAATGTGGCCATTGTTGGACCCTTGAACAAGACCCTTACGCCTTCCTGCTCCAGGGGCGTCGCACCATGGCTGACCCTGCGCTCTGACCCCAAACTGGGATACGTGAAAAATACGTTTCTTCTTCTTCTTCTTCTTCTTCTAAGGCTGCTGAGAAGAAATGCAAACCTCCCTTTGTCTTTATTTGTTGGTCAGGGTTTTAAAGGTCACCAGCTCCATGACGTCCTGTCCTCCCCCGGCTCGGCCGACCTCACCGCTGACGTGGATTTCAGCTACCTGCGGAGGATGGCTGGAGGAGGCGTGGCCTGTCTGGGACCTGTCAGTCAGAGGACCTTCCTGAAGAACATGGGCATCGACACCCGCATGCAGGTGAGTCTACGTTACCGATAGCTGCAGTAACGAAGGCAAACAAAATAATTAACATAATTTATCATCCTGCATATTAGTCATTGATTTATTACTCCGCTTTCCCCCATAACGACAAAATTCTGTGCCTTTAGGAAGTTTCATTAAATCCAATCCAATGTCTTGGAGCCTCATTTACTCTGGATTTTTGTGTTCATAAATCCAATATATACATCAACTATTTAGTAATGATCCCTTAATTTATCTATTAAAGTACAGCGCTCTTTAGTAGATCAACATAAATGTGACTGACACGCTGTTTTGACATTTCCTTGAATTATCTTTCCAGCAACACACACGCTGATACTGATATATATACAATAAGCTAATATTGACCCATATATTAGCCTTTATTCACCTGTAAAATGACCATGACAATTAAACTTTGCTGCAATGAAGACTGACTCTTTAACACTTCAGATTAATGAGACTCACCAGTTCAGCTTGTTGCCTGATAAACTCGTCACATGCAGTCACTGTGCTGTAAAGCCAAACAGAGGGGCTGAAAAAGGCTACAAAGCTCTGTGAAGCTGTAGGATTTTTACTAAAAGCAACACTTTCACAGACTAATTTGATTGTCAGTAACTGATTAAAGGTACTCTGTAAAGTTTTCTTGTAAACAAACTAAAATTCTTTATACATTCAGCGTTACACACCAAAATACAGCACACATCATTGAGATTTAACAGATGTGTTGGGGCCCGTAAACAAAGATTTTTTTGCAGATTGCTGTGTTTCTTGGTGCATTGCAGACTCCTATTGCTTGCCGAGAAAAGTATGATAGTATAAATTAAATCAAAGCATTTAAAGCGCATCATAGACTCCACAAAGGCCTCGAAGAGAAACGAGTTCAGATGCACATCCAGAGGTTCAAACTGCTCCGTGGTTCTCTGCAGGTTCTGCTCAGGAGCTGCAGCGATCCGTCCACCAGGAAGCAGCTGATCAGCAGCTACGACATGCTCACCAACCCCAAAAAGATGGGCGAGCGCTTCCTCTTCTTCAGCCTGCTGCACCACAGCCGCCTCGCCAAACCCAAGAGAGCAGAGGGGCTGAAGCTGGAGAAGAAGAAGAAGAGCCCGGCACCGCTGCCTGTGGCCGGATTCACCGAGCTCAGCTTCTCCTGAACTGCACCGCTTTAAATCTGCGGAGACTTTCACCAGCGGGTCAGAACAGACTGGAAACAGCCGGAAACTTGGACATCATGGAGTAACTGAGACTGATTGATGCCGTTTGTGTGGCAGATATTTAATCTCTAATTTAGAGAACTGGAAGAAAATATTTGTTGCACTCTACTGGCTTTTATATCCAACAATATGTGAACTGAAAGTACAATTTCAGAGTCAGTTGTTACCATTAAAACTAAGAAAACAAAAGCTGTGTACATTTTATTGTTCAGCTGTGATAAACACAGTTGCCTGATGATCCAAAACCCAAACAATCCTGTATCAGGAAGCCGCAAGGGATCACTTTAAATTGAAATTCAGAGCCCACTGACACCTGATCCGGAGCGGCTTCAGGTCAGAGGTCACCTGACGGCAGCAGGATCTTTTTTTCCTCACTGGTTCTCCGTCGCTCGGCTGACTGCCCTCGTGCACATCTTGAAGCAGTTAGCTGAGCTCACAGTTGTGCAGCAGCCCTTCACAGCGAGCCTGCCGCTCCTCCGGTAGCAATTAAAAGGTTCAGTTACACATGCAGGGGGTGGATGGGGGTGGATGTGGGGGGCGCCGCTGCCAGAACAAGCAGCCGTCCTCCAGAGGAGCGGCGGACCGAAGCGATCCTGTTCGGGATTGGTAATTAAATGATCGTTTCCAAACATCCTGCTGCAGATCGTTATCAGCTTGGCCTCTGATTCAGGAGAGTCTCTGCCTTTTTTTTCTCTCTCACTGATGAGTCTGACTGGAAGAAATTATGTGACTTTTATTAAACCTTCTGAACTGAAGATGTTTTACAGGTTTCTCGTCGCCACCAGACAAGTCAGTGTTTTGGTGACAGTTGTACCTCTTAAATCAGACTTTAGCTTGAGATTAGACACAGCGTAGGAAGTTATCAACCCTTTTGGCTCAGCTTAAACTTAATATTTAAAAATTCCAGTCCAGTAGTAGCACATTAACTATCTAATCCCAGGATCTCTCTTTGTCCACACCACACTATTTTGCCGTATACAAAAGGATATGCACATTTTACATGAGATTTTCGAGGCAAACATTTTGCACATTTTTGATTTTTTAAATCGTAATAACTTAAAGTTTTTTCTCCACATCATTCAGCTTGGAAATCTGTTGAGCAAATGTCTGAAGAAGGTCTGTTTTCAGCTGCACGGTTTCATTAGCTCTGTGTGGATTCACCAGTGAACAGGTGGAAGTTACTGCCAATGTATTAGAAGCATCTACAGAGACTCAAAACCAACCCTCCCATCGTTTTCAAGTTTTGTTTTATGCTTAAAAGCGAATGAACTAGCTGAGGGCTGGAGGTCCTGATCAGCCTGAGGAGATGAACCAGTCAAGAGAGTCTATTCCAGGCTGTTAGAAGCTGCAATTTACAGTTGTTTCCTGAATGCCTCACATGCATTGGTAGACCCTAATCAGACAGGAGTGTGGCCATAAATGTGTTAATTGAAGAGTAAAATAAGGTGTTCTGATGCCAGATTTACCTGTGTGGAAACTAAATGATTTTATCTACCCGGGCAGGTTATCCACGGACAGGACACACGGACAGACGTGGTTAATGTCAGGTGAATCAGTATGAAAAATTAACATTTCTAGACACACTTGAGGTTAATATACACTGATGCGTCCATAACTAGCCTCCTAATTGTATTGGTGAAATAACGGCAGCGTAACTTGAGCTTCCCAAAGTTTGCCATTTAGCTTTAATATTTTCCCGTCAAAATCATCTACATGACAAAAACATTTCTTGCAAAAATATAAAATGTGAAATAAATTCTCAGGTGGAGTCAGTTTAGGATCGATGACATGTTAGAGTTCAGAAAGACAAAGAGACAGTAGCAGCTCGATTCTCAGCTCATCCAGAGTTTTAGGGGAAATCACCTGAAAATAACGGTTTGTTTTTCTGCAAAAGTATTGAGTTTTGGTCAGATAACCTGAGATTGTATGCAACAGCCTGCTGTCTGCTTTTAAATTGATTGTTGGAGGGTTTGCGTATTAAAATAACCCTGAGTTTTTAGAAATGGAGCAAAGAAACATCCTTGAGAATGTAACACAGCTAACGCTAACATGCTAAAGTTAGCATGTTACCTTAAAATGCTAAATGTTAGCAGGATAAACATGTTAGCGTATGTTTATCCTGCTAAACATACGCTAACTCCACCTTCCCACGGGGTATTATTAATTTGCCAGCAAGCTAAAATGCTAAATGTTACTTTATGTTAGTTAGCTAGTAAACATTGACTGTCTGACACTGAAGATTTTAATATGCTAATATTTTTGTTTTGCAGTTAGCTGCAGTACCTAATCTAATAATAACATGCTCTGAGTTCACTTTGTTGGACTCGTACACACGTTTTAAAAGGTTTGGAGTAAAACTTAAGTTTGTTGATTAAACTTTAAAAAGCTGGCAAAGCTTGCCCTAACTTTTGTTTTCTTTACATTGTTTGTTTGCTGAATCTCTACCATGAAAGAAGCTAGAGCACAGTTAGCTAACTCGTAGCATATAAAAAGAAGGCACAAACTGACGATTTTTTTAATGCCTGTAACTTGAATGTATAAACAATAACCTCTGAATCTCAATAATCTACAATTAATAAAGCTTATTTAGGGAAAGAAAGACAGTGAGTGAAAAATACTTGAAATATCCAGACTTTTATATTTAGCACGTTAGCATAGCAACATTATCTGACAATATCCTCATCTGTAACCTCAGCCCTTAGTTCAAAGAATAATAAAGTAGAGCCTGAAAGCTGAATGTGACAGGATTTAATTTCCTTTTTTTAAAACCTTAGAAGGTATTTTAAAAATCCTACATTTAATTTCTAAATATCTGTTTTCCATTTGAGTCTTAACTAATCCAGAACTAAAAGATTTACTATCATATATGAAAAAAATCTTTTGTTATCGTAGCTAAAACCAACATGTATATAAGTATTTGTTAGAAAAAATAATACTTCATTAATTAACTAGCAAAATAGTGACTGATGAATTTTCTTTTGATTTAAGATTAATCAACAAGTGATCAATTCCTCCATTTTTTCTTACTATTTGAATGCAATTTATTTAGAATTTTTGCATTCCATGAATGCATTTTATCACTGGGAATAATAGTTAAATACAGCCAGCTGTAAATATGATGTAATAAGATATAAATTATATTCTATTTTGTCCCTACATGTTTTTTTTATTATACTCTCATACTCTGGACAGGCGTAACTGAGACGTCAGCCAGTGTATGGTACAGAAGATAAAACTTTTTGACTTTACGTTTGTTTTTTGAATTGTGATGATAAATTCAACCTAATGGGGGCGCTAATGTAGCTGTCTGTTCTTCCTTAGTTCTCATTTTAAAAAACATTTTTTCATACTTTTGCAGATAAACAAACCAAAAGTTACTGTCAGTGAAATTTACTGTAAAGAGTTTCCCAATAGTGCAAAGACATCCCAAAAAGGAACAAAAGAAAATAGTCTGGACATGTTTGCTTCTTGTGTGTTCTACTTAAAGGACAAAGGACAGCTTTAACATCTCCTCTACACAGCTTCTAAAATGTAAAAACGACCTGCTAGAAATCTGCCATTACAGCTGAAAAAGTGTATAAAGTCTCTGGACTGGTTTTCAACGAGCCCTTCAACAGCTAGACTGGCAGTGCAGATGTTAATTTGAGAGACTGAATGCTGATTTCTGGGGGAGAAAAACGTCCAGCTTCCGGCTCAGAATGTCGGTTTGTTTATGGCTTGTAGAAAAAACTGGAAAAAAAAAAGTCAGATGTGTGGAAAATTAAATTTCTCTGGCCCTGAATTATTGCTGCAGTGTCACAGTGTCCTCACACAGCTGCCTGACCAACGCGTCCTCGTTCTCCTGGAATGTGCGTTGTCCTGCGACATCACAGGGAAAGCTCACAGTCTCCACGGCGACAGTTTCCACGGACAGTTTCCCTGATTCTACGGCTCCCTTGTTGGACATGTCGACCCTGCCGGGCCTCTAGGGGTCCTCGTCCATGTCGTCCAGGTTGGGCGACATGATGAAATGTTTGGGGTAGTGCAGGCCGTTCTCGTCGGCGTATTCCTCCCAGCGGGTGTCGTCGCTCTCGTGGGTGATGTAGCGCTCGCCTCGCCGCGTCTCAAACTCCCTGAGATCCAACCAAGTGTGGTAGTCCTGTGAGACGACAACAACAACACACATAATGTGGACCAAGGAACAGATTTTGAATAAATGATACATAGGTTACAATTTGATTACTCAAAAACAATCTACAACTATTAGGTTAAAGTCCTGCATTCAAAATATCATCAGCAAAATGGACTTAAAGTTTACAAGTGAGAGTAGTCATTAGGCAGTTTAAATGGATGCTGAAGGATTGCTTCATGAGTATTACAGTAATTGCTTATTACTAATGCTTTAACATAAACTCCATTTTAGGCCGAGTTAGGTAGCTGGCTTCAGTAGAATTAGTTGTTCTTATTTTATGTATTTTATTTATACTCAGAGGTTAAATTTACTATATAAGAATGTACATTGTGTTCAAGTATTTTCTTAAAGTATTCCCATGTAAAGCACTTCATTCCCATATAAAGTAACTTGCTTCCAAATAAATTTAATGGAGTATAAATAACAACATTTTCCTGTGGAATAACTACCGTAATTTCCGGACTATTGAGCGCACCTGAATGTAAGCCGCACCCACTAAATTTAAAATTAAAAAAAAATTTTTCCATACATAAGCCGCACCTGACAATAAGCCGCAGGTGTCCATGTTGTAATAAGAGATATTTACACATTTTTTAAAACTTCAAACAGTGCCTGTAACATGGCATTAATAGTGCAGTAACACAGCAGTAATGTGGCTGATTAAAAGTCCGTTATCGCTGTCGTAACCTTCCTCCTGCGCACTAAAACCACTGAAGTCGTCTTCTTCGGTGTCGGAATAGAACAGCCTCAGAATTTCTTCGTCACACACTTTTTCAGTCTCTCTTGCGTTGTCGCTCTCACCGTCACTTACGTCTCGAAGCAAATCCGCGCTTGAATTAGTGTCGTCCTCCATGATGAGGGTGTGTGCATGAAGCGCAAAATAACTGATCTGAAGAATTTGGTGCGCGTAAATGATTTTATTCGAACAGTTTCATTGGTCCACTGTGACCTGTTCGGTAATTTCATTGGCCTGACGTGACCAGGCAAAAAAAAAACGTATTGGCGGCACGTAGCGCACCCTTAAAAATCCATACATTAGCCGCACCCTTAGATAAGCCGCAGGGTTCAGAGCGTTAGAAAAAAGTTGCGGCTTATAGTCCGGAAATTACTTTACTTACTAGTTAAATTGTAACTTAAAGTCCGGAAATTACGAGTTAAATTGATGAATTTAGAATTTAAAAAGTAGCATAGAATTAAAATACTGAAGTATTGTAGAAGTAGACTTTAGTCCATGTTGACGATGTTAACCATGGGACTAAAAGTAGCTGCCACTCTATAAAATTAAGGGCATGTCACTCCTAATTTCAAGACACCCACATCTTCGGTCAGACTAATTCACAAAGTCCTTCAGCACCTAAAATAGCTCCTCAGTTTAACTTAAGAAACAGTCCACTAGACTGGAAGTGTGGTTAAACCTTTATATTCTCACATGTAGACACCAAAGACTCGTTGTTGTTCTTATACTACTTTCTAGTTTACTTGGAGTCCATTATTTCATACATTCACACAGATTGGTGTCTACATATTCCACACATGCACACCACTGTCCTTGTAACCTGGTCACCATGCCGACTCATGTAGAGGAGTCTGCGCAGACTCTCATGTACCCATGAACACTCACTGACATGGAGAGTATAACATGGGCCTGTGCCTGCTTCTGGATTTGCACACAGAAATCTGCAGACACCACAGACACACAGTTGTTGTTCTTATACTGCTGTTTTGTGTGATTGGAGGATGTGCTCCATCCATGTGCAGTAGATTAGTGCATACAACCAAAATGGCCCCATTTGTGTACATACACAGTTGCTGCCCATGAAGTCATAGCCGAAGAAACTGGGAGTTACAGGGAGGTCCCCACTGAGTCTCTCATACACCCTCCGATGACCTGCTCAGTCCTGGCACTTAATTTGCCCGTTCATGCAAACTGCAATAATGAACTTTTAAACGCAATATAATTTCATGGTGGTGTCTTCATAGATTTAGTCAACCCACCAACCAGTCAAAACAATCCTCCAGACATGCTGGTTTTCACGACTTCAAACCACTAAAATCAGTCTGCAGTGCTGAGGAGCTTCGAATATTTCAGCTCTGTCAGAGTTATTACATAAACCAAAATGCACTCTGCAGACTCCAGTTTTCCTGCCAGCATAATAAGTTTACAGCAACAGAAACTGTAACAATCAATAAAAAACACAGAGCAGTCAAACACCAGCTTTAGTGCACTTTAGGACTCTGAGTGGGAAGATAAGATCATTTGTGCATCCAGGTGAACATGCCATTAAAGCCGTAGGGATGCCGACACCTTTCTTTTCCTGCTGCAGTGCTTCCTTAAAGTGAAAAGCGTTCTGGTTACCTGCAGCCAGGGGTGGCTCAGCGACTTGTCCACACTGTAACGCTTCCTCATCTTCACCTGCAGCAGGTTATTAATCAGGTCTTTGGCTGTTGGAGAGAAGTACCAGGACATTTCAATTAGTACTAAAACATTTGCTCTACTGTAGAGCTACATAACTACTAATCTATTACTTTCATTTTCAAAGGAAAACTAGAAAGAGAAATATACATAATTCATCAAATGCTATGTAGACTGTTGTATTCATATATGTAACCTGCAAGAACCATTTTTTCCACATAACTGACTACAGTAAACTTAAAATGTTTAGATCACAGAGACTTTTATTTTGAAATCTGTCTACATGTTCAGATCACACAGAGACTTTTATTTTGAAATCTGTCTACATGCTCAGATCACACAGACCTTTGTTGCCAAAACATTGTGTTTATATGATTTTAACGGTGATAACAGTCAGTGCTGCTGTGTAACTGTATAATCAGTTTACAGGCAAAATTCTCGTCAATAAAAGACAACAGACTATTGGTTGTCACTGTTTTAAAGCTGTTGCTGATTGGCTGAGGCTAAGAGGCTCACGGAGGCGGACAGTGGTTGTTGGTTGGTTTACTTGTTGTCATTGTAACTCAGGCAGCGAATGCAAATTAGACAAGTATATTATGGACAGGTGAGGCAGAGTCAGGGGGACTTGAATGGAATCAGATGGGGTCCAGGACAGGTGAGGCGGGTTCAGGTGGGTCTTAGTCAGTAATGTGGAAAAACACACTTGATTGATTAAGGGGTTAAGGGCCTTGCTCAAGGGCCCACAGTGGTGGTGACTGGGACAAGCAGTCACTCTCACTTTCCCACCTCAACCTCTTGCCAGTTTCAAACCAGCGACCCACCGGTTACAAGTTTGCGTCACAAACCACTAGGCCACCAGTGACCCACGAGAGACTGTTCAAAGGATTTAATTTACATACAGTCACTCACTGGTTGTCAAATATGCTTTATTTAGGCCTAAATGGTCAATAAATGTCAGAAAATAATGAAAATGCCCATCACAGCTTTGTTGACAATATTAAATGCCTTGTTTTGTCCAATGAAGTGCCCAAACCTCAATGACAATAAGTTTACATTGAGATAAAACCAAAAAAACTGTAAATCCGCACATTGGAGAAGCTGCAACTAGAAAGTTTGGCATGTTCTGATTAATCACCTCTTCATTGTACCTCAACATTTATCATCGATGCTGAGGAGTTCATTCTTTGTGACCTAGACTTTGCTCTTTGTTTCAAACTCCTTTCTTAAACAACATCATCTTCATGTTATAATTCCATTTTTAAAACAGCATAATCTCTGATTTAGATCATGAATCCCTCAGCAGCCTCTTACCCTCCTCTGAGATCTCCTTCCAGGGGTTGGGTGGGTACATGAAGGCAGCGTTCTGGATCTGGTCGTTGATGTCCTCGTCCTCGTTGAAGGGAAACGTCCCGCTCAGGCTGACGTAGACGATGACGCCCACCGACCACATGTCCAGAGATCGATTGTAGCCTTTGCTGCGGAGAACCTCGGGCGCCAAGTAGGCCGGAGTGCCGACCACCGAGCGACGGAACGACTTCTCCCCGATGATACGGGCGAAGCCGAAGTCACAGAGCTTCACCTGGTTACAGCAGAGTGTTTGGTGAAGTTGTGCTGCTAAGGTTTGAGGTCAAATCAAACATTTAAAGCAACAGGAAAAAAGGAGACAATGACTGATTCTAACCTGAGGAAAAGGCTCTGCTGAGGCCAGGAGGACGTTCTCAGGCTTCAGATCACAGTGGACGATGTTCTTGAAGTGAAGATGTCGGAGGGCCACCAGGATCTGTGGATGCAACAGTCAGGGATCGAATAAAAATCAAAAAAGGTTTTTTTAGGAAATTGAACTTAGTCAAAAAGGTGTTTCTGACAAATTTCATTCACTCGTTTTTTGTTTTTATAATAGTAAGAAAACAACTTAAACAAAGGTAAAAACTCTTTTGTGAAAGCTTTGTTTAATTTTGATCTCATTAAATTTTCTAATGTGATATTTCCAAATTGCTGTGAGGACACGACTGCTTACATCCAAAATGTCTGATCATAATCATTTGAGCATGTCAAAGTGGCTTTGACTGCAATAATGTTTCTGATTTATTCAAGACCTTGACGTTTGCTGGGGTTATGAGATAATCAGCATTACTTGCTTCGAACATCCATCCATTATCTGTACACCACTTAATCCTCAGTAGGGTCATGGGGCCTACACAGGGCGAAAGCAGGGCTACACATAGAGACAAACAACCAAGCACACTCTCATTCACACCTATGGACAATTTTGAATCATTAATTAACCTCAGCATGTTTTGGACTGTGAGAGGAAGCTGGAGTACCTGGTGAGAACTCTCACTGCACAGGGAGAACGAGCAAACCCCACACAGAAATATCCCACTCCCAGGCCGGGAAGCGAACCGGGGATTTGTGAAGCAACAGCACTGACAACCGAGCCACTGTGCAGCCTTTGCTTCGAACAGTCAAAGTGTTTTGGTCGAATGACAAGTCGCAATGTCAAACACGTGATGCTGCCATCATCTATGACAACTTTTGTAGAACATGTTGCTGGTTGTCACTGACCTGTGTAACCAGGAACTTGGTGAGGCGTTCAGGTAGTCGACTCTTCTCACTGGATAAAATCATCTCCAGCATGTCGCCGTGAAGCTTCTCCATGATCACAAACACCTGTTCAGGGGTCTCGAACATACACTCCAGGTTAACGATCCCCGGGTGGTGGAGGTTCTGTTGGAAACAAGACGAGAATGCTAAAAAGTGAACTCTGACAAGAGACATTTAATGGAGTTATTAACTGTATATTAACCAGGTTTTATTTATAACTGAACCTCGTCTTGAACACTCGTGTCTCCTACCTGGAGAATGGCCACCTCGTTCCTCAGCTGGCTCTCCTGCTTAGTGGGAAACCTCATTTTGTCGATGATTTTGATCGCCACGTCTCTGCCGGACTTTCTGTGTTTGCCTACAGAACACGGCGGGGAAGGGAAGAATTTTCTGCTCTTTACTGACTCGATCAAGTTTTAATCCATCTAAATTCAGTTTAAAGGAGAGTTGAATGGTGTGAGTGGAATCCAAGAGAGACTCCTCATGATTTTGTGGTGTATGTTGTAAAAAATGTCTCACCTCCGTAGACGATCCCAAACTGTCCGGAGCCGAGAACCTCATCAGCAAAGATCTGATACACTGAACTGATATCCTGGACAAGGAAGATTTAACAGATCAGGCTAACCTTCATTTAAGAGCTTCAGTTAATGATTATCAGGACACATCACTGCTCATTTGTTGCACCATTAAAGTCTAAAAAACAGAACACATGCTATCACTTACCACGTTTTCTTGAATCTGGGAGTTGGACACTGATATGCTGATAGAAAGTTCTTCTGAGGAGACACAAGACAAAACGTAAATGCACCAGCCACAGATGTTGAAACCACATGTGTGAACTTACAGCAGACACGTGTAAGGTTTTATTTTGATAACCTTCAAATCATTAAAATCTCATTTCCTGCGTTTCCTTGTTTGTTAAAGACAGAGGTGACGAGAGATTTCCAGCTGAGATCAAACCAACGGATTTGTTTGTTCAACACATGATGAAAGAATTCTGAGGATGTTTCCAGCTGGGACGAACATTTCTGAATCATTTTCCACATTTCACATGAATAAAACTCTCTATCTCTGTTTCCACTCCTCTGTGTTTAGCACTGCGCCCTGTGAGGACATGCCGTTAATTCAGCTTGACACTGAAAAGCCGAGGGCACGTTCTGCGGTGACAAAACTGATGAGCTGATATTGATTTCAGATTGCTGCCTGGGATTATATTGGGTCACCCCTCTGCGATCAATACCTGCAGTCTGATGTAAGTAGGCAGCCTGTTGATATTTAGGTCAGCGTTCACAGAGATTATGTAAGTTTATCGACAAAAATGTAACTGTGGGAGGTTAAAATCCTGATGAATTTTGACTAATGTGGTGGTAATTCTTAAATGAAAAGAGCTTTTATTACTTCATATACAGCTGCAGCCTAAAAAAATCAGAATATCATAAAAAAGTTCCTTTTTTTTCGCAATTTAATTCAAAAAGGTAGACTTATATATATATATTCTGTATTCATTATACATAAAGTGAAATATTTCAGACCTTTTTGCTTTAATTTTGATGATCACAGCTTAAAGTTCATGAACGTAGCTTAACGTGAGCAAATTGACATCAGTGCTGTGTCAAATGTGGAGGTTTTTAGCGTTAGCTTAGCATAAAGAGCTAGCCTGGCTCCACCAACATCCACCAACTTTTGATGGTACATGTCCACAGGGCATTTTTGGATGTGAGGGGCTGTGCTGCTTTCCAGCATCGGATGCAACAAAGAAAACATACAGGCTACACCCTGCAATAATCACGCAAACACTGGCTGCACCTGATTGGAAGAACGCTTTACTCGAGGACTGTCTGCTCTCTCATATGAAGCAGGCCCAACATGTCGGCTCAATTCAAAACTTTCTCACATATTACAGAAATTGTTCAACAAATTATGTTTCGGAATACATATAAGATAAGAAATAAACCATACATATGCTGATTCTGTTTTCCTTTTAGACTAATAACGGTTTGGTTAAAGGCCTAGACCTCGACCAGAATGCAATGCACAACCACTTTCATGGACAATAAAAGGAAAGTGTGGAAATGGCAGATCTTGTAGACACATGAAGCTCAGAATGAGTTCATCATTTTTCAGGGGTTTAATACAAATATAAATATAACAGCTGTGGTTTCCGTAGTTCCGTTGCACCACTTCAGGGTTACACCACATGTTTTGTTTTAATGACTAAATACTGAACATCTCCACAGAGGTTAAATTATTCAGATTAACACATTTAAAACATGCAGGATGTGAACGCAGAATCTGTGTTTGTGTGTCTGCAGATCACTGGTGAATCACTGTAACTGTATGGACGCTAATCTATGTTCATTACAGCTTCAGTGTTTTTAAACCTGTAGTTTCCTCTTTTGGGGGGCTTTGAATTTACCCCTGTTATGTATTATCACTGTTGGTCGGTTGATCAATTAGATGATTAAAAAAAGCCCTGTTACATCACCAGTGCATTAACTTATTGATGTGTGTTCATTACAAAACAAAACATCCATTTTTGGAAGGAAACTGAACAGTAATTACTCAACAGGTGGAAAATGCAGTTGACTGCAGCTTCTAAAACAATGACCGTCTTTAATAACAGGTAATGTTTTTTTTTAATGTTATTTATGTGTTTAGTGCTGGAGATCTCATCCTGGGATGAAACTTAAAACTCTTATTTTCAGACAAAGACATTTTATCCTGAGAGGAATCAGAGCGAGAGGAAGCAGAAAATCCTCTGAAATCCCTTCAATCATGTTAAAATGTCAGCGGACGGTGTGTGTGTGTGTGTGTGTGTGGGTGTGTGTTGTGCAACAGCGGTCTACTGAGACAATATTTGGAAGCTGTTCACAGAAAAACAAACACACCCCATATGCATTAAAACGTAAACATATATCAGAATTTAATCTGATTTCAGAAATGACTCCAGTGCTGCGTCAGAGGGTGAAGACATGCAGTAAAGCTGTCAGGGTTGCATGTTTAATTCTGTGTTAAGCTCAGTAGGTAGACCTCCCTTACTGGCACTGAACAGTATCTGCCTTTTATTACATATTAGATATTAGTAAAGTGAAATACATACTGTATAAAAATCAATCCTTTAGTGCACCAGCTTTACATTTCATGGATATAATAGGAAAAGTTAATGTATGACTTAAATTGTTTTACAAGAAAAAGCCAAAATTTCTGAGGAACAAACTGTTTTGGCTCTAAAAGTCAGACCAGACTGGTGAAAACATTTGCAGTTTCCTCCACTTTCAAACAACAGCTCAGTATCACACTGAGCTGATGAAATTTGGGGAAAGAAAAAGTGGATCCTCAATCCAAATAAACTGAGAGATACAGCTCAAAATAGGGACACTAATGGTTAACTATCAATCAGCTGTCGTTAATAATTTTGCCAATTAAAAATATATTAACCTATCAGACAAAAGAATATGGACATGAAGGTCAGAGAGTGTGCTGTACATTAGCTGTAGTACCTGGTCATGCTGTGTTGGCAAGAACACTGTTGGGGTTTTGCTAGTAAAGGGGCACCATGATAGAGACTTCTGTGGCGGTTAATGGCTTACAGCTGACCTCATATAATGAAGATGAGCTGCATTTTACTGGGACAACGTGACTATAATAGAGTGGCTAATGTAACAAAGCCACTCTTTTGTCAAATGTCGAATTAAAAAATTGTACTTGTGTTCAAAATTGATTACTGATTGATGATGTAACTGACCTTTGATAAACAGAACTGTTTTAAATTTGCGTTCCTACTTTAACGTACAAAGATGCAGCTCACGATGAAAAACTAGAGAAACAATCCCATCCAAGTGGGGCTTTAGCAGCGTTTTGCAGACTTTCTTTAGGATATTTTTAGAGTAAAGGGAACATTAAGTTGGACTTGAAAGTACGTTTCTGGTCGTTACTTACTGTGGTCCTTCCCTTGGCCTGGTCCTGCTCCGACGCTGGCTTTGGGTGTAACAGGCATCATTGCCTGTCGGATGGCCTTCTCCCAGCTCTGGCCCACGTCCCGCCCCACGCCGGATGCTGCCAAGACAGGGTTGTGATAGAGCCCACCATTGTCCTCGCCAACGTAATAAACCATGCTGGCCGTGATGACCTCGAAGCAGTGTGGGTTACTGCCCTGTGGCAGGCTGCTGAAGTCCTGCGCCGGCTCCACCTGCAGGATCTCGGAAAGGGGGATCTCCTGCAATTAAATCAAAAAGGAAATTTAGATTCCTGTCCATGTGGCTGAAGGAATTTGAAAAGTTGTACCTCCACTTTCAGCTCAGAAACCCAAATGTCTGCACTTGTAAAACATCTCCTCTCTATGATGCTTCACTCTCCATAACCATTTTAAGTCTTGTCCACCTACAAGAAGCTTCCATGAGGTCTTGAAATTCAGCCTTCCATCCTATCACCTCTCCTCTCTTTGCTAAAGTGAGAAGCTCTTTGAATTTCAGTGTTTAAAACTTCCCTTCCTTCCCTTTCTGGCAGACCCCCTCAAAGAAAGCCTGCACCCCTCCACAAACCCTTACCCCTGCCAGATCAAACATATTATGAAGAACGATCGGCTCAGTGGTGTCTTCATGCCCCTCAGAGTCATCTGAACGTTTCGTGTTTTGCCAAGTTCACCCCACCGCCACCCCCTCCTCACCCCCAGACACGCCCTCCCATCAGCATCTTCTCATCCTCTGATTAAAAGGCAGGACGTGCCTCAGCAGCTCCAGGCACTTGGCAGCGTGGCGACGAGCCAAAGAGACAGCAGGGAAGCAACTTAACGTCCCAAAAACCAGCACAAATCTCCCGCTCTGCCTCGCCCCCCCACCCTCACCCTGACTCTCCCTTCCTCTTCAAAGGAAGGCTTCTGCGGTCCTTTGTGCTAAAGGTCAACAGGTCGCCAGCAGACACGAGATGAAAGGAGGTGGAGCACGAAGAGGGAAATGATGGAGCTGCAGCAGCGCTGACCTGAATTCACTGATCAGATATTGAAAGGAAACGGTTGCTCCTGGCTGGAAATTCAAAACTGGAAAAAAAGCTGGAAAGTCTGGGAAATTAAACAAAAAAAAATCTGATTAAAACTGAAAGTATCCTCCTAACAAGTGTCAAAGCCTGATATACGTTACACCTTTGTGCCCCACAGTTGTTCTGCAAAGAGCAAATTTTGGCATCCCTCAAAAGAAAATCAACAGCGTCAAACTGATAAGAATTTAGAATAAAAGAATAGTCATAGTTATTCTTCAAAGTCTCATCTGAGGCAGGAGAAACCCTGTATTGCTGTCTAAAAACAATTAAAATCACATCAGCGAGTCACACGGTTGCACTGGGTGATGTGGACCTTCAATCCGATATACTCCATCCTGCAGCATCAACAACTTAATAGAGCAACAAATGTGGATTAACACTCTGAACCCTAAGTACGATCTACGTTTGTTTTTTTTTTCTCCTGTCACATTTTTACTCACTGTGGATTCATTTTTCACTGTAATATTAAGTCCTGCACTTCTATGGAAACAGCACAACCATGACTACCACATTTTTACAAGTGCCCACAGGTTTTACCAACACTGGAGAACAAATAGTGACTCTACAATTTTTGTCAAATGACTGTTAAGTTAAAAAAAACAACAGCAACAAATGACTGTTCAGTCATTAAAAGTTTCACTGTTGTGCTGAAGAGCATAGAGGGCGTAAAATCCAGTTGTAGTGAATGATTCATTTTTGGTGAAATTCTGAATGCCACATACAGAACAACAACAAAATCACAGTTTAAAGCTTAGATTCGGTTCTGTTTTCTGTGCGAACATCACATTACAGATTATTAGTTCATGAAAAACCCTACTTTCTGTTTTTATATTTTCTGGCTCTGAGAAATGGTGGAATTTGTGGGATTTTTAAAGACAACATGCTTTTCAGAGGGTTTACAAGGTTTATCCATCACGGAAAACGCACCTCTACATGTGAACTGTTTCTTCCTGTTTGAGTGACATTTGATAAAAAAAGCACAGCGTCCAGCTGTTTCAGGACAGTACTGAGCATTTAAGAAAATATTCAACAAAGTAATTTTAAAGCATTGTTAAAATATAAATGGTCTGCACTTATATAGCGTCTTTTACTACCTTAGTGGTACTTAAAGCACTTTACGTGTTTCTCATTCACCCATTCACACACCAATGGCGACAGAGCTGCCATGCAAAGCGCTAGCCTGCCCTGCTAGCCTGAGAGCAACTTCAGGTTCAGTGTCTTGCCCAAGGACACTTTAGCATGCGGAGGGGCCGGGGATCGAACCATCGCTCTACCACCTGAACCACAGCCGCAACAAAACATTTCCTCTTTCAGTAGGAAACCAATGAGCTGAGAGCTGAGAGCCATGAACAGAGGAGGCATGAGGAAATAGTGAGAGGCAGACTCACATAACACAATAACAACATAAAATAAAAATAAAAACTTTTCAAACTCATATTTTATACTATCTACAACATGTTAG